>JAMPIV010016838.1:0-325000 GCA_024509875.1 Oreohelix idahoensis | reverse complement strand
ATAGGGCTCGTGATCCTTGGTTGGTAGCTTATCTAAGAGAAGGAACTCTGAATTCAAACCACCGCTGCCTTGCGGGAATATCCATCTATGGAATTGGCTTCGGGAGTAAACCCTGAGGATAAATCCGGAGTCGGAGTCCCTAAGGCAGTCTAATGTCGATTCGACATTATTCTGGCAACTCCTGCGACGTGGCTGGTACCAAACTGTATCGGCTACTGCCGTTCCTTTGGATCTACCAGCTGTGTGGAGAGGGGGAACATGCTGCATGGGCAACAGCTTGATCTCCATATAACTGTGCCCAAGCTCGCGCCCTGGAGAGGACACTCCAGCTTCACCCTATAGGTGTCGGCAAAACACGGGAAGTAGCAGTTACCGGTTATAAGCATTTTGCCCAATTGGCGTATGGCATGGCGCCAGGGGCTACTTCCGACAGTGGGAGAGGTTCTAGGATCTCACTGGACAGCTACCGCCCGCTTCAAGCTGGGCAGCCCCCAGTCAATAAGGTGTTGTCCCGCCACTGTCTGCTTTCCTCATTGGGTGCATGTGGATTAGGGTCAAACCCGAACTGTGGACAGAAAATTTTGCACCAAGCAATTATCAGAATAATAGAAATTAGCAAACTCTCAGATTGAGATGCTGGAACGTCCGGACTATGTTGACTGGACTATCCGAAAACCTACAGGACGTAAACGATGTAAGGAAGACAGCCATAATTAATGATGAGCTTAAACGACTTCAGGTGGATATAGTTTAGGGTTCCCATTCGTCCCGTTTTTCCCGGGACAGTCCCGTTTTTTTAATAAAATGTCCCGGTGTCCCGAATTTATTCAAAATGTCCCGCTTTTTAAGGGTCCTTCCTGAAAAAAAAAATCTTTGCTTACCTATTGATCTTCAGTTAATAATTAACAAGATTTACCAGCATTTCCACATTTATTGTGTACGAGTTGAGGAACTCAAATCATTTTGCGAATTCACCAATACAGAATATAAAACTGTTTTGGGTAATAGCAAGACAAGATGGCTCTCTCTCTTGCCTGCAGTCCAGAGAGTTATTGACATTTTGCCTGCATTGAAGTCATATTTCCTTTCCATTCACAAATGTCTTACCAGTCTCAAAAATTTCTTTGAAAATCCACTTTCAATTACACTCCTGCATTTCATTGCCAGCCAGTTAAAAACCTTTTCTGATACCATCAAATGTGTTGACAAGCAAGAGACAACAGTAATTGAAGTGAAGGATGAAGTAACCAAACTGGTGGAAAAATTAAACTACAGGAAGGCAGAAAAGTTTTTTACCACTACTGTGAGAAATCAGTTGCAAGAATTAGAAAAAGAAGGACACATAACAGTTGAAAAGTTTCAAAGCTATGCAGTAGATTTCTATGACACCTGCATTGAATATATTCAGGAGTGGTGTACACCATTTCTTACGCCTCTTCAGTCTATGGATTTGATCAATTTGAAGGGAAAGGAGTCTGTGACTTGGAAGAACATCCAAGAAAGCTACATATTCATGAAGACAGTGTCACCAAATTTTACTGTGAATGAAGAGGACTTGTTTGATGAGTTTGCATGTGTGAAAAAATATTGTGAAAGCAAATTTGATGTGTGGAGTGAATTGAAGGATCAAAGTGTCAGTGAAAAATGGTGTGAGATGTTCGCTCATTTTACAAAGCAGGATATAAATGCTGAGAACCTGAAATGCCTAGTTAGTTTTTGTTTGGCACTGCCAGGATCCAATGCAGCTGTTGAACGTGTTTTTTCATTAATAAATGCGCTTTGGACAGACGAAAAATACAGACTTAAAATTGAGACAGTGAAAGCTTTAACCATTATAAAGACCCATTTTAAGGATTTCTCTTGTGCTTAGTTCTATGTCCAAATATCAGAAGAAAAAAAAACTTCTTGACCAGGCCCATAAATCTGATAAATATTCTGATTAATCTGAAATATAAACTTGACTATTGTGTATTTTTTAAAGGTGCGATTTTTCTAATTAAGTATGTTTGTAATTTAGAATTCTTTTTTAAAGTGGAAGTTGTGTTAGTTAATGTGTGTGTTTTTATACCAGTATCTTATTTTAAGTGCAACATATAATATATAATAGATTTATTTGTGCTTTACCTTAATTTTTAACATGTCCCGTTTTTTTACAAAATGTCCCGGGTTTTTTAAGTAAAAATTTGGAAATGTCCCGGTTTTTAAACAAAACATTATGGGAACCCTAATATAGTTGCACTTCAGGAAATGCGCCTAGCAGACTCTGGAACGGTGAGCGAGAAGGACTACACATTTTATTGGCAAGGGAAAGATCTTAATAAAACAAGAGAGCACGGAGTAGGTTTTGCGGTCAAAAAATCGCTAACTAAAATGGTTGAACCAGGCGAGAATGGATCAGAACGCCTGTTAACGCTCCGCCTGCAAACTAGCACAGGTCCCATCACCCTTGTCAGTGTGTATGCTCCTACTCTGTACTCTGCCTCAGAAGCTAAAGATGAGTTCTACGAGAATCTAGCAGCAGTCATCAAAAGCGTACCTAGGCAAGAACAGCTTGTTCTCCTTGGTGACTTTAACGCTAGAATGGGTGCCGATAATGTTTCATGGCCTTCATGTCTGGGCAGGTTTGGTATTGGCAAGATGAATGAAAATGGACAACGGCTCTTAGAGCTGTGTGTCCACCATGACCTCTGCGTGACCAACACCTACTTTCAGACAAAACCCCAGCATAAGGTGTCATGGAGACATCCACGATCCAAGCACTGGCACCAACTGGACCTGATTCTCGTCAGAAGGCCACTTCTCAGGTCTGTGCTCTCCACACGCTCGTACCATAGTGCAGACTGTGATACAGATCACTCCTTGGTTTGCTGCAAAATCAGAGCACAACCAAGAAAACTCTATCGTGTCAGACATGAAGGGAAACCACGCATTGATACCAGCAAGATGTCAGACCCTGTCATGATCGCTCAATTTACTGCGACCTTCAAGAAAGTGCTCAGCAGCCCTCAGCATGGTGATACTGTTACAGAGAACTGGGAGCATCTACGGAACACCATTCAAAGTACTGCACTTGCCACCTTTGGTTAAAAAAACGGCAGAGTCAAATGACTGGTTTGATGCTTCATCAGATGTGATGGCACCTGTCATTGAAGCTAAGCGCAGTGCTATGAATGAATACAAACGTTCACCGAGTGCTAGAACCCTACAGATCCTGAAGGCTACGAGAAGCAAAGTTCAACAAACTGCTCGACGCTGTGCAAATGACTATTGGCTCCAGCTCAGTGAGAGCATCCAGATTGCAGCGCAAACAGGCAACATTAAACAAATGTATGACGGTATAAAGAAAGCACTTGGCCCCCAAAAAAGTAAGACAGCACCGCTAAAAACCATCAGCGGAGAGAAGCTAACCGATAAGGGTAAGCAGATGGAGAGGTGGGTCGAGCACTACTCTGAGCTTTATGCTAGAGAAAATACCGTTACGCCTGCAGCCCTTGATGCTGTCAAATGTCTGCCAGCTATGGAGGAGCTGGAAGCCGAACCAACATTAGAGGAACTCAGCAAGGCCATTGATAGCTTGGCCTCTGGCAAAGCACCAGGCAGGGATGGGATTCCTCCTGATTTAATCAAATGCTGTAAGAGCACGCTATTACATCCCCTGCATAGGATGCTGTGCCAGTGCTGGGAAGAGACAACTATTCCTCAAGACATGCGAGATGCCAAGATTGTAACACTGTACAAAAATAAAGGAGACAGAAGTGATTGCAATAACTACAGAGGCATCTCTCTTCTTAGTATTGTTGGTAAGGTTTTTGCCAAAGTCATCTTAATGCGACTACACAAGTTAGCTGAGCGCATACATCCAGAGTCTCAGTGTGGATTCCGAGCTGGTAGATCAACAACAGACATGATCTTCTCTGTCCGCCAGCTTCAGGAAAAATCAAGAGAGCAGAAAAGGCCTTTATATATTGCCTTTATAGACCTCACAAAAGCATTTGACCTGGTTAGTAGGGATGGACTCTTCAAAATCCTCCTGAAAATAGGCTGCCCTTCTAAAATGCTGGAAATGATAAAGTCATTCCATGACGACATGAAGGGAACAGTCCAATATGCTGGAAGCACGTCGCAGCCCTTTGACATACGAAGTGGCGTTAAACAAGGCTGTGTTCTGGCTCCGACCCTCTTCGGGATCTTCTTTGCCTTACTCTTGAAACATGCATTCAGAGATGCAACTGAAGGAATATGCCTTCACACTAGGTCAGATGGCCGTCTGTTTAATCTTTCAAGGCTGAAGGCAAAAACAAAAATCAGAAGGGTCATTATAAGAGACTTGTTGTTCGCTGATGATGCTGCAGTCGTCACTCAAAGCCAACAGGAGCTTCAGAACTTGATGAATCGCTTCAGTAAAGCATGCAAGGACTTTGGCCTCACAATAAGTCTAAAGAAAACGAATGTGCTGAGTCAGGATGCGGTTGCTGCACCAGTTATCACTATCGATAACTATGAATTGGCAGTGGTGCACCACTTCACATACCTAGGGTCTACCACCAATGACAAACTCTCACTGGATACAGAAATCGACAGCCGCATTGGCAAAGCTGCAGCTACCTTTGCCCGCCTCACATCGCGTGTTTGGGGAAACTCCAAACTCACAATGAAGACCAAAGCTGCGGTATATAATGCCTCCGTCACCAGCACACTCCTATATGGCAGCAAGACCTGGACGACCTATGCTAAGCAAGAAAGAAGGCTCAATACCTTCCATTTACGGTGTCTACGCCGCATCCTCGGCATTTCATGGAAAGATAAAGTGACAAATGTCGAGGTGTTGTCACGTGCTGGCCTTCAAAGTATGTATACACTGCTTAGACAGCGCAGACTTCGCTGGCTTGGCCATGTTCGCCGCATGGAAGATGGTCGCATCCCAAAAGATATCTTCTACGGACAATTAGCAGATGGCAAGAGAACAGTTGGGCGACCACAGCTGAGGTTCAAAGATGTGTGCAAGAGAGATATGAGGGCACTGGATATGGATCCAGCAACATGGTAGGATGAAGCTGCCGATCGCACTAAGTGGCGATGCTATTTACGGCGCCACCTCAGATTGGGCGAAGAGAGGCTCACACAACAAGCAGAGTCTGGGAGCCTCAAACTCAGCTATGGGGTTTCATTTAGACCATTTTGTTGAAAAAGACGATGACATAGAGGGGTACCTAGGACGTTTTGAGTTATTAGCTACTACATATGGGTTAGAGAGAGAGAGGTGGAGTTTAAAGCTATCACAGGGATTGAGAGGTACTTCTTATGAAGTATTTGCCAAAATGAACAGGGAAGACCAAGACAATTATGACATGTTAAAGCAGGCTTTGTTATTAAGGTACGAGAAGAATGGTGAATTTTATCGTAAGAAATTTAGAAATGCCAAACTGTTGTCTGGGGAGACATACCACCAATTCTCTGCTAGACTAGAAACCTATTTGGAGAAATGGACGGCTCTGGGGAAGACCCAAGATCTTAAAGAAATGATCATGATTGAGCAATTGAGAGAGTCCATGGCTCCAGACATGAGAAAATTTCTCATGGAACAAGGTGCAGAGAAGTTGGGGGAAATTTTAAATGTTGCTGAGAGGTATCAGGCAGCTCAGGCAGAGGTAAGTGGTGCTAAAAAGAAGCACATAGACAATTTTAAAGCTCCACAGCAATTTAATAAATTTGATAATAGAGAGCAGGGAAATAAAGGTAGGACAAACTTTGAGCGGCCAAGAAATGACTATCGCGACAGAAACTCACAGTTCAATGACCAAAAGTTCAATGAAAGAAAACCGTTGAACCAAGGAAAAAGATGGTGTAAATGGTGCAAGAAGGATAACCATAACACCGAATTTTGTAGAAGGAAACCTTCAAACATTGCTGCAATGAAGTCGGGGACGCAAAGATTAAAGGTTAATCCTAATGGACAACAGGAACCTTATCACCCCCCAGTTTGTGAGGATGTTATTTGTAATGGGGTCACCATAAGGTGCCTTTATGATACAGGTTTGGATTATGATTCAGTTGTGAAGTCTAGCCTAGTGGACCCAAGTCAGTATACCACAGAAACAGTGGAAATACAAGGGGCGACTAAGGACATACCACTCATGACACTTCCCATCGCAAGGATAACGGTGAAAACTCGCTATGTGGAAGGAGAAATCAGAGCAGCAGTGATAGATGAACCAATCTACCCTCTGATATTGGGGTGTAGATACGTCTTCTTGGGGAATCCCGAGAAACCTGTGATCATGGCGACAGTGCAGACCAGGTCACAGAAGAAGGAGGAAGAAGGTGAACCTATAAATGCTCATCCAGAGGAGATGAGGAAGGCGCAGGCTGAGGATAGGACACTCAAGCCCTGTTTTAAAAAATTGCCCAAATGCCACACACCTCCGAGCAAGGGGGAATATTTCATGAAGAACAAACTCTTATACAGGAAGGCCGGAACTGGAACAAATGGTCACAACCAGCTGGTTCTTCCCACTTCATATAGAGATAAAGTGATGGAACTCGGGCATGCGATTCCCTTCAGTGGTCACATGGGGATCAGCGCCACAGGACAGCGTATAGCTTGTCATTACTTCTGGCCAGGGATAACGGAGGATATAAAAAGATATGTCAAATCCTGCCCAGAATGTCAAAGGGTAGCTCCAAAGCACTGGACTGCTCCTGCAACTCTAGGGGAAATGCCCATAGTGGGAACACCTTTTGAGAGGGTTGCAGTGGATATTGTAGGACCTCTCACTCGGACCAAGAGGAGGAACAGTTACATCCTTACTCTGGTGGACACTTGTTCTATGTGGGGAGAGGCGGTAGCCCTGCCATCAATTGATTCAAAACATGTAGCAGAGGCACTACTTACAATATTTACCCGATTAGGATTCCCGCATCAAATCTTGACGGATAATGGTTCTCAGTTCAAGGGGAAACTAACGGAAGAAGTTTTTAAGCTATTTCAAGCCAGACACTTTCATTGTAGTCCGTACCATCCACAAGGGAACGGCCAGGTAGAGAGGTTCAACGGGACTCTCATTTCTATCCTGAGAAAGCTGGCACACGAAAAACCGGATCTGTGGGATCAATTCCTGCCCGCCGCATTGTTTGCGTACCGGGAGGTACCACATAGTTCAACCGGGATGGCTCCCGCAACTCTGCTATTTGGGAGGCCAATAAAAGGTCCATTAGAAGCTCTATTAAGGACCTGGACAGATGAGAAGGCGGAAGAGACTGTTACCTCATCGTATCAATACGTGAACGAACTGACCACTCGTTTGAAAGCTGGATGGAAACTGGCAAATGATAATTTGAAGCAAGCCAGGAAGAAACATGCAGCATATTTTAATAGGAAGGCAAAGGACAGGGAACTGGCAGTCGGAGAGAAGGTGCTGCTTCTACTACCCGGAAGCCAGAATAAATTACAAATTGGTTGGCAAGGTCCATATACGGTTCTAGAGAAGGTGTCTAGAACAAACTATAAAATTGACAAAAAGGGGAAGGAGAAAGTTTATCATGTAAACCTGTTAAAGAAGTATCTGGACAGACCACTCCAGGAAAGCACCCCCTTATTGACCTTGGCTATTGCAACCCAGATGCAAAAAGAACCACTCACCTCACATGAATACCCATTACATCCTTGTGAAACAGCAGCACAGGTAAAAGTCAGTAAGCACCTGACTAAAAACCAGAGGGAGAGAGTTCAACAGGTTCTGGAGGAACATACAGATGTATTAACAGATAAACCAGGCCATACAAATTTGCTACAGTATGACATGAAACTGGTAGACTCAAACCCAATCTGTATGAGAGCCTATTCTATTCCGTTCGCGAAGGAGAAGGCATTGAAGGAAGAAATAGAGTATTTGTTGAAGGAGGGGATTATTTCGCACAGTGAATCATCTTTTAGTTCTAGTGTCGTTTTGTTGAGAAAACCGTCTGGGGAACACAGACTGTGCATAGATTACAGGAAACTGAATGCTGTCACAGAAGGACAAGTGGATCCATTACCAGACACAAAACAGTTATTTGCCAGACTGAACAAGGCAAAATACTTTTCAAAGGTGGATCTTAGTAAAGGCTATTACCAGATCCCAGTGAAGCCTGAAGTGAGACCTTATTTGGCTTTTAGCACTTCGGATGGACATTATGAATTCAATATGCTACCATTCGGACTGAAAAATGCTCCGAGTGTGTTTTCAAGGATGATGCGCAAATTGTTGGATCCCCTGAATAACCCATGTATCACGAATTTCATGGATGATATTCTCGTCGCCACAGAGACATTTGAAGAACACATTGAAGCTCTGGAGATGTTGTTTGATAGACTTCGGGAGGCGAACTTAACTGCTAGGCCAACAAAATGTTGTATTGGATGCAAAGAGTTGGAATTCTTGGGACACACTGTATATCAGGGTAATATGACCCCTGATCCTAAGAACTTGGAAAAACTGCAGAGAGCACCTAGGCCGCAAACAAAAAAGGACGTGCGATCATTTGTGTCGTTATGCGGATTTTATCAGAAATACATCAAGAATTTTAACGCTATTTGTGCTCCTCTGACTGATCTGACTCGCAAGGGACTTCCAGATAAAATTATTTGGACTGCACAATGTGAACTAGCGTTCCAAGAGTTAAAGGAAAAACTCACTAGCAAGCCTATTCTCAAACTGCCTGATTTGACACAGGACTTTGTCTTAAGAACCGATGCAAGTAATGTAGGACTAGGAGGGGCTTTGTTGCAAAGATCATCTTCACCTGATGGGGAACTGAAACCAGTCGCTTATGCAAGCCGTAAATTGAATAAGGCGGAACAAGGATACTCCACAAGCGAAAAAGAATGTTTAGCGTTAATCTGGGCAATAAAGAAGTTTCAAATCTATCTGTATGGTAGGACTTTTGTGGTGGAGACGGACCATCAGCCTCTCGTATTCTTATCTCAGGCTAAGCATGAAAACGCAAGATTGCTGAGGTGGTCTTTATTGCTTCAACCTTATCAGTTCAGTATCCAATATATCCCAGGCAAATTGAATGTCGGTGCAGATTTCCTCAGTCGGCACCCCTGTGATCAAAATTAGAGTAGTGGCAGACGTGAGGAGTAATTTTACCTATGTGTATCGCTGGTTTTGGAACTTGCCATAGGCATGTTTTCAAGTGGGGAGATGTGTAGTGAAATTGACAGAGATACAACGGTAAAATACCTCCAAAGATAACATGTAAGGATAAAAACATAATGCGTAGGCTGCTGATAGTACATGATCGCCCAGACCGCGGGTCATCACCCTCCATAAAAATTGACTTGCTAGACAGGAGGGGAACGGCGGATAAAAAGGAAAAAAATATGACTGGAAAGATTGCGTGAGACTAGAAAGGCTAAGGAGACGCAATTGGGGGGGAAACGGAGAAAAGTCACGTTTCCCAAGTTGACATAAAGTAAGGAACTCGACAGAAGGGACCTTGGATATGTTACGCCACAGTCATTTATTGGTCGCTTTTGCGATACCAAGCCTTTGATTTGAATTCAGCGGCAGAACGCAGATGTTTGGAATATTACAAAAATTAAAAAGTAACTTTTTCGTAATATTAATGTTAGGAATATAAAAATTAGCTGGCCGGATGGCCCATTCTGAGCAGTGAACTAATATGTTCTTAATTTTACAGACGGATAGATAATATTGAAGATAATGACAAAAGACAGTGTTGTTCACATCAACGACAGACTGTATGGAATAAAAAGTGTCGCTATTTGCACAAAAAAACACGACCTCGAGACGCAGGTGTTCAAATCTACTTAGTAGGGAAGCGAAGGGACATTGGTGGGAGCTGTGTCTAAATATAACTTTTAACGACAAAATTTTGGAGGGGAGAGAAAGGTTGGTTCAAAAATCAAGTACGTTTTGAAAAAAACAAGTAGAGACGGACAGACTAACAGATAAACATCCATACTTGACTGAAGCATGACTGAAATGACTTTAGGGTAGGAAATTTGAATTTCAAATAAACCTAGGCAGTGATTGGCCACAGACAATCATTTTATCGGCGCTCAGACGCGCAAGTGGGGCCATTCCTCAATAGTTGTTCGATGATAGACACAGTATTTTAAAGTGTGGTGATTTCCAAATGAAAGAAAGTGAAATAAGTTCAGGGACGCCATACTATAGCCAGCAGCTCAGCTGAGTTTTGCTAGCATTTCTGTGTTCTTTATTCATAATCTGGTAAGATTGAAATTATTTCTTTGTATATTTTGAATATTGTTTAATGTTCGAGTGATTTGATACTGCCATATCGAAATCTAGCCTTACAAACAAGTAGGGATTTGCTCTAGACCCCCCGCCCAAGTCAGGGTCTAGGGACCAACAATATACATAAACTCCAGCAAGGGTTAGGAAAGACAGATCAAGTGTTGAGAATAATGAAACATATTACCTATCCACTTTTAGGGAAGGAAACTAATAAATATTTTTCAGAATCTATAGTCTGGGAGGACCTATCTGATGTAAAACCACCATGGTAAATGTGCTGTTTGGTCAGAGAGATCTGACCTGTCTGTATGATGTGGTTGTTGTGTCCGTGTTGTGTCCAGACGTGGGTAGAGAATAGAATTTTGACACATAGCCAATACTTTGATTGCAGAGCTGTGAGTTTCAGCTGTCAACAAGGCGGTGTCCATTCAGTTGGTGATTTTACTCGAGTGTATCTGTGCAGTACGTTGTGACAGAGACCACTATTATTGCCCGCCAGCACGGAGAGGTGGGACCACCAGATTTCAGCACCAGAGCTACATATGCAAGATGAGTGAGCCTCTGGTCTGCTGGAAGTTCACCAACGCCTTTTAGTTACTAATACCCCATAAAATTCCTGCAATTTACTGGACACTGTGTAGTCAATATAGACAGGTGTGATGAGGCCACCCCAACAGCACAAGCATTAACTATCCTCCCAAGTAGATGACTACTAGAACATTTTAATAAAACTAACTAGTCTAGTACTTATATATGTACACTCTTGCATTTATTATGTAACATTCCATGCATTTCTTTCATAATTTTTAAATCCTTTTTTTTAAAAAAAAGTTCTGGTCAACATAAAACTTGATCCAGAACAAATAAATGTAATATAATTCTATCAAAAATTTTACACACGTGAGTTAGTTCAGTGTATTTTAACATTTGTTAATATTATTAGTCTGCTTAAATATCTGTGGGTGTATCTATAATTATCACACCACATTACATATCATTACCCTAGACATTTTACATAGATACATTCATTAGAAAGAAAAAAAATAAGTGTGAGGTCGTAGTGGTAGCAAGAAAGGCCTTCTGTCAATTCACAACTACATTTTATCTCAGGAGCCTTCACAGCTGGCCTCATACATTACATTTAGTAATATCACCATCATACAATACCATCAAACCCACTACACAGTGAGATCCTAGAACCTCTCCCACTGTCGGAAGTAGCCCCTGGCGCCATGCCCTACGCCAATTGGGCAAAATGCTTATAACCGGTAACTGCTACTTCCCGTGTTTTGCCGACACCTATAGGGTGAAGCTGGAGTGTCCTCTCCAGGGCGCGAGCTTGGGCACAGATATATGGAGATCAAGCTGTTGCCCATGCAGCATGTTCCCCCTCTCCACAAAGCCGGTAGATCCAAAGGAACGGCAGTAGCCGATACAGTTTGGTACCAGCCATGTCGCAGGAGTTGCCAGAATAATGTCGAATCGACATTAGACTGCCTTAGGGACTCCGACTCCGGATTTATCCTCAGGGTTTACTCCCGAAGCCAATTCCATAGATGGATATTCCCGCAAGGCAGCGGTGGTTTGAATTCAGAGTTCCTTCTCGCGTAGCATCATTGCAAGCCTTACCTTTCCAACTTTGTACTCTTCAACAACTGACTTGAAGGGAAGCAGAAGTTTTGACTTGTTTGCAGTACAGTGCTACATCTGACAGACCTGGTGGTACCCCTAGCCATTTCCTCATGAACTTGTTGACCTTCTGCTCTATAGCTTTCACTGTACTTGTGCTTATTTCATATATAAGCAGTGGCCACAGCAACTTCGGTCAACAAGAAGAAAACTAGTTTACTTACCGTTTTATTGAATAGAATCAGTAGCGTGAATTTTTAACACATACTCCGTTGAATTTTAAATTCCGTTAGATTTTCACTATTTAGCAACAAATATTCCGTACGAATTGCAACAATTAGCAAAACATACTACCTTATAAAATAAGATAATAAAAATAATAAAAATTAATTACAATTTTATTATATATATATATATATATATATATTATATATATATATATATATAATATATATAATATATATATATATATATATATATATATATATATGTATATATATATATATATATGTATATATATATGTATGTATATATATATATATATATATATGTATGTATATATATATATATATATATGTATGTATATGTATATATGTATGTATATATATATATATATATATATATATATATATATATATATATATATATGAGATCATAGATAATGTATTATATATTATAGATAAGAGAGTTATCTACCCTTCCAAGATGGAGGTGAATTTCGTTTCTCACCTTAGACGCCGAAAGAAAAACATCAGGAATGTGTATATTTCGATGGATATCACCATGTTATGTTAAATTATAGAATAAAAGATACACCAGAGTATCTAGTGGTGTAGATATTTTCCTATAACTGACCTCGAAACCCTCGAATCGGTCGGTTGGATCGGAGGGTTGATCAGTGAGTTAACAATTCACTATCGTAAAACAAGCTATTGTTACCGAAACAGAACCAGGCTCGACAGTAAACATGACTCACTCTAATATCTTGGGGGCTAAGGAGATTTCTAAAATTGGATACTGGAATGTAAGAACTATGTATCAAGACGGAAAATTGGAAGAAGTAATTAAAGAAATGGATAATTATAAGTTGGACTTATTGGGTGTCAGCGAGTGTAGATGGACGGGGAAGGGCATAAAATATATTTCAGAAGAAAAAAAGCAAATTATATACTCTGGTAGTAATGATAATCGTCACACAGAGGGAGTAGCCATCCTAATGACACAGAAAGCAGCAGCATCGCTTATCAGCTGGGTACCTATCAATGAGAGGCTAATATTAGCTAGATTTCAGACACGATTTTTCAAGCTCTCAATTGTACAATGTTATGCACCAACTAACGACGCTCTTGATACCACAAAAGATGACTTCTATGAAGCACTTCTAAGTACCATCAACACAATACCCAAGCATGACATAATAGCAGTCATGGGTGATTTTAACGCCAAAGTAGGTGACAACAACGATGGAGTACAAAGATATCTCGGTACTCATGGCATAGGCTGTATGAATCAAAATGGCGAAAGACTTCTAGAACTTTGTGAAATATCAAACCTCGTTGTGGCAGACACCATCTTTCCACATAAGAATATCCACAAGATAACATGGAATTCACCTGATGGCAGAACTAAGAACCAGATAGATCACTTCTGCATAAGCGCTAAATTTCGCTCATCAGTTCAAGACGTCAGAGCATACAGAGGTGCAGAGATCGGAAGCGATCATAACCTCTGCATAGCTAAAATGAGAATTAAACTGAAGAAGTTATACCAACCGAATAAAAATAGAAGAATAGATGTACACAGACTGCAATCAAATGATATAAAGAAGGAATATAATGTCAAAATGAACAACTATTTCGATGCTTTAGGCAAAATTGACAACGATATCACCACCAAGACAATCGATACTAAATGGGAACAACTGAGAACAGCAATGACAGAAGCAGCTGTAGCGACCACCGGATACCTAGTACATAAAAAGAAAAAATGGATGAGAGAAGATACTTGGGATAAAATACAAGAAAGGAAAACAGCAAAACTTAAACTACTAGCGGCAAGTACACATAATGCAGTTGAATCTTGCAAACTAACTTATAACTTGTTAAATAAAGAAGTGAAGACAAAAACTCGAAGAGATAAAAGACATTTCATCAATGAACTGGCCGTAGAAGCTGAAAATGCTGCAAGAACTGGTAATAGTAGGTGCCTTTATCAAATTACAAAACAACTATGTCACCAGCCTACTGCTATGGAAACACCTGTTAAAGGTAAATTAGGGAATTCAATACCAACAGAAAAAGAACAAATGAAGAGATGGGCTGAGCACTTCATGGAGGTGCTAAACAGACCACCACCAACAGTAACACCTGATTTTAATAATGAAACATCCACAACCACCTTGCCAATAACTTGCGATGAATTCACGCTGGACGAGATCAAACAAGCCGTTAAAAGATTAAAAAATTTTAAAGCTGCTGGAGTTGACGAAATTTCAGGGGAAATGATTAAAGCAGTTAATGACAACAACCTCTTGAGAATTTTAGATATTATAAATGAAGTATGGAGAGAAGAACAACCACCACAACAATGGAAAGACAGTATTATTGTAAAGTTACCGAAGAAAGGTGATCTATCAGACTGTAATAACTGGCGTGGTATATCTCTATTATCAGTACCTGGAAAATTATTATGTTGCATGATGTTAGAAAGACTTAAATTGCATGCTGACGAAAAGATCAGAGAAGAACAAGCGGGTTTCAGGCCGAAACGATCATGTATTGATCAAATATTCACACTAAGAACAATTATAGAAGAATCAGTGGAAAGGCAATCGCCACTTATTATCACCTTCGTCGATTTTCAAAAAGCCTTTGATAGTCTACACCGCCCATCATTGTGGAAGATACTTACAATCTATGGTTTTCCAACAAAATATGTGAATATAATCAAAGCGCTATATGACAATGCAAGATGTTGTGTTAGAACAAATAAAGGGAATACAGAATGGTTTACAGTAGAAACAGGGGTGAAACAAGGCTGTATTATGTCACCACTACTTTTTGGAATAGCTATTGATTGGGTTATGAGAAACTATACCCACAATGAACAATTGGGTATAAAATGGACAAATGGAAAATTCCTGGGGGACCTGGATTTCGCAGATGATGTAGCATTCTTAAGTTCAACACCAAGACAATCCCAAGAAGCAATAAATAATTTGTGTCATCTCTCGGTTAAAATTGGTCTCCAAATAAATGCCTCTAAAACTAAAGCTATGAACTTTTCTAACGAGACCTTTGATATCATCTTGAACGGGGAAAAACTACAGAAAGTTGAAAGTTTCAATTATTTAGGCAGTAAAATGACTCAGGATGGTGACACAACAAGAGAAATCCATACTAGAATTGCTTTGGCAGCTAGCGCCTTCAATAGATTATCTAACATTTGGAAATTACGATCATTGAATATACATACCAAGCTTCGTCTGTTTAATTCAAATGTTATCTCAGTGTTAACATACGGCTGTGAGAGTTGGAAAATAACAAAATCATTGGAGAACAAGCTGAATACATTCGAGAACAAATGTCTTAGAAACTCATGAACATCAGTTGGAAAGAATTCAAGACTAATCGACAAATAAGAGAAGACTCTAGGCAGAAATATGTCTCCGACTATATAAGGAACTTAGCATGGTTATATATCGGTCATGTCCTACGAATGCAAAACAACAGAATACCACTACAGGCGCTCACTTGGGTTCCTGAGGGTAAGAGGAAAAAAGGAAGACCAAAAGAAACACTCAGAAGAACAATAATAAGAGAAGGAAGAACGTTGGGCCTAAATAATGTGCAAGAGCTAAGAGGAGTGGCGTCACAACGAACAACCTGGAGAGCACTGGTTTCTGCCTTATGCGCCGTGTTTGGCGCTTAAAGAATTTATTATTATTTATTATATATACATATATATATATATATTATATATATATATATATATATATATATATATATAATAAAATTGTAATTAATTTTTATTATCTTATTTTATAAGGTAGTATGTTTTGCTAATTGTTGCAATTCGTACGGAATATTTGTTGCTAAATAGTGAAATTCTAACGGAATTTAAAATTCAACGGAGTACGGTATGTGTTAAAAATTCACGCTACTGATTCTATTCAATAAACCGGTAAGTAAACTAGTTTTCTTCTTTTTGTTTTGTTAGTTGAAATACAAAGAATAGTACAAATATGTGCTACTGTATTTGCATCTAATTTTATTTCAAATTATTAGTTAACCTAAACGAAAATGCATATTAGGTCTGAAACTCGCGATTGGGTCCATTTTCCTGCAATTCGGGTACAGCCGAAAATGGCGGCCAAATTTTAGTTGGCGTAACTCTTATATGATAAAGGGGCACTACTTCTGGCTAATTTCATACGAATATGCTAGAGGATATTCAGTTTAAATAGCGTGGGTACCTTCACATGATGGCATAAAAACAAACATGAACAGGCAGATAAAGAAGCTTAATAATTGTAAATCTGATAAAAACCGAATAAATGTAGGGATTAGTATAACAGGGATCAAACAATTAATTTAATACAGTGGTTCTCAAATTTTTTTTCCTCTGGGTCGCACTTTCGGAATGAAAATTTGCACGTGTTACACCGAACTTTTGATTGATAAGAAATACCTTCAAACACAAAAAATCAACTCCTAGCAGTGCTTTATTCATAATATAGAATGCAACTACTTTATAATTTTTTTTATTTTTTTTTTTTTTTTTTTTTATTTTTTTTTTTTTTTTTCGTACGCCCGCTAATACTCGAGGCGAAATCTCAGGTTATTATTTATGTCTAACCTGACATTGATTTTACGTGAGTATCCCTTTATTTCTTGTACAGAGACAGGTGTCCCTCGCCATTCAGGCAAATACTCGCCGATTTCGGATTTAATTAAATGATGAAAAATATCCCGTTCAACCTCTGATGGGTTATAATTAGGATATATTTTGTTTTAAATTCCAAATAAGATTAAGGGAAAGTGGCATCACATCTGTCAAATCATTGTAAATATGACAAATAAAAATTAAAAATTTTGCTTGTAGGGGAGAGTGGGGAGAAATGGTCCCTCATTTTTCATTTTTAACCAAATTCGATATAACTATAGAAATAATAATAAGTTTGAGATGTTATTAATATGTGTAGGTGAAATACCCATTTATTTCATAATATAGTCTACATAAAATGGTTAAACATTAAAACTTTTTATAAAATTAACATTTGAAGCAATGATACCATAGTGGTGTGAAATGGACCGCGTATGGGGAGTAATGGACTTGATGAAGGGGAGAAATGGACCATATGCAGGAGAAATAGTCCATGAAAATGAATCATTAAAATTGTAAATTACCAAAGGATACGTTGAAACGTAGATACCTTTCTGTTCTTTTTGTACCCTTGCAGCAAGTTGGCTGTGGTAATATTGCTTTAATTTGACTTATTTTAACAGTCCCTAAATCTTCTACAGCAGGCCAAAAAAACTTGTCAAACATTTTACCACTCTTTCTTAAAAAATTGATTTCCACATCGCCATCCTCATCTTCCAGCTGCATGACTTTCCCAATTAAATATTTCGTGTTTTTTCCTGTCTCAAACTCACACACTACATATTGACCACAATTTAAGTCTACACTTTCTACACCCTCCATTCTGACACTGTTACTTTCATCATCACTGTCACGCCCAGTTTCATCCATAGATAGGCCTATGTCAGAATCTGTGTCATCATCATATGGTATATTGTCAGTATCATCATCATAATCACTGACATTCTCTTCAGACACAAAAAGGGATTTCTTGGCCTTTGATATAGTAACCTTCTTTCTGTTTTCTGATCTGTATTTCATTTTCATCTGCATTTCCGTCATTGCTGGAGATGATGTTGCCAGCATTGCCTTGCCACGTTTTCTCCCTCGATTGTTTTCCTTACGAGGGGCAGCCTTAGGAAATCCTTTAAATAACTCAGGAGGAGAAAACACTTTTAAAGCTACTTTTGGGGCAGCATCATTTGGTGACACAGGAAATGAACTGGTCAATAAAACCAGGGAGTTTGTCCCACTGAGTGAGGCCCCTTTATCAACCAGGCCTAAATTAGGTTCAATCAAAGTAGGGACTGATGCTTCTGAAATCTGAGGCCTGTCTGTGATGTAAGAAGGCAGAAAATCTTCAGCACTGAAAATATCTTGATCCAGTGTTTTGTTGGGTAGAGGCCCTAACAAATGCAGCGCCACCAAGCTCAGCAAGCTGATAGATGGAGAGGGTTTTTCCAACATTCTTTATCATCCATGAATCTGCTAAATGACTAAACGCTGCTTTCATGGGCCCAAAGACAGTTCGATCCAATGGTTGCATTTTGTTGCTTGTATGTGGTGGAAGAGTGATGACATGAATATGGTTCTGCTTTGCCAACTCCAGAGCAGGAAAGGAAATGTGGCTTCTGTGATTATCCATGATCACAATGATGGGATATGTCTCTGAAGGTCTAACACATTTCACAATATGCTCAACCACTTTCACAAAATTTTCACTTGTCATCCAACCTGAAGAGTGGGTAAGTCCTAAAGAACCTTCAGGTGCTCCATTTAACATAAAATGTTTAAAATTTTTTCTTGGAAACACAAACACTGGTGGCAAGCTGTGTCCAGTAGCTGAAACTATGCAGCACATTGTGACAAGTTCACCTCGTTCTCGTGATGTGACTTGCCCAACCTGTTTGGTCCCACGTGGTGCAATGACTCTAGGAACTTTTTGTACTGTTGTTACACCAGTTTCATCAAGATTGTAAATTTGATCCCCGCTTACATTCAGGTTTGTATAAGAGGCTTGTAGTATGTTAAAAAATGCCGCAACAGTGCATCGATTAAATGCGGTTGCTCGTGCCAGTGATGTTGCTTCTGGTTGTCTTATTGACAATTGTGAATGCCGCCTCAGGAAGCCAAAAAGCCATTCCCGTCCTGCCATTGAGTTCTCAATCCATGTTTGCGGACATTTCAAATGATTCAATGTTGCCATTTCAAAGGCAAGAGTACGAACATTTTTTGGTGTTAGTCCATGAAACATTTTGGAACACTTATCCAGATAATTTGCAAGACTCTCTTCCTGTTCAGCATTAAAAATCTGACTGTGCCGATAATTTGGGGTGAGGCTGACTTCTGAAGATTTGGACTTGTTAATATTGTTGATCAGAGTTGTCCGAGCAATTCCATATTCCCTGGAAGCTTGTCTAACAGGCATGTCTTCCACTACGGCAGTCACAGCAGCTCTCATAATGGACTCCGGTACTTTGCCTTTAGCTGTTTTCCTCTTGTAAACACGAGTCATTTTTTTCTGGAAAAAAATAATTTACTGTATAAAATAATTATAATAATTATACTTATAAAATAGGATTACATTGATAGTTTAACAATGATTAGTTTTATAGTTTACATTAATAGAATTTAAACATATTTCTTCAACTGTTTAAACAAACTAAGATTTAGGAAATATTTTGTGATGAATGGGATACATGTATAACGCTTCCATGTTCGGGGAGAAATGGACCAGTGACGGCCCATTTCTCCCCACAGGTATTCAAATAGAAAAGACAAGCATAAACTCTTAAAGCTAATAATTTTTAGGCATAAAGAACATTGCTTATGCAGGAAAATGGTAATTCTGCCTATAAAAATAACTTACCGTACAATCAGCGAAGCAACAACAAAAATTGGACTTGCAATGTCACTTAAAAAACTCAACTATTTCCTTGTACAAAATGAGGTCACTGATTGTCAAAAAAATGCGCGCACATAAAGAAACCGGACGTTGTTCCTGGAAATGATCTCATCCTACTGGTATTTTTTCATTATGGTCCAAATTAAAATGGAACATTCGTTTTTGAGATACAAGGGGCGGTCCATTTCTCCTAACGGTCCATTGCTCACCACTCTCCGCCTATGTTAAAAAAAAAATTATAATATGTAAGGGGAGGGATATTTAGGCCTGGTGTTTCCAGTTAGATATTTAATTGACTTTCAATTGACATAAGTCATATATATTGTAATGGTCAAGAAAGCATAAAGTAGTACGGGCAGCGTTGGCGTAGCTGGCGAGTCCTTTTTAGGGCAAGTCCTTTTCAGGGCTTCAGGCTAGCAGATGGATAATGTTAGTCCTTTTCAGGACTTAGTATCTATCAACGCTGATCAGGTTAGCAGTCCTTTTCAGGGCTTTTTCATGCTAGCTGATAGATGCTAGTAGTCCTTTCAGGGCTTAGAGTTTATCAACACATCACCTCAGTTAAAAGAGTTCACTTATTTTTGAATGGCAAATTGCGCTGTGATATAACCAAACGACGACTAATTAAGTCTAGGTTGAAAGGAACGTGCCTCGCCACAAGAAGGCAAAACCCGCTACCAAAAAAAAAAAAAAAAAAGCATAAAGCGGACGGCTGTTTACGTGTCGCGAAGCGAGTATTGATGTGCCCATATTTATAATTTACATTTTTTGTTTTACCATTTTTTATTTCATTATTAACATCTATTTGAAATAAAATATATTATATTAAGGAATAAAATCTGGAAAGTTCTGGAAAATTCTACAGTTTTTTATACGTATATTACTCATATTATATCACATGTAACAAAATAAATAAGAAAAGTGTCTTATGATAGGAAACTATATACAGAGCGATACAACATGAGGCAATCTGTTCATCAGAGTTCCCCGTCAATCAAGTGTTTCGGTCCCTTAATCCCTCTAGGGGGGTTCACTTAGGCCATGACTCCCAAGTGTCAGTCTAGTGCAGAGAATTGAACCCACTCCACCTTGGTTGCAGCTTTCAAATTCACTCCTGTTTTCTGCCAGCTGGAGGCAATTGTGAAAGTAACCCCTATGTTGAAAATAAATTACTGTCTCGAGTTCCGTTGCCCATTGAGGTTGTTCCACAGCCAGCACGATGCCTTTTCCGCAGTCTCGCTGAGCCTCTGAAGTGCCCTTGTTCTTGACTGTCCCCTCAACCCCAACATTTCAGTTTCTTAATATTTATTTATGGCATATGCAATTTTTTTCGATGTCTCTAAATCCTTGATTGTCTTTGAATCTTCACGCCATACCTACCATCCTCTCGCCGCACAAGTGTAGCGGGCCCCACCGTTTGGGAACCACTGAATTAAAAAAAAGAATAACAACAACATATGAATGGGAAGTAGCATTAGTAAAAATATAAAAGAACGACATGCATTTACGTTGTTCAAAGATTCAAAAGGATCATGTCAAGTTTCTAGGGAATTTAAAATTTCCAGCGATTAAAAAAAAACTTCTTAAAACTGATTCAGTACGTAATTATTTTCAGCTCTGGACGGAATTATTTTTAAGCCCCAAAAATTTACACATACGTAATTTACGTTTACTGACAATGTGTGTCTAATCATGAGTTAAGTATAACATATTATATATCAAATTAAAGTACATTGGATGAACAATATAAATCCATATGCCTTTCTAGCTAATTTTATGTTATGTTTATGTTATAACAGATAACATGTACACGGAAAAAAGATAACTTGAAATTTTGAACAAAAATCTTCGACTTACGTAAGGCTTGTAACATAAATTGTTATCACAATACAGTTTCACTGCTCTCTTTGTGCAGGTAATCCATTTAGAAACACAGAAAAAGTAAGAAAGTTATGGTTGATCACACAGTTTGTTCACTGTTCACATATTAGTAACATATCCTGTGTGTTTTCATTCATTATGGCGATTCGACAAAACACGATTAAAGATGAAGATAAATGTGAAAAAATCCCTTCAAACGCAAATAAAAGACGTTGAAGCTTATTGAAATTTGCCCAGTTTTGTGTTTACTTCCGTTCGAGATAAATTCCAGGCAGTATAAAATATCAGAATAGAAAGAAACAACGAAATAAATCAGCGTCTTTTAAAAGATCTTGCGGACACAGCGGTCGGCCATTGCGTCTTTTAAAAGATCTTGCGTACGGAATCAGTTAAACTACAAATGGGAATGAGCTATTTATGGCTGTTGAGGTAAGTGCAAGAGATCTAGTGGTTGCCACAGTGAATGATCTACTGAAACTGTTGGGTTTCTTTTTCTTCGTTCGTCCTGAAACGGACGCTGAGTCCGTTTACAGCGAAGCTGCGATATTTGCGCCTTTCGACCGACACATCCGACTTCAGCACGGCATTTTTTGGGACCGGGTTAGCCTTCCCTCTTCAATCCCTACTCACTCAGCTAGACTGCAGTGATGCAGTCTGTTTCCACTTGGAGGTGGAGTAGGGTCTTGGTCAGCTCTGGTTCGCTGACCCTGACGCAGGCAGTCGAGCTATGGGTCGCTGACTGCAGTCCTCACTGTTGACACGTCTTAGGTCCCAAACTGTTGGGTTTGAAAGGACAGTAAATAACAAGGGCACATAAGAGGCTCAGTGAAACTACGGAAAGGGCATCGTGTTGACTATGGAACAATCGTAACGGGCTATGGAATTCAGGACAGTAATTTATTTACAACGTAATGGTTACTTTCATATTTGCCTCCAGCTGGCAGCATGGATAAAAACAGGAGTGAAGTTGAAAACTGCAAGTCATGACCCAAGTGGGCCCTCCGCCCCACACCCTCCTTTTTAGAGTGTAAAGGAGATTAAAGGGCCGAAACACTTGATCAACGGGGGAAACACTTCTGATGATCAGATTGCATCTTGTTGTATCGCTCTGTATAGAGTTTCCTATCATAGAATAGAAGAACCTTACTGTGCAGAATTTCTTTTTCTTCGAGTAGCCTTCCATGCTTGTTGGCGATCAAGTCTCTCCACAACTTTCTGTCTCTAGTACTAATTATCAATTCTGTTGTTGCCTTCTCTCCATGCAAAGATGTCAGACTGGCCAATATCTATCTCTTTGCTGCCCTATATATCTATTTCCTTCAATCTTTCCTGTTGTCACGATATATTCCAGCTTTCTTCTTCCCATGACATGCCCAAATAAAGTGGATTGCTTCTTTCTAACATGAGTAACAAGCTTCCGTGGCGCATTGACTTCTTTCAGGACATCCTCACTGCTCTATTTTAGCTGTCCATGGTATTTTTAACATTTTTCTGTAAGACCACATCTCTGTGGCCTCTAGTGTTTTTCTAATTTGTTTTCTAATTGTCTATGACTCACTTTTGTATGTCAGGAGTGGTTTCTTTATAACACTGAAGAACTCTTTTTCGTACTTCCATTGTCAAAGAGTTGTTACATAAAATACTTTACATTTTATAGAATGCTGTTTTTTTTTTACTCTTCACCTCTGAGATGTCTCTTCCATCCGATGTTATTGGCTTGTCTATGTATATCTACAAAATGTCTACAAGACAATAATATTGAGCATTTCCCACTAACATATAAGGGGTATGAACATATGATGGACAACAGAGAATTCCAATATTAGATTATTTACAGGCATGCAGCACACCCATAACTATAGAGGAGGTGTTAAGAATAGACATAGGCAACTACACAGTAAAGTCAAACAGTATTTAATAAGAACAAAAATTAATATATAATGGTTAATGGAGGAATTGTGGAAATGTAAAAGTCTAGTGAGGTTCTAGTAATACTTATAACTAATGTTTACTAAAAAGTAAATTAACTATTAATCCAAACATATGAAGCAAAAATATCCCACTCAACCTTTGGTGGACTATTTTATTTCATACATTCTGTTGAATTTGGGTATATCATATTTGTTTTGTCTATGATCCAAAATTCCTCAGTATAGTCTATGAGCTCTGCTAAGTTCTTCTGTGGGTTTCTTGGTATCTAGTTGTGGCTTATTCGTAATAAAGTTGATCAGATGTACAAACATTCTTACAATAAAATATTGAGAGTGAAGCAACTCACAGCATTCAGATCATCAGATCCACCATTCACACAAATGTTTTGGCCTGTTGATCTCCTGACACTCTAAGGGGGCAGGAACCCAGGAGTCATGCTTCCAAGTGGTATATGAGTGGGTAGAGATTAACTGAGACAGATGAGTAGGAGCGGAAAATGGCTCATTGCACTTGGACTAAAGCCAGAAGGGAGTTTGCTGTCTAGCAATGACGTTTACTTACTGCATACTGGCAGTCTACCCTGTGTTGATTCTGCGAGTCTATGATGAGACAAAGAAAGAATTGGACTATAGCTTTCTCAGGCATGCCCATGTGTTTTGTTGTTCTTCTTTTATCCTGGAGATTCTAGAACAAGGACTGCCTTGTAATGCTATCAGCAGGTTTCCTCAGTGTGTGTGTCCTATCCATCTCCAGCATCTTTTTATCACCTCTTTTTCCACTGGAACTTGTCTAGTTCTTGTCATCAGTTCCACATTAGTGATCTTGTTATTCTACTTCAATCTTCCTAATCTACAAAAGCACCCATTCATTAAAGCCTGTAACCACACATATATAAAGCAGTAAGTTTCAGGCTTCTTTTTTCACCATTATTTTTCCCTCAGAGTGTCAAGTGGCAATGTAGTTAGAGTGCTTGCGTTCAAGGCAAAGTTACTGTGTTCAAAACCTGGCAGTGTCACTCTGTAGTCTACACAGCTGCCAATGGGTACCTGACTCTGCTCCAGAGTTAAGGATGGCAAGGGCAGAGAGGAAGCAAACTGGTCATCCCACCTCATAAAGCTGTAAAGTGAGGCCTTTATCACTTCACTCC
The DNA here is from genome assembly GCA_024509875.1 of Oreohelix idahoensis. Taxonomy (NCBI): domain Eukaryota; kingdom Metazoa; phylum Mollusca; class Gastropoda; order Stylommatophora; family Oreohelicidae; genus Oreohelix; species Oreohelix idahoensis. The sequence goes on along the minus strand of JAMPIV010016838.1, from coordinate 300,378 downwards.
TCTGTGGCAGTATCTATTGTAGGGTCACATTAATCTTTAGTTTCTCCCTCAAGGGTAATGCTGATGGTCATGCTATCAACGTGCTTCTCTCATGGAGCTGACATTCCTTTAGGGCATATTCTACTGTTTGCTTTAAAAAATGTGTTCCCCAAATGGATGCACATCACATTTTTTAATGGGAGAAATAGATGGTATTTCAGTCTTCAGTGACCATTTCTCAAGGACAGTAATAACATATTGAATCTGTTGGGAACACTGTCTGGGCTTGATCATCTTTATCTCCGTAGTGATTTTTTGTTGGGAACACTGTCTGGGCTTGATCATCTTTATCTCCATAGTGATATTTTGTTGGGAACACTGTCTGGGCTTGATCATATTTATCTCCGTAGTGATTTTTTGTTGGGAACTCTGTCTGGGCTTGATCATCTTTATCTCCATAGTGATATTTTGTTGGGAACTGTCTGGGCTTGATCATCTTTATCTCTGTAGTGATTTTTTGTTGGGAACACTGTCTTGGCTTGATCATCTTTATCTCCATAGTGATATTTTGTTGGGAACACTGTCTGGGCTTGATCATCTTTATCTCCGTAGTGATTTTTTGTTGGGAATACTGTCTGGGCTTGATCATCTTTATCTCCATAGTGATATTTTGTTGGGAACACTGTCTGGGCTTGATCATCTTTATCTCCATAGTGATATTTTGTTGGGAACACTGTCTGGGTTTGATCATCTTTATCTCCATAGTGATTTTTTTGTTGGGAACACTGTTTTGGCTTGATCATTTTTATCTTCAAAGTGGTTTTTACAGCTGTTTTCAGACTTTCATAGTGTTTATGTGCATCAATGTGCATAAGTGCATGTGCACATTTTTTGTTGTTTTTGTTTTGTTTTTTATATTTTAGACATGCTAGCTTCAGATGTGCATAATTTTTTACCACGTTTTCTAGTTTTAGTATTTTGATAACATTTTCTAGTTTTAGTATGTTCACCACATTTTCTAGTTTTAGTATGTTTACCCTATTTTCTAGTTTTAGTATGTATGTTCACCACATTTTCTAGTTTTAGTATGTTCACCACATTTTCTAGTTTTATTATGTTTACCACATTTTCTAGTTTTAGTATGTTCACCACATTTTCTAGTTTTAGTATGTTTACCACATTTTCTAGTTTTAGTATGTTCACCACATTTTCTAGTTTTAATATGTTCACCACATTTTCTAGTTTTAGTATTTTCAACACATCTTCTAGTTTTAATTTTCACCACATTTTCTAGTTTTAGTATTCTTCTTTCTTTTTTGATCCTTAGCCGCTGACTGTCAAAGCAGTCAGTGGCCATCACACCTGGTGGCGTCTTGTAGGGCAACAACAAATTGATTCCACTTTGCTCGGTCGGTGGCCATCCTTCGTACAGTGCCCCAACTCTGGTTCATTCTTTGCATCTCAGCCTCCACAGTCCTCCCCCAAGTTGTTTTTGGTCGGCCTCTCTGTCGTTTTCCTTCAGAGGTCCATAGCATAGCTGTTCTTGTGATGGCATCAGGGTCTCTTCTGAGGACATGGCCAACCCAGCTCCAGCGTCTGCCAGCTATGATAAAGTTTTAGTATGTTGACCACATTTTCTAGTTTAAGTATTTTCACCATTACGAGATCTGTAATGTCTTTCTTTTAGTACCTACATCTCTATATCTCTTAGTACTGACCATATACAGATTTTGTGGCACAACAATGTATTTATGTCTCTGCTTTTAAAATACCATTTGCACATGGTATGTTTAAAAAATTAAATGGATGAAATACTGCATGTACTATTAAATGCATTTCCCAGTATAGTTCCTAGGGTCTATGATGAGACTAAATAAGAACAGGACACTACTGCACCCAGGGCCATAGATACGGGGGGGGGGGGGGGGGGGCCAAACCCCCCTTCCCCTCCCCCTCCCCCCCCCCCCCCAGGTGGGGGGGGGGGGGATTATACTGTACCGCTACCAAAATAGTGCATTAAAAAAAAATTTGTATTAAACCCCCCCTTATTAAGTCCTATCTACGGCCCGACCCTGCACCCTCAGGTTTATCATATGCAGGGTGACTTATATGAGGTGTTGCATGGGGCTGGTCACCTCATAAGGGAAAACAAATGGCCACAGAAATGTCTGGTGCTACAGCATGTTGGGCCAGCTGCAGTGGTGACTCCATGCTCTACATGGATCGCAAAGGAAATTGATGATGCTGATGATGATGATGATTAAATGCATTTTCATTACCCTTCAGCTCCCAAAGAAGCTTAGGTCTTCAACAAATGTAAGCCAAAGTTAGCCTGTTCCATTCTTCAACAAATGTAAGCCAAAGTCAGCCTGTTCCATTCTTCAACAAATGTAAGCCAAAGTCAGACTGTTCCATTCTTCAACAAATGTAAGCCAAAGTCAGCCTGTTCCATTCTTCAACAAATGTAAGCCAAAGTCAGACTGTTCCATTCTTCAACAAATGTAAGCCAAAGTCAGCCTGTTCCATTCTTCAACAAATGTAAGCCAAAGTCAGCCTGTTCCATTCTTCAACAAATGTAAGCCAAAGTCAGACTGTTCCATTCTTCAACAAATGTAAGCCAAAGTCAGACTGTTCCATTCTTCAACAAATGTAAGCCAAAGTTAGCCTGTTCCATTCTTCAACAAATGTAAGCCAAAGTCAGACTGTTCCATTCTTCAACAAATGTAAGCCAAAGTCAGCCTGTTCCATTCTTCAACAAATGTAAGCCAAAGTCAGCCTGTTCCATTCTTCAACAAATGTAAGCCAAAATCAGCCTGTTACATTAGTCCTGATAATTTTGTGATTTTTTTGGGGTCTCTCTCTATCTCTCTTACCCTAGGGGTTCCAGAACAGGGTGTACCTTGTAATGTTATCAGCAAGTTTCCTCAGTGTGTGTCCTATCCATCACCAGCCTCTTCTTGTCATTCCCTTTTCCACTGGCACCTGTCTCATTCTCGTTATCAGTTTCACATTGGTGATCCTGTCCCACTATTTCAATCCTTCTATTCTATTCAAGCACTCATTTATGAAACTCTATAATGCCTGGTTATTAAATGTATATTTATTGCAAAATATAAGATCATCAAATGTCATTTAATCAGTTTTAATTTTAATAAAAGGAGAAAAGGAATGAGAAAATATCAATAATAATTTATAAACAAAATATGACATTTTTTATGAAAAAATACATACTACTTACTTAGTCGTTCCTCTTTTACCTGGGGGTGTAGAGGTTTGCCAGAGAGAGTGTGCCATACTCTCCTATCGGCTGCCTTCCTCCTGGCCTGGTTCCAGTCTTGCCCTCATTCCTTTAGAGATTGTCTAATGTTGTCCTCCCAGCAGACTCTGGGTCATCCTGGAAGTCTGGATCTCTAGCTGTTAGTTTCTGATACTTCTTGTGGTAGTCGATCTTGTCCCATTCTGCAGACATGGCCAAACCATCTTAGTTGGGACTGTTCTACTTGGGGCCTGCAGGGGCTGGGTTTTGAGGCCTATCGTCTGGCTGCTAACCATGTCCCTTCTTCTTCTTCTTTGATCCACTGTCACTGAACGTCAGCTCTTGGTGACATGTCCCTTCTTGTTACTTCAACTACCTTCCTCAGATACCTCATTTCTGAGGTCTGTAGCTGGCCTTTGTGGGTTGTAGTCATAAAAATTTATATTTTAAAATAATTTTATTAGCAATTGTACGAAAGTTCAGTATTTTAGAGTCATATAATCTATAATGCTACATGGAGTATTAATGTTGGTTGGTCATGAAAACTGATCATCAGGACCTGGACTCATTTGTAACTTTGTGTGCCAGTGGCATCTTAGTTAGTGGGACACTGTTAAAATGTTGAGGTTAAACCACAGGTCAAGGCAATCTCTAATACCTACTGGAATCCCCTACTGGCTGAAATGAAAACCCTGTCATATAATTTAATTCATACACTTCACCAGGCTATGTTCTGTTTTTCAAATGTTCACTTTAAAAGAAAAAATTTGTTAGATATTTTTCAAACCAAAATACTCAAAAGTAAAAAGCGTATAAACAAACAGAGCATCTCACATAATTAGATAATTATTCTTAAAATTCAAGTTTCATGACTACACAAATGTTCACAGAAATGGCAGATTTTACGCATGCACGATAATACATGTTTGATTAAACCTCAGTGAAGGCAAGCAATGCTTAGGAAAAGGCATTATTATGTGTAAACTCAAATGTGTTTAAAATAATAATATCATAAACATATACAGTTCAAACATTAAGCAGTATCAAATCAGTTTAAAAGAAAAAACAGCAATAAAGTAACATTTGAGTCACTTATCTTTTTATTTCAATGTGACCACAATATTATATATATACGCATTATTTTATGCAGTAGTATTTTCATGATGTCAGTTAAGCTTGAGCTTCAAATTAATTGAAATCATGCCAGTTATACACTTAGCAGGCAAATAGGCAGAGTTAATAAAAACAAACTGTATATAAAACAATAGAATTACTTGCAAATATAACCTACGGCCGTTAAATGTAATCATGAGTCAACATATTATAATGTTATACGAGGTAGCTTCAAAAAGTTCCCGGAATAGTCGACTCATGTTTGAATGAGTGATTACATCATGGAGATTATAGTTTTATCAGTTGGTAGTGACCTTGAGGAAATGACATGGCTGATGTAACCTTCACATGTACTCTCAAACAGAAGTTTGTTTGTGTGGTGTGCACGTAGCATCGTCGGAGTTGAAAATGTCCTTGATTGAACAACGTACAAATGTCAAATTTTGTGTTTTGCTTGAGAAGTCACCCTCAGAGACAGTAACCTTGCTTAATAAAGCATATGGTGATACCACAATGAAGAAATCGCATGTTTTTGAGTGGCACAAGTGTTTCCATGAAGGTCGTGTTAGTGTCGATGATGATCCACGTAAGGGACGACTGCCTACCTCGATAAACAATGAAAACATTGAACGTTGTTCGTGTTGACAGAAGACTTAGTGTAGAGAAAATAGCCTCAAAAGTTGGAATATCAGTTGCAAGTTGCCACAGTATTCTCCACAATGAACTGCATATGCACTGTGTCAACACATGGGTCCCAAAATGTTATCTCCTGAACAGAAAGAAACGGGATTGACACTGGCAGGAGACCTAATCACTGTGGCTGATCAAGATAGCAATTTTTGCAACAACATAATCACAGGAGACAAGACGTAGTGTTTTTTTAACGATCCTCAGACAAAACGTCAGTCCTCTGAATGGAAATCACCCTCATCTCCCTGGACACAGAAATTTCGTTTGGACAAGAGCAAAGGAAAAGTTATGTTGGAAGTTTTTTTTTATTTCCAGGGAATTGTCTACAATGAATTCAACCCTGAAGGCCGAACGGTTAACAAGGAAATGTATGTTGATATCCTCCGTCGTCTAAGAGATGTAATCAGAAGGAAACGCCCAGAAAAATGGAGAACAAACAGTTGGGTTTTGCTGCATGACAATGCGCCAGCACATCAATCTCTACTGGTGAAGCAGTACCTCACAACACACATGTGACTGCCCAACATCCTCCATATTCTCACGACCTGGCACCGCCTGATTTGTTCTTGTTCCCTCGCCTAAAATCGGCACTGAAAGGGCAGAGATTCAAGGATGCTGAGGACGTTATCACCAATGGGACAAAGCAGCTGAGAGAGGTGTCAAAGAATGGGTTCCAGGAATGTTTCCAACAGCTGTATGGACGTTGGCAAAAGTGTGTAGTTGCCAAAGGGAACTATTTTGAAGGAAATGTAGTGTAAATAATTGTATTGTTACTTATTTCTATACAATACACAAATTCTGGGAACTTTTTGAAGCTACCTCGTATTTGAGGCTAATGGCAAACTTAATGAATGCCAAAATCTAGAGTACTCTCTATCTTGAAGGAAAATTGCTGAACTTATCAAATATTATTTAGAATAGTTACCATCAACAATTTTTGGAAACACTGATGAAAAAAATATTTACAAATTTATTGTTAAAGGCTGCCGGTTTTGCTGATAAACTTGCAAGACGGTTATAGAAATGTGACAGCTGCATTAATTTATTTACTTACACATAAAAATGTAATACCACAGTCAAATGTCATGGAAGAGTCTTTATCACAGTATGTTGTCATGGCTTCAAGAAAATTGTAGCTTATATTAACATTGAAATAAAAGCAAAATAATAAATAAGTTACTGATGCATGTTAGATGTGAAACTGAAAACCTAAACAAGCTTATAAGGAAGGAAATCTTATAAATAAAGTTAATGTTTATCAACTATTACAATTAAGCCCCAATGTACATATGTATGTTTACATATGAATATTTTTCAAATTCATTTCACTTTTTTCTCCCTATCAAGCCACCATTGCAGCCGACTCTTGCAGGAAGCCTCAGTAGAGCACTCATGCTCTTGAAGGAATGGTTTTGGGAGCAATCAGTTTTACATGTTGAAGTTACCAGCCCCAAACACAACTTCATACTAGTTATATCATATGGAGCAGCAGTCCTACATTTTCTTTGTCTCCCCAGGGAGAGAGTTACACTGAGCATAGATATGTACAAGTAGCCTATATATAAAATATAATGGATTATCCAAGAATATTTTTAAAGGGACAGTCTTCTGTACAAAATCAAAAAGAAGGCCGACCAATGATCAGCTGGGTAGGCAATATTCAAAAAAGGACAGAAAGAAATCTGCAGAAAAGCAGATGCTGGCGTAAGACAAACTGAAGAAACATACAATAAGGTGTTCAATGGAAAGTGCACCATAGTGACCATCTAAAGTGAAGGATTGGGGGGAAAGTGTATGTATATCTGTATGAATGTTTATATAAGCATGTATGTATGTGTGCATAATAAATATTATATCAAAGTTAATTACCTTGTATAACTGTACATGCACATTATTATGCCAACTTACTGTACACATACAAGGGGCTTGACATAAGTCTTGGGCCTGACCATGAAAGACATGTCACAGAGAGCTGAAATTTTGTATAGTGTTTATTCCTTTTCAATATAGCCACCGTCTGAATTGACACACTTCTGCCATCTCTGCTTGACCTTGAAAAGACCTTGGGAGTAGAACACCCTATTTTTCAAACTAAACCAGTCATCACATGCCAGTACAACCTCTTCATCGCTGTCAAAATGATTTCCTTTTAGCTGTTTTTTAAGATTTGGGAATATAAAAAAGTCTGATGGAGCCAAATCTGGAGAATATGGTGGGTGTGGAGGAATTTCAATATTCAAATCGTTGGCTGCTAGCTGCACAAGCCGTGCTTTGTGAAATGGCGCGTTGTCTTGAAGCAAAGGAAGATTTTGAGTGCGCGTTATCCCTCATTTCCTGGACACAACCTTTCTTAGTTAGGTGAGAAAATCTGCATAGTACTGTCCATTAACTGTGTTGCCACGAGGCAGATAATCTTTCAAAAGGACACCTTTGCCGTCCCAATATAACAGTCAGCATCACTTTTCCTGCAGATTTCTGCGCTTTCGGCTTGACGGGTGTTGGGGAGCCCGGGGTTTTCCATTGAATGCTGGCAATTTTGGATTCGGGGTCATAATGGTGTACCCAAGTCTCATCTACTGTCATCATGGTCTCCAAAAAATTTTTTGACTGACACTTTTTGAGCAACTGTTGACAGCAATTTACCCTCGTTTGCTTCTGTTCACGTGTCAACAGTCGCGGAACCCAGCATGCACACACTTTTCTCATGTTCAGTCTGTTGTGTAAAGTTCTATAAATTGTTCTCTCATTTAGTTTTACTCTACTAGCTATCTCCACAATTGTCATTTTTCGATCCTGGTCAATGATTTTCTTCACTCTTGTTGCATTTTCATCGTTGCACTCTGAGGCTGGTCTACCAGATCTTGGCAGATCAGCAACGTTTGAGCGGCCGCACTTAAATTGTTGACACCAGTTTTTTACCGAAGTATATGAAGGACAAGAATCACGAAACACTGGTTCCATCTCCCTGTGTATTTCTGTAGGAGTTTTTCCCTGAAACATCAGAAATTTTATCACAGCTCTGGCCTCCTTCTTTTCCATTGTTTTGTCAAATCTTTGGAGCAGCAGATCCGGTCAATAGGGTACATTGCGCTGTGCACTGTAGCGGGAAAACCCATTGAAGAAACAAACGCTTACTTCACACATTCAGTGCAAATATGATGAACTTTAAATGTGTCAAGTTTCATCTTCCTCCTGTGACTCCTTCATGGTCAGGCCCAAGACTTATGTCAATCCCCTTGTAAGTGAATGCAGCAAATGTTTTGAGCAACATACAACAAATTTGTGTGGAAAAAACAAGAGTGAATAAATCAGTTTTAATTGCCCACCTCAAGCAGTTCAGACCGACGGGTCACTGTACAGAGTTGAGTCAACAAACATTTCATTGTCTGAATCACCATCTTTCCTTATCATTCCCTATGGACTTTAGGGTTGCAGCTGTTGCTTGCCACTGACTTCTCATAATATTTTCCAGTAATCTGGTGTTAAACACTACCTTTGATAATTTTATGCAGTTATTAGCAAACAAAATGAGACAGCTTGATCAATTATCATTCCACACACATATACACTGAATACAGCAGATAGTCAAGTGAGTGGTCAATATCACACTGCCTAGTCAGTTATAATTTCACACTTCCATGTCAGTGATCAATTTCACACAGCCAAGTCAGTGATCAACTTACCTCAGCCAAGTCAGTTATCAATTTCACACCACTTAGTCAGTGATCTATTTCACAGTCAAGTCAGTGATCAATTTCACACCACTAAGTCAATGATCAACTTCACCAAGCAAAGTCAGTGATCAATTTCACACCACCAAGTCAGTGATAAATTTCACACCACTAAGTCACTGATCAATTTCACACCACCAAGTGATCAATTTCACACCACCAAATGATCAATTTCTCACCACCAATTTATTGAACATTTCAGCAGTCGTCAGTCATCAACTTCACTCAACCAAATCAGTTATCAATTTCACACCACTAAATCAGTGATCAATTTCGCACCACTGAATCAGTGATCAATTTCACACTAAGTCAGTGATCTATTTAACACAGTCAAGTCAGTGATCAACTTCACTCAGCCAAGTCTCATTTTCATACAGTCAAGTCTGATCAATTTCACACAGCAAAGTCAATGATCAAATTCACACCACTAAATCAGTGATCAATTTCACACCACTGAATCAGTGATCAATTTCACACCACTAAGTCAATGATCAATTTCACACAGCAAAGTCAATGATCAACTTCACTCTGCCAAATCAGTTATCATTTCACACTGCCAAGTTAGTGATTATTTAATACAAACTGAATTAGTCAGTAGTCAATTTCTGTTAAACACTATTAAGTCCATGATCATGTCATTCATGCTGATATTAAATGCAGTAAGTCAGTTATCACTATAAAATTCATATTTAAAGGACAGTCAAGTCAGGATAATTTCAAACAGTCCAGTCAATTATCATTAAATGTGGTAAGCCAATGGCCCTTTCACACAGTCATGTCAAATGTGATTACAAAACAATAATGTAAATGATCATTAAGCACACTCTATTAGATAGTTGTGTTTTTTGTTGTCTTTTTTTGGTTAAAAGATGAAAGTCCAATCAACTATTATTGTACATAGTTGAGTCACTGACCATTTCACATAATCAAGTTAACCATGACAACACAACAGTAAAGTCAATGATCATTACATACACAAAGTCAAGATAGTTGTAGTCTAATAATATAGACTAATATTAGTCACATACTGTCAAATTAGTAGTTATCATAAAAAGACTAAATTCCAATCAACTATAATTACACACTGTTAAGTCACTGACCAGTGTATACAGTCAAGTCAGCAATGATTACATAACAGTAAAATCAATGAGCAGTACACACAAAAAGTCAAGTAAATGATAGCTGTCATCTAATATTAATTACATTCTATCAAATCAGTATATATTGTAAAAATATTAAAAGTATAATTTCTTTGCATAGTTGGGCTGTCCAATCTCATGCCTGAACTGAACTTGTTTTCATGTCTTTCAATAATGAAGGCTATCTCCAGTTTATTGAAACAGACTGAACTTTCAAAATGGTAAAATTTTCAATGAAAAAGTACATTGCAAAAGAAAAAGCATACCAAACAGTGGAGACTCATTATGGATCCAATAGGTGTTTTAAATCCAGTCTCTAGGACATGTTAGTCAAGTCACTGGTTCAGAACAACAAGCCCTTACAAACACAGCAAAAGTCTCTTATTCACCTTATTCATCCCCAAGCAGTGCAATCCTTGTAATGTTTGCAGAGCTTAAACAAGCATAAAATACTACCAATATTTAGCATGAAAAACATTTACAAATGTGATAAGTACCGTATGTGGCAAAGAAAAATGTGAAACTTGTTTCAGTTTATCGTCAATGAGAAAAAAGAATCAGTGATGGGATTAAGCCACAAACATAGCAAGTCTACCTTTCATCTGATACTAAAAAAATTAAATCTGCCCTTTATCTGTTTACCCGGTCAACAAAATTGTAAGACAAATACATACAAATAATACCATCTTTACCAACTTTATATCATTAAGTGCTTAGCTGTTTGTCATTACATTAAAATTCTTTGCATAAAAAAGTCACTCTGTTGTTTCCCTCATCCATGCAGACTAAAACTTTCACTATAGTGTCACTTCATGTTAGAAATTGTCATTTTAGTGTCAATTCATATTAGAAATTGTCATTTTAGTGTCAATTCATATTAGAAATTGTTATTTTAGTGTCAATTCATATTATAAATTGTTAGTTTAGTAAGCGTTGTATTGGTCACTTTAGTATCATTTCACATTATAAACTGTCATCTTAGTGTCACTTCCTGTAAGAAAATGTCATTTTCATATCACTTCATTTATGGGGACTAAGCTTGATTTTAACACTGCCTGTCTTGCTTGATATATTGGTTGAAGTGGACAGTGGTCGAAGATGGGTGCTCTCTCTGCCCTGAAAACAATAAAATTACATAAAGATCCTCATTTCTTCAAACCAGATTTCAATGGCCTGTGTGATCAACTACATTAAAAAATATTATTTTTAAAAATTCATTATTATATTAACTGAACATTTACTTTCGAAACCTTTCATAGAACAGCTGCTTAAAATGGCTGCTAGGCCATGGCAGTTTCCAGTAAAGAAAGAAATAACAGCATAATGTAAAAATAACCCTGAGACATCTACTAAAAATAACTATCAGTTAATAAGGCCAAGAATTTCATATTTTGTTTTCAAAAAGATGACCCAGAGTATGCTGGGAGGACAACATTAGACAGTCTCTGAAGGACTGAGGACTGGATTGGAGCCAGGCCAGGAGGAAGACAGCCGATGTGATAGTATGGCACTCTCTTTGGCAAATCTCTACACTCAGGGTAGAAGAGGAGTGACCAAGTAAGCAAGTTTTCAGAAGGATATAATATAGTACTGATAACTTTGACACAGTACAGGTAATCTAACCTTTTATCCAAACACCCGAAAACTGTAATAATGTAAACATCTAAAATTCTTTGGGCTACTTTTTGATCACAATTTGGGCTAATTTGTGAACACATTTTGGGAGACATCTGAAAACTGAAAAAAATCTGGTTTCTGAAACACAGCTGTCCCTAAGGATTTGGGATAAAAGGATACGGTGTACTATAGTGCATCCATATGAACATACGAACATACGGTAGCTAGTACAACATTAATCTGGTACAAAGACAGTGGCAGTATAAATGAAAATAGGCAATTTTCTATACTAGGACACAAAAAATGACTTCATCAGGGACAAATGAATACAAACAGAAGAGAAAGACAGTGAGAGTTGTGTTAAATGCATAAAAATGATAGGAATGGAAATATCTGACGTCTGTCACTGATTCTAGTCTGAACAGAATGGTGATGCTTCTTATACAAATATAATGCAGGCCTGGAAAAACAATGTGCTGGTCTGCTACATCAGACAGTTTGAGAAGTAATGTTGTATGATCATTTAATTTAAGATGCTACCTGAATTTCCTAAAAATTAGAACACTAGACTAGTCCTCAGTCTCTTATCTGAAATGTGAAAAGCTCTCAAAACCAAAAGTTTTTTTAGCAGGTCATCACTTGTGTGCACAACATGACTCAAGCAGGTGTGAGGCATCATCTGCAGAGAGATGATACTTGTATTCTGGCCCATACAATAATACAATAACCCAGACGATACTACATAACTGAATTTTAGATCATCTGTGTCATCATAATGATGATGAGTTGATGAAATTTTCAAATATTTATTAAATGCTAATGCTAGAGATTTGCACATTTGTTATTCATCTAAAGTTTAATAATTTTGGTTTTAAAAATTGTGTGTGCTAAGCAAGAAAGAAGGCTCAATACCTTCCATCTATGGTGTATACACCACGTCCTCGGTATTTCGTGGAAGAACAAAGTGAGAAACGTCAGGGTGTTGTCAGGTGCTGGCCTTCAAAGCATGTATACACTACTTAGATAGCACAGACTATGCTGGCTTGGCCATGTCTGCTGCATGGAAGATAATTGCATCCTGAAAGATATCTTCTATGGACAACTGGCAGATGGCAAAAGAACAGTTGGGCAACCACAGCTGAGGTTCAAAGATGTGTGTAAGAGAGACATGTGGGGCACTGGACATGAATCCGGCAACCTGGGAGGATGAAGCTGCCAACTGCACCAAGTGGCGATGCTCTCTACCTCAAATTGGGTGAAAAGAAGCTCTCTTGGAAAGCAGGAGAGAGGAAAAAACATCAAAAGGAATACCAGGAAAATAAGCCGCTGAGGGCTGTCACCTCAGGGGCACATTTCCATAGTCATTTATGACTGAAGGGGCTATTAATTATAAAACTTTTATGTTCTCATCAATAATAGAGGTTAATAATAAATATTATTTTTTTATTTAAACAGGAATTTTAGAAATATCACTATTTCTGCTCAATCGGTGCTGCTAAAGATACTACTAGAGTGTAGCTGTAATATACAGCACATTTACCATTCTACCATGCAGAAATCCGAAAAAATTCCTGATTCCAAAACTCATCTGGCCCTACAAGTTTTGGATAAGGGGCTGAAGACCTGTACACCTAAATTTCTTCATCTTCTTCATCAACAGAAACAGCAGTAATCAGAAGACAAGTTCATTATTAGCAACTGGAAGGTGCACATCAAACACAGCACAAACGAAATGTTATAGCTTATACTTAGTCATTCCCCTTCTGTCGTGAGGTGTAGAGGTTTGGAAGAGAGAGCGCCAGACTATCCTATTGGCTGTCTTCCTCCTGGCCTGGTTCCATTCTAGTCCTTGGTCCTTCAAAGATTGTCTAATGTTGTCCTCCCAGCAGACTCTGGGTTGTCCTGGAGTTCTGGATCCCAGGCTCTTAGTTTCCCATTTTTGTTGTGGTAGCTGATCTTCTCCCATTCTGCAGACAAGGCCAAACCATCTTAGTTGGGACTGTTCTACTTGGGTCTGCAGGGGGTGGGATTTTAGGCCTTGACGTATCGTCTGGTGGCGGACCATGTCTCTTCTTGTTACTTCAACCACCTTCCTCAGGTACCTCATTTCTGAGGTTTGGATCTGGCTTTTGTGGGTTGTAGTCATTGCCCATGACTTGCATCCATACGTCATGACTGGGACACAGGTGGAGCAGTATACAGCCATCTTTGTTTTCTTACGAACCTCTCTCTTGCTGAAGAATCCTCGATTTATGGCCTGAAAAAGTCTCCCAGCTGCTACTTTTCAAGTGGTCAACCCTTCTTTGATGCCTCCCTTCCAGTCTATAACAGCTCGGAGGTATTTAAAGTGGTCAACCTGCTCCAGGACCTGTTCTCCCAGCTTAATCTGATGCCTTCTTTCTTCTCGAGATATCACCATGGTTTTTGTTTTAGAGCTGCTTATGACCATCCCTCTCTTCTCCAGCTCTTCCTACCAGACTTGCAGGTTGGATTGGAGATGTGCCTCTGATTTAGCAATCAGGGCAACATCATCAGCAAATGCCAGCTCTGAAATACAGACCTATCTCATCTTCCAATACCCCCACTGAATACTTTCTTGATCTCTCCTTACATGCCTTGATGACATCGTCCATGAGGAGTATGAAAAGATAAGGTGACAGGATATCACCTTGTCTTATGCCAGTGGTGGTCCTGAACTCTTCTGACTTATGGTTTGCTGTCCTCACATAATTTCTGCAAGACTTGTAGAAGCTCTGTATAGCATGAATCAGAGGTGCTGGAATGTTATTCCTTGCCAAACAGTCCAAAAGTTTGCTCTAGCGGACCCTGTCAAATGCCTTTTCCAGATGTATGAAACAAAGATGGATCTCACTCTTATACTCAAGGGCCTTTTCACTCAGCTGTTTGTGTGTGAAGATTAGGTCTTGAGTACTTCGGTTTGCTCGGAATCCACACTGGACCTCATCCAACTGTGGCTCAGCTGGGCATCTGAGTCTCTGCTCTAGGATTCCAGAGTAGCTTATACCATTTCTTTTTTTTTTCCCAACACTTAAAAGTCCTTGAAGTTCACTGTAGAGAATACAGTCCCACTCTATTATTCTCTGCCCTTGATGATTGTATTAAAATTCCTAATTCCAGTTCTTATTTATTCCTGTTATCTATTATCTTCTAATGTTTTGTTCTCTTTGTCTCATACCCACAGTTTATGGTATATCTACTTTGTGTGTCTTTCTTTTAGCTTAAATTTATTCAGGGTATTTTAACTTTTTGATTCAGGGATGATAGTTATCAATGCAACCTATATACTTTGGCAAAGTTGCTATTTATTCTTCCTCGCCAAAAAAAAAAAAAAAGATTTTTGGTCTGCTCACATATTCTATCAGTTGAAGTTAATACATTAATTTGTAATCACTTTTAGAAATGTGTTATTACAGAGTAGAAATGTAAAAAGGCAATAATGTCTATGTCTTTACCCTGATGAAGTAAAGATTCATTCGTTTGTTTGTTCCTAGTTTTCCATTTTCTAAATATTGTTGCTGTGGTAAATTTTAGTTAGCTGCACTGAAGGTCTCTGAGCAGTTTAGGACTCATCTACATCATCAATCATCATCATCATCAATCATCAGCATCATCAGCATCATCATCAATCATCATCAATCATCATCATCAATCATTAATCATCATCAATCATCATCATCAATCATCATCCATCATCAATCATCATTATCAAAATCATCATCAATCATCATCATCAATCATCATCAATCAGCATCATCATCAATCATCATCAATCATCATCATCATCAACAATCATCATCATCATCAATCAATCATCATCAATCATCATCATCAACATCATTACCCTTTCAGTTCCCTAAGAAGCATGGCCCTCCAACAACTTCCTGTCATGTGACATTTAATCAAGATCTTTCCATGTCTTCTTAATTCATTTCCTGTCTGTCTCCAGTTCTCCGTGTATTTTTCCGGCTATCTCCGATTCTCCTACCCTGAGGATTCTAGAACAAGGACTGCCTGGTAAGGCTATCAACAGGTTACCTCAATGTGTGTCCTATCCATTGACAATATCTTCTTCCCATCTCTTGTTCCATTAGCACTTGTCTGGTTCTTGTCATCAGTTCCACATTGGTGACCTTGTTATACAATTATGTGGCAAACTAATTATGTAAAACTAATAGCCACAGAAACTAACACTGGCAATTGGATATGAAGTACTGTTCTCCCTCGCCCCCAAGGACAAAGCAGCTAACATACACCTAGGGACAACCGTGATCAAGGAAGAAAGCTACCCCACCTATCTTGGGGTGACATTTGACCAAAGGCTTACATGGAATAAGCATATTGAAAATGCAGAAGGAAAGGCCCGAAGACGACTAGGCATACTCAGAAAATTAGCAGGTACCAACTGGGGAGCAAATGAACAAAATCTAAAGAAGATTTATAATGGAGTAATAAGACCACACTTAGAGTTTAGCTCAGCAGCATGGTCATCAGCTGCTAACTCACATCTGCAGTCTTTGGACAAGGTGCAAAATCAAGCTCTCAGGCTCATTACAGGAGCCATGAAAACTACACCAATATCAGAGATGCAGAAAGCTGCTGGATTACAGACATTGTCCCATAGAAGAGACACAAAAACCATGATCCAGATGGAAAAGTACAACAGTATGCCAACGCACCCAATGAAGGCAAGACTAGATGATCTGGCATTGGGACGTCTAAAGCGTAGCAGCTTTGTGCATCAGGGAAAAAGACTTAAAAGACAGCATCAAGAAGACCTATCCATGAAGACAACACCACTGAAGCCCACCCTATACCCTGTACCATGGGAGCAGGCCAGCAATGCCCTCCAAATTAATACATCAGTCAGTGGTCTCACAAGTGGATGTGAGTATAATGATCTGCAAAAACGAACTGCTACATTGAGTATGATCCAAGAAAGCTATCCCGATCAATCATGGATACATGCCTATACAGATGGATCAGCAACTAATGCTGTTAGGAATGGAGGTGCCGGTATCTTTATCTCATATCCTGATAACCACTATGAGACTAGGTACATTCCCACTGGTAAATTCTGTTCCAACTATACAGCTGAGGTTCAAGCTCTAGAGCAAGCTGCAAATATGATTTATAACACCAACTCTGACTGCCACCAGGTAGTCATCTTCACAGATGCACTGTCTGTCCTGCAAGCTCTCAAGGGTGGTAAACTCCCGCATCTGAGAAATGAACTAAACAAGGTAGCTGCCAAAAAGAGAACCATACTTCAGTGGGTACCATCTCATTGTGGTGTACCCGGAAATGAAAAGGCAGATAAACTTGCAAAAAAGGGAGGAGAATGTGAACAAGACGATAATGAAGTCACATACTTTGAGAAAAAGAGAGCTATCCAGACTATCAGAAGAGAACAGAACCAACCCAAAGACGACTATCACACTCTCAACCGGCAGGGACAGATAACTATTTTTCGCCTCAGGACAGGGCATAACAAACTGAATAAACACATGCACAAGCTACGATTGTCTGCTTCACCACTGTGCACATGTGGATTAAACGAACAAACTGCTGAGCATGTTCTACAGGATTGTCCTCTGTATGACCAGTTAAGAAAGATATACTGGCCCAATGACTCAACACTAAACTCAAAGCTATATGGAGCTAAAGAGGAACTTCAAACAACAGTCGAATTCATCATGAGAACTCGTCTGATGGTGTAAACATCAAAGATGCGATCGCAAGAAGAAGAAGAAGAAGGATATGAAGTGCTTTAGCATGGGAGACAACTACAACAATGGTTCAAAGCTGCTTAAGAAGCACATTGGAAATAGTCATTCATTCAATCATTCACCCATTCATTCAGTCATTCACCCAGGCATTCATTCATTCAATCATTCACCCAGGCATTCATTCAGTCCTTCATTCACCCAGGCATTTATTCAGCCATTCATTTGCAATACCTGGAGGTAATTTGGCTTTAGCGCAATACTTGGAACTGTGAGTGCTCTGCCATGCATCCACAGCTGAGTAGGTGCAGAACCACCACGATTGTGACGATTGAAGTTACGTTCCTGTAAGTCACTTGTAACAGGACGTTCTGTGGTCGTTTGAAATAAAAATGTGAGTAGGTTAATAAAAAAACAAAATATGAAATTTTAAGACATTCAGCATCATTTTCTTTTCTGCTACATCTGGAGAATGAAACCACCATTACAGCTGGCCCTTGTGGAGGAAGCCTGCACCAAAGTATTCATGTACTCTTGTAGTGGTGATATCTGTAGGCTATAGCAAATTTGTTTTAAATGAAGAGTTTCTATTCTATTATTAGAAAGTCCCATAGCAAATACTGCAGTAGAGGAGTGAAGTGTTAGAGGCTTCATTATACTAATTCTGGAATCAAGAGGTGGGGTGACCAGTTTCCTTCCTCACTGCCTTTTCCTTCCTTAACTCAAGAGCAAAGTCAGGTACTCATTTACAGCTGGGTAGACTGGACCGTGATGATACCGTGAATTGAACCCAGCACCTTTGCAGTGAGAAACCAGCCCTCTAACCACTCTGTCAATCGGACGTTCAACCTATTATTACTCGCCTCTCACAACATGCCTGAGGCACCAGCAGTATTATTATTTCTTTATCTCCTCAGACTTCTGGCACCTTTGGGATTTCCTTTGTCACCCCTTATAGAGCATCCAGCCACCCCTGCAGCTGATCCTATGACATGAAGCCTGCACCAAACCATTCATGTGCTCTTGCAGTAGCAGTTTCTGTAGAGTCTGCCATCTCATTGTACTGCCATCTCATTGTACCATAAACTAAATATCAGATCAATGTATTATCACAACAGTAACATGTTTCATTAAGAAATGCTAGGTATTACATTATTTTTGGTCTCATTCATTCATGTGTGTTTGTCTGTGTACATGTGTGTGTGGTGGGTGGGTGTGTGTGTGTATACATACATAAAGAGGGTGATTGAAAAGTCACTTCCTAAATTGAAATGTTATATCTTCACTCCTATCCAACTAATTTATCAGCAACAAACGTCACAATATTTTATTACATTAAATGTTATATGATATTAACTTTGCAACTCAGTGTGAGATTCGGTCTGTTTAGCACATGATGTCATCATGGCCAGCAATATTTGCTATTTCTTGTCACGTCTGTTTACAGGCTATTTCAGTTTTGATTTTATTGTGTATCTGAGAATTAAGGGGAAATAAACATATTTGTCGAATTGCAGTTATTGTTCCTTGTTTTAACATTTTGTTTTATGTATATTCTACCCAACAGATACAAGACAGGATATAAACATTTAAAAACAGGAAGTGACATTTCATATATATATATATATATATAGACAGAAATTAAAGTATCTTAATAGCCCCAAGAGACACATACTCCTTTCCTTTTTAGCAGCACTTGATAGTTGTCTCGCGTCACTAATCTTCTGGCTACAATTTGGAAGAGAAGCAAAAGTATAACATTATTCAGATAAATGAAGAACAAGAAAAACATTATACGTGTAAATGAAGAAAAATAATAACATTATAAAGGAGAATGAAGAAAAATAATAGTATTATAAAGGTTAATGAAGAAAACAAGAATAACAATGTGATAGTGAATGAAAAAAAAAGAATAACATTACATGACAAGGAGAAGGAAAAAATTGCATTTTTTAGGTAAATGAAGAAAAAGAATGTTGTTAATTAAGGTAAATGAAGGAATATAATAATATTATAAAGATAAAAGAACACAAAAACATAAAACAACTATAGTAAGTGCAGCAAAATCATGTCATCATACTGCATAAAGCTGTTGTAGTTGAGGGTGAGGCAGTCTCTGAAGAAACAAAGAAAGAACAGGACTAAGACACCCTCAGACATGTCGTACAAGGCAACTAATATGACGTTTTGTTGTGGGGCTGGTAACTTCACCATGTAGTACACATTGCCATAGAAACAAAGAACATGTGAATGCTTGCTGCACGGGGACCAGCTACAGTGGGTGATCCCATGCTCGCAAGGAGCACAAAGGAAAAAAAATATAATAATGCATAAAGTATTTTCTTGAGATGATAGCACGTGACAGGAGGACTTGGCATGTGTTTGTTGAAGGCCTATGCTCCTGTGGGAGTGGAGGGTTATGAATGAATGAATGAATAAAGTATTTTGTATTTATCTCATCAGTGCTGCAACCATGTAATTTTCTTGTAGTATTACAGAATAGCAAGAATACAGCCAATGATTTTCTATACAAACAAGTCAGAGTAATAGCTAATATTACAACACATAGCATATTCATATCTACTCTTTGCTATATGTCAATCATCATCATCATTTCCATTTTATGCCCCCTTGAAAGCATGGGTCCAACACTACAGTTGGGCTCCCTGCAGGGAAAACAAATCATAGCACTTGTTAAGGAGTCAATTTTGCAACTGAATAATACATTTAAAACACAGGATGTTTCAGTTTTTACTCTTCATTAACTGCAGTCATATATAGGAGACAGAGATAAGAAATATAGACACATTAAAAGAAAAACAAAGGACACTGAAAACATGTAAGAAACAGAATAAAACGAGAACAGTGTTGCAGCAACAGGTTGTAATACAATGTGTGTAAATAATAAATAGGGCTGCTATAAAACTACGAAGATACTGCAAAAGAACAATAAAAATGTCTTTGTAGACAGTTTTACAACTGAACAATTCACTCACAATACAGGACATTTCGGAATTCAACATTCATCAGTTAACCTTTGCAGAAAGCCTTTGCCAAAGCATAGATGTGATCTTGCGGTGGTGGTATGTGTGATAGTTAGTTTTTTACTTTTACATGATGAGGTTATCCATCATCATCAGTACCTTTCAGCTCTCTTTAATAAATACACTCCAAGCCGTCTCTATCCTGTGCCATCCATTCAAGGCTTTCCATGTCTTCTTTATCCAACAGATTTGGCAACTTAAGCCACAAGGCAAGGAGGAAGATCTAAAACACTTGAATAAAAGACCACATTGTAAGATAAGATGCTCAAGAAAAGATGTTTATGTTGCCACAATAATAGAGAATGAGAGGCAAACATATACAGATGCTGGTGGAAATAAAACAATGCACCAAATATAACGTAAAATAGTGTACAGGATGGATTGTCGTCCTGCCAACCTACAGCAAGACTGTGTACAACATGGGTTGTCATCCTATCAAACTATAGTGAGATAGTGTATAGTATGTGTTGTCATTCTGTCAAACTATAGTGAGACAGTGTACAGGATGGGTTGTCATTCTGTCAAACTATAGTAAGACAGTGTACAGGATGGGTTGTCATTCTGTCAAACTATAGTGAGACAGTGAAAGAATGTGTTGTCATTCTGTCAAACTATAGTGAGACAGTGTACAGGATGGGTTGTCATTCTGTCAAACTATAGTGAGACAGTGAAAGAATGGGTTGTCATCCTGTCAAACTATAGTGAGACAGTGTACAGGATCCCCATCGAGGCCAGCTCCTTGACGTGGAGATGGGGCTCAAGTACAGCCATCAGCGGCTGAAAAACCAAGACTGGCCAGGCCCTCCTACACTCGAGCAAGACCACAGTCTGCCCTAGCAAGTCAAGGTGCTGAAGACGGAGGCAACCAGCCAAGAGGCGCACCACAGCAATCAGGATGCCACGCACATGCGCTATGGAAGTATGCCTATATCTGCAAAACGTTATGGCACTCGCCCTGTGACGGACACCCAGGCAGGCGCAGTGCCGGGCCCTCTGCCTCGGAAGGGCCCAACCCCTACTACTGGGGGTCCTTCTCAATTGCCCCGTGGAGCTAGGAGGCATGAGAATAGAGCTACTGGCCAAGCAAAGAAAAGACCATTTAAAATAATGCACTGGAATGCTGAAGGCGTCAATAGTAAAAAAGACAGCTACAGCTAAAAATTAGAGCTCGAAAATATCTTGAATGAAGAGCAAGTAAATGTATGTTGCTTGCAAGAAACCCACCTCAACAAGGACATAGCCTTCAAAATCAGAGGCTACCAGTACTACCGATCTGACCAAATAGACAGGCGAAAGGGTGGAATACTGACACTCGTGAGGAATAACATCAGTGCATGTCAGCTTGAAACATATATGGAGGGGGCGGAATACCAGATGCTTCATCTCAGGACAGAAAGTTCAGAATTCCACCTGCTCAACTACTACTGTCCGAGCGACCGCCCACTGGCACTAGATACAATCCCAGCAAAAGAAAGACTGATTGTATGCGGAGACTTCAACAGCCACTCACAGAGCTGGGGCTATGATCACATGGACATGAGAGGTGAGGAGCTTGAAAACTGGCAGGATGACAATGGGCTTATCCTGATTAACCAGCCAATCGACCCACCAACCTTCTACTCGAGATCATGGCACACCACCTCTACACCAGACCTGGCATTCCACTCACCCGGCCTGGAGTGGAACACCACACGCGTTGTAGGGAAACAACTTGGAGGCAGCGACCACCGGCCAGTCTTCCTAATTGTGGAAAATGAACTTGTCAAGGAGAGCAGCACTCTCTCTAGGTGGAACTACAAGAAGGCAGACTGGACAATGTACCAGCACCGTACTAGTATACTGGCTAGAGATCTGACTGTAGACAAAGACATCAATAAGCTAGTCGATGAATTCAGCAGATGCATATTACAGGCTGCTCGTGAAACAATACCTAGAGGGGCTCGTAAGCACTACAAACCATATTGGAATAGTGAACTAGAGCAGCTGCACAACGACGTGGAAACATCTCGAAAGCAGGCAGAGACCAGTCCATGCCAAGAACACCACAATAACTACCAGCAAGCTAAGGCCAAATTTCAAAGAGCCAAGTTGCAGGCCAGGCGAAGAAGCTGGAAGGAGAAAACAGAGTCCTTGAACTTCGAAAGAGATACGAGGAAACTGTGGAAGCTGGTAAAACAACTTAACGATGAAGGTACAGGGAGAAACTCAAGGATTGGACTGTACAAAGATGGAAACATCCTCATGGGAAAACAGGCAGCTGATCACTTTGCAGACTCCTTTGCTAAAGACAACAACATCGAAGTTAGCCCAGAGAAGCAACAGGAGACTCGTGAGAAACAACAATACGCAGGACGAGATGGAACCATACCTGAAGTTATGGAGGCACCAATCACATTTAGAGAACTGGAGCTTGCAATATCCAAATTGAAAATGAGAAAGTCGCCAGGAGTTGATGGAGTGTCCAATGAAATGATTAAGAACTTGGGAACCGCAGCAAAAACAAAGCTGCTGCAGATCTTCAATATCTGTTGGAACTCAGGCAGAGTTCCACAGACCTGGAGGGAAGCAATCATGATACCACTCCTAAAACCAGGAAAAGACAGTTCCACTGCCTCCAGCTACAGACCAATCAGCCTTACAAGCTGCCTCTGCAAAACAATGGAACGTATCATCAACCTCAGGCTACAGTGGTACCTTGAAAGTGAAAACCTTCTTGTACTACAGCAGGCGGGCTTTAGGCAGTGTTATTCCACCGAAGATCAGGCAACTTACCTTTCCCAAGAGATTGAGGATGCGTTCCAAGATAAGAAACTGGTACTAGCAGCATAGATAGATCTAAGGAAAGCATTTGACAAGGTTTGGAAAGAAGGGCTTCTGAAGAAACTGAGAAATTGTAGAGTGAATGGTAGGATGTACAAATGGGTGAAAGCATACTTACATAACAGAAGAGCCCGAGTACAACTAGATGGCCTCAAGAGTAAGAAAATTCTACTGCGTCATGGCGTCCCTCAGGGAGGGGTTCTGTCCCCCACACTTTTCCTAGTCTACATCAACGACCTGGTTGCTGAACTACCACATGGAATGAAAGTGGCAATGTACGCTGATGACCTGGTAATATGGTGCACAGATGAGCATGCAACAGTGGCCACCAAACTGCTACAAAGAGCTATAGATGCCTTAACCTCATGGACAAATAGATGGTGTGTCAGCATCAACACAGACAAGTGCAGCACTACGCTCTTCACCCTCTCTCCCAAACAAAAAGCTGGTGTCATCAAGATAAACGAAGAGCTCCTGAGAGAAGATAAACAACCCACCTATCTCGGAGTTACATTCAATGATAGGCTGACATGGAAGCAGCACATCAACAAGGCAGCAACAAAGGCCAGGAGGAAGCAAGCCATCCTGAGAAAACTAAGTGGAACCCCATGGGGAGCCAGCGGGAAAATACTTAGTAAAGTTTACCAGCAGGGCATATGACCACACCTGGAATATGGGTCAGCTGCGTGGTGTCCAGCATCAAACACCACATTACAAGAGCTAGATAAGGTGCAAAACCAGGCGCTTAGGGTCATCACGGGGGCAATGAAATCAACGCCTATAGTGGAGATGGAGAAAATGGGGAGGATACAAGCACTGAGAGAACGCAGAGACACGAAAGTGCTAACACAGGCAGAAAAGTTCCTCTGTATGCCGAGCCTTCCAATGAAGGACAGATTCCAAAACCTAGCAATGGGGCGACTGAAAAGAAGCAGCTTTATCCACCAGGCCAAACGATTTCGTAGACAAACCTCAGACCTGCCTGAAGTTAACAGCCCCCTAAAGTCTGTGCCAGAACAAACCCCTTGGAGAGAGGAGCATGGACTACCAGTACACATCCACACAAAAGTGAAAGGAATATTCGACAGGGATGAACAGAACAGCGTGCAACGTAGGACAGTCACTCTCAGTTTCCTGGATGATGAATATCCACAGGACCTCTGGGTCCGAGTATACACGGATGGGTCAGCACAGAATGCAGTAAAGAATGGAGGAGCAGGAGTGTACATAGAATACCCAAACAACACTAGGGATACGGTCAGAGTACCAACGGGGAAATTCTGTAACAACTATGATGCAGAAGTCCAGGCAATCAAGGTGGCAACTGAGAAACTGTTGAACACCAATCTCGGTCCACAGCCTGTAGTATTCCTGACAGATGCAAGATCAGCACTCCAAGCACTTCAGTCCAGAAAATTGCCAGGTATACAAGCCCTACTTTCTGAACTGTGCAACCAGCGCAGGGTCGCCATGCAGTGGATATCGTCTCATTGTGGAATACCAGGAAACGAGAGAGCAGACGGACTGGCTAAAGAAGGTGCTGCAGACGAGCAACCGGATGTACCAGTTATGTACCATCAGAAGAAAAAGATGATCAAATCTATCAGAAAGCCACCAACACCAACGCAGGATGACTACCAAGCTATGAACAGATCAGAACAAATAGTCATTCTGCGCCTCAGAACAGGACACAACCGCCTCTGCAGCCACATGTATACAAAATTTAAGATTGGCAATTCAGCCATGTGTACATGTGGACAGGCACCCCAGACTGCGGAGCACGTACTTCAAGATTGCCCCGAATATGATATATTGAGGCAAACCCACTGGCCCAGAGAAACAACACTGGAAGCAAAACTATATGGACCTCTGTATGAACTACAAAAGACAGTGAAGTTTATACAAGAAACAACATTACAGATATAAACAATATAGTTCAAGTGAACAAAAGAAGAAGAAGAAAGTGTACAGGATGGGTTGTCATCCTGCCAACCTACAGCAAGACTGTGTACAAGATGGGTTGTCATCTTGTCAAACTATAGTGAGACAGTGAAAGAATGGGTTGTCATCTTGTCAAACTACAGTGAGACAGTGAAAGAATGGGTTGTCATCCTCTCAAATTATAGTGAGACAGTGAAGGAATGGGTTGTCATTCTGTCAAACTACAGTGAGGCAGTGAAAGAATGGGTTGTCATCCTGTCAAATTACAGTGAGACAGTGAAAGAATGGGTTGTCATCCTGTCAAACTATAGTGAGACAGTGTACAGGATTGGTTGTCATCCTGTCAAACTATAGTGAGACAGTGTATTGAATGGGTTGTCATCCTGTCAAACTATAGTGAAAAAGTGAAAGAATGGGTTGTCATCCTTTCAAACTACAGTGAGACAGTGAAAGAATGGGTTGTCATCCTGTCAAACTATAGTGAGACAGTGAAAGAACTGGTTGCCAACCTATCAAACTACAGTGAGACAGTGTACAGGATGGGTTGTCATCCTGCCAATCTACAGCAAGACTGTATACAGGATAGATTGTCATCCTGTCAAACTATAGTGAGACAGTGTATCGGATGGGTTGTCATCCTGTCAAACTATAGCGAAACAGTGTACAGGATGGGCTGTCATCCTATCAAACTATAGTGAGACAGTGAAAGAATGGGTTGTCATTCTGTCAAACTACAGTGAGACAGTGAAAGAATGAGTTGGTAATCCTGTCAAACTATAGTGAGACAGTGAACAGGATGGGGTGGTCACCCAGTCAAACTACCATCAGTAGCCCACAATGACAAAAGTTCTTGCTTCTGAGCAAGGAATGCCTGATAGGAAAATATACTAAGTTGTATTAAAGAAATCTGCAACAGGGTATTATTTTAAAGGCTTGTCTTACTGGATTCATCTTAGTGCTATTCAGCTCTCATACCATGAGATTTAGCTCAAAGTCCTTCAACTCTCTGAATTAAATATCAAATTCTGCAGCTCTTTCCCAGGAAAAAATATATTTAATATAAATCCAATATCCCTCCTACTCTATGGCTCAGAAATGTGACAAGTCATCAAGAACATAATAGATAAATTCCAACAGATGTCTCTGTTGCATTCTTTATATGAAATGTCCAGATTAAACATTTAAAAAAAAATACAGACACAAGAACTAAAGTAGAGGCTGATTGGGCCAATTGTCAGAAAACAACAGGAACCTACATGGAAACAGAAGAGTTATGAGACCAAGAAAATCTAGATGAGAACAGTAGAAGAGAAAGGTAGTGGGAATCTCATGGACAGAACTTTGAAAAAAAAATCCTAAAATAGAAACCAGCAAGGAACAGTTGTAACCATATGTTTCTTATGGCATGAAAAATAATGGATGAATGGAGTGAAATCCTCAAGAATTATAGACTGACCCTTTCTAAGACAAAACAGCTCCAAAAATAGGGGAAGCTGCATCTCTCCCGGAAATTATTGATACAATTAGAAGGAAAGCTAAACTAAGCTGTAACATCTATGAAACTTTATGGCAATGAAAATTAACAAAAATAATTTATAATGGTAAATATTTTAGAACAGCTCTACACCTCATGGTAGAAGGGGAACGCCTAAGTAAGAAATATTTTAGAACAGCTCTACACCTCACGGTAGAAGGGGAACGACTAAGTAAGAAATATTTTAGAACAGCTCTACACCTCACGGTAGAAGGGGAACGACTAAGTAAGAAATATTTTAGAACAGCTCTACACCTCACGGTAGAAGGGGAACGACTAATTAAGAAATATTTTAGAACAGCTCTACACCTCACGGTAGAAGGGGAACGACTAAGTAAGCGCCAGACTATCCTATCGGCTGTCTTCTTCCTGGCCTGGTTCCATTCTAGTCCTCGGTCCTTCAAAGATTGTCTAATGTTGTCCTCCCAGCGGACTCTGGGTCGTCCTGGAGGTCTGGATCCCTGGCTCTTTGTTTCCCATGCTTGTCGTGGTAGCCGATCTTCTCCCATTCTGCAGACATGGCCAAACCATCTTAGTTGGGACTGTTCTATTTGGGTCTGCAGCGGTTGGGATTTTAGGCCTTGACGTATCGTCTGGTTGCGGACCATGTCTCTTCTTGTTACTTCAACCACCTTCCTCAGATACCTCATTTCTGAGGTTTGAATCTGGCTTTTGTGGGTTGTAGTCATTGCCCATGACTCGCATCCATATGTCAAGACTGGGACATAGGTGGAGCGGTATACAGCCATCTTCGTTTTCTTACCAACCTCTTTCTTGCTGAGGAATCCTCGATTTATGGCCTGATAAAGTCTCCCAGCCGCTGCTTTTTGAGTGGCCAACTCTTCTTTGATGCCCCCCTTTCGGTCTATAATAGCTCCGAGATATTTAAAGTGGTCGACCTGCTCCAGGACCTGTTCTCCCAACTTAATCTGATGTTTTCTTTCTTCTCGTGATATCACCATGGATTTTGTTTTAGAGCTGCTTATGACCATCCCTCTCTTCTCCAGCTCTTCCTTCCAGACTTGCAGGTTGGATTGGAGATGTGTCTCTGATTTAGCAATCAGGACAACATCATCAGCAAATGCTAGCTCTGAAATACAGACCTGTCTCATCTTCCAGTACGAAGGGGAACGACTAAGTAAGAAATATTTTAGAACAGCTCTACACCTCACGGTAGAAGGGGAACGACTAAGTAAGTAAGTAAGTCATATTTTAGAACAGCTCTACACCTCACGGTAGAAGGGGAACGACTAAGTAAGAAATATTTTAGAATAGCTCTACACCTCACGGTAGAAGGGAAACGACTAAGTAAGTAAGTAAGTCATATTTTAGAACAGCTCTACACCTCACGGTAGAAGGGGAACAACTAAGTAAGTAAGTAAGTCATATTTTAGAACAGCTCTACACCTCACGGTAGAAGGGGAACAACTAAGTAAGAAATATTTTAGAACAGCTATACACCTCACGGTAGAAGGGGAACAACTAAGTAAGAAATATTTTAGAACAGCTCTACACCTCACGGTAGAAGGGGAACGACTAAGTAAGTAAGTAAGTCATATTTTAGAACAGCTCTACACCTCACGGTAGAAGGGGAACGACTAAGTAAGAAATATTTTAGAATAGCTCTACACCTCACGGTAGAAGAGGAACAACTAAGTAAGTAAGTAAGTCATATTTTAGAACAGCTCTACACCTCACGGTAGAAGGGGAACAACTAAGTAAGTAAGTAAGTCATATTTTAGAACAGCTCTACACCTCACGGTAGAAGGGGAACGACTAAGTAAGAAATATTTTAGAACAGCTCTACACCTCACGGTAGAAGGGGAACGACTAAGTAAGAAATATTTTAGAATAGCTCTATACCTCACGGTAGAAGGGGAACGACTAAGTAAGAAATATTTTAGAAGAGCTCTACACCTCACGGTAGAAGGGGAATGACTAAGTAAGAAATATTTTAGAACAGCTCTACACCTCATGGTAGAAGGGGAACGACTAAGCAAGAAATATTTTAGAACAGCTCTACACCTCACGGTAGAAGGGGAACGACTAAGTAAGAAATATTTTAGAACAGCTCTACACCTCACGGTAGAAGGGGAACAACTAAGTAAGAAATATTTTAGAACAGCTCTACACCTCACGGTAGAAGGGGAACAACTAAGTAAGAAATATTTTAGAACAGCTCTACACCTCACGGTAGAAGGGGAACAACTAAGTAAGAAATATTTTAGAACAGCTCTACACCTCACGGTAGAAGGGGAACGACTAAGTAAGAAATATTTTAGAACAGCTCTACACCTCACGGTAGAAGGGGAACGACTAAGTAAGAAATATTTTAGAACAGCTCTACACCTCACGGTAGAAGGAGAACGACTAAGTAAGAAATATTTTAGAACAGCTCTACACCTCACGGTAGAAGGGGAACGACTAAGTAAGAAATATTTTAGAACAGCTCTACACCTCACAGTAGAAGGGGAACGACTAAGTAAGAAATATTTTAGAACAGCTCTACACCTCACGGTAGAAGGGGAACGACTAAGTAAGAAATATTTTAGAACAGCTCTACACCTCACGGTAGAAGGGGAACGACTAAGTAAGAAATATTTTAGAATAGCTCTACACCTCACGGTAGAAGGGGAACGACTAAGTGATAAGGGTGGAATTAGGATGCCGTCAAACTACCACCTCTATCGACACCAGGTATTACAATGCAAGATGTGGGTGTCTTATCTGGTTTAGATTGTTGCTGTGTGTGTTGCAGTAGATCAGTTCACAGGGTACACCACAGGCAACATGACGTGTAGAGTCATAAAATGGTAACTTCGCTTTAGGTTTATACCATTTATTGCACGCCACAAAACAGTCATGATACTTATGTTATCATCAGCATAGTATAACGAATGCAGCATTCAAACTCATGTTAACTGACAGTCATGTAGAAGTCAATACTCAATAGTTGTATGGAAAACAAATATCATAGCTTCTTCCTTCTTCTTCCTGCGATCGCATCTTTGATGATTACACCGTCAGACGAGTTCTCATGATGAATTCGACTGTTGTTTGAAGTTCCTCTTTAACTCCATATAGCTTTGAGTTTAGTGTTGAGTCATTCGGCCAGTATATCTTTCTTAACTGGTCATACAGAGGACAGTCCTGTAGAACATGCTCAGCAGTTTGTTCGTTTAATCCACATGTGCACAGTGGTGAAGCAGACAATCGTAGCTTGTGCATGTGTTTATTCAGTTTGTTATGCCCTGTCCTGAGTCGAAAAATAGTTGTCTGTCCCTGCCGGTCGAGAGTGTGATAGTCGTCTTTGGGTTGGTTCTGTTCTCTTCTGATAGTCTGGATAGCTCTCTTTTTCTCAAAGTATGTGACTTCATTATCTTCTTGTTCACATTCTCCTCCCTTTTTTGCAAGTTTATCTGCCTTTTCATTTCCGGGTACACCACAATGAGATGGTACCCACTGAAGTATGGTTCTCTTTTTGGCAGCTACCTTGTTTAGTTCATTTCTCAGATGCGGGAGTTTACCACCCTTGAGAGCTTGCAGGACAGACAGTGCATCTGTGAGGATGACTACCTGGTGGCAGTCAGAGTTGGTGTTATAAATCATATTTGCAGCTTGCTCTAGAGCTTGAACCTCAGCTGTATAGTTGGAACAGAATTTACCAGTGGGAATGTGCCTAGTCTCATAGTGGTTGTCAGGATATGAGATAAAGATACCGGCACCTCCATTCCTAACAGCATTAGTTGCTGATCCATCTGTATAGGCATGTATCCATGATTGATCGGGATAGCTTTCTTGGATCATACTCAATGTAGCAGTTCGTTTTTGCAGATCATTATACTCACATCCACTTGTGAGACCACTGACTGTTGTATTAATTTGGAGGGCACTGCTGGCCTGCTCCCATGGTACAGGGTATAGGGTGGGCTTCAGTGGTGTTGTCTTCATGGATAGGTCTTCTTGATGCTGTCTTATAAGTCTTTTCCCCCGATGCACAAAGCTGCTACGCTTTAGACGTCCCAATGCCAGATCATCTAGTCTTGCCTTCATTGGGTGCATTGGCATACTGTTGTACTTTTCCATCTGGATCATGGTTTTTGTGTCTCTTCTATGGGACAATGTCTGTAATCCAGCAACCTTCTGCATCTCTGTTATTGGTGTAGTTTTCATGGCTCCTGTAATGAGCCTGAGAGCTTGATTTTGCACCTTGTCCAAAGACTGCAGATGTGAGTTAGCAGCTGATGACCATGCTGCTGAGCTAAACTCTAAGTGTGGTCTTATTACTCCATTATAAATCTTCTTTAGATTTCGTTCATTTGCTCCCCAGTTGGTACCTGCTAATTTTCTGAGTATGCCTAGTCGTCTTCGGGCCTTTCCTTCTGCATTTTCAATATGCTTATTCCATGTAAGCCTTTGGTCAAATGTCACCCCAAGATAGGTGGGGTAGCTTTCTTCCTTGATCACGGTTGTCCCTAGGTGTATGTTAGCTGATTTGTCCTTGGGGGCGAGGGAGAACAGTGTTGTGGAGGTTTTGTCTGTGTTTATTGTGATAAGCCATTTCTCTGCCCATGACACTAGCATGTCTGCTGCCCGCTGCATTCTATAATTTGCTGTGGTGACATTTTCATCAGCGCACCAGAGTACTAGGTCATCTGCATATAAGGCAGCTTTAACTCCTGCAGGGAGATCTTTCACCAGGTCATTGATGTAAACAAGGAAGAGTGTTGGGGAAATTACTCCTCCTTGAGGTACCCCCTGATGGAGCAACACTTTTCTGCTCTGCAGACCGTCAAGAGTGACTCTAGTTCTCCTGTTATGCAAGTATGACTGGATCCATTTCATCATGTTGCCTTGGATTCCACTTCTCCTAAGTTTTGCAATGAGGCCATCTTTCCACACCTTGTCAAAGGCCTGCTTGAAGTCGACCCAGATCGTTAGGACCTTTTTCTTCTCCTGGAAGGCATCTTCTATTGCTTGAGACAAGTAAGTAACTTGGTCTTCTATACTGTAGCATTCTCTAAATCCAGCTTGTTCCGGCACCAGGATCTGCTCAGACTCTAAATACCATTTCAATCTGTGGTTGACTATTCGCTCCATAGTCTTCCCAACACAGCTTGTGAGACTGATTGGCCGGTAACTTGCAGCCTCGGTCTTACATTTCCCTTTCTTTAGTATGGGTATTGTGATGGCTTCTCTCCATACTTGGGGTACCGTTCCTTTCAACCAGCTGTGGTTGAATATCTCAAGCAGTTTTGTCTTTGCTGCTGAGCTCAGATTTACTAGCATTTCGTTGCTGATTTTGTCTGGGCCGGGTGACTTTTGAAACTTAAGCTTGGAAATAGCCTTCTGTAGTTCTCCTAGTGTGATGGGTTCCCTCATTGGGGCAGGAGTATCTGTCTGTCCCATGGTTGCCAGTATTTCTTTTCTTATCTCTCTCTGATGGTCTATGTTAATGGGTAAGTTGCTTTCTGAACTGTATCTTCTAGCAAACAAGTCTGCAGCTTGTTTTCCTCTGAAAAGTTTGCCACCTTCATCCAATGTGATAGTCTGCCTTGGTGAGGAATGCTCTTCATTTAGAGACTTGACTAATCTCCAAAGTTTCCTGCCGTCTTTCTCAAGGTTCAGCGATGCCGTTTTAGTTCTCCAGCTTTTCCGCTTTTCTTCTAGCTTTGTTCTCTGAAACTCTGCTACAGCCTTTTTCCATTTGTTGTGAGTTTCAAGTGAAGGCTGAGACTCTGCGTCCTTTCTAGCCTTGTCCATAGCTTCCTGACGTTCTTGGAGTGTGCTGGACCAGTATGGTATGTAGTTACGCCGGCATCCTTTGGGAATGGTTTCTTTTGCAGCTTGTAGTATGCATCTGTTGAAGTCTTTTACCACTTCATTAATGTCTCTGTTCTGTACCTTGAGGGTAGACAGCAGCGTGTTCACCTGATGCCTGAATAAACCCCAGTTGGCTTTTTTGTAGTTCCATCTTGTAATGGCTGGGCCTGTACTGAGAGTTGCACTCTGGACAGTAAGAAAGATTGGGCGATGGTCGCTTCCCCCTAGTTGGTCTCCTACTTCTCTACTAATAGATCCAGCTATATCTGGTGTGGAGAAGGCAAGATCTGGTGTTGAGGTTGTGTGCCATCCTCTGGAGTAGAAGGTAGGAGTATCTGTGGCATTATTGACTAGGATTAGGGAGTGATCATCTTGCCAAGTTTCAACCTCTTCACCTCTGTGATCCAGATGGTTATAGCCCCAGCTCTGGGAGTGGCTATTAAAGTCTCCAACTGCTATAAAGTTGGTGGCTGGTACCTGTATAGAGCTGAGACTCAGGGGTTTGTTGTTCGGACAGTAATAGTTCAGGAGTTCTATTTCCATCTTGTCTACCTTTATCTGCAGCAGCTGATATTCTGCTCCATCCATGAAGGTTTTCCTTTCGTGTGCAGGAATGTTATTCCTTACAAGAGTAAGTACTCCTCCTTTTCGTCTATCTTGTCTGTCGGATCTGAAGCATTGATATCCCCTTATTTTAAAGGTTTGATCTGCTTTCAAGTGAGTCTCTTGGATACAGCAAACACTGACTTGCTTCTCATACAAGATGTTTTCCAGCTCTGTCTTTTTGCTGTATCCAGCCTGCTTGCTGTTCACTCCCTCTGCATTCCAGTGCATCATGACAAGTGGCACTCTGGGTTTCTCTTTTTCTGTTTTGTTTTGGTCAGTAGTTCTCCTCCGCCGTCTGTTGACTCCACAAGACGGTCTAGAGGGTCCTCCAGTAGCTGAGGGTGGGCTCTGTCGAGGCTCAGAGCCCGGCACTGCACCTGCCTGGTGGAGCTCCACAGGGCGAGCACCAGAACGAGATTTATTTGACGGTGTACTCTCCATAGGAAAAAAAAAAGCGAGTTGCATGATACTGTGGTTTCCGGTGCGCCTTCTGGCCCAGTATCTACGACTTTAGCACCTGTTCAACGGGAGAGTGGGCTCATCCCTAATCTGTTTATGTTCCCAGTAGTAGACTATTCGCAAGCAGCCTGGGGGTGTCACTGCTCTGCGCGGACCTTGTTTACCGAGGCGGCGTCCGAGCTCGTATGGTGAAAATATGGTTGCGTTATCTTCAAAATAGCCCTGTCTTTCCCGTGGCTTTTCTGCCATCCTGCAACTTTGAGTTAGGGAGTTCTGAGCTCCAGTCTCTTTCCCAGGCATTTTATCCTGGCCTGGCACGCATACAGAGGACCCCACTTCTGGTTCTAAGTTAGCAGTTGGGGATAGGTGGGGTAGCACACTGTGCATTCCCCGTCATCCAGGGGGCTCTCCAACTATGCAGAGCTTGCACAATGCTGTGCTCTGGTTCGGGGCTCTCCCAAGGAATCCTCACGTCCTGCACAGAGCCACTTCCCGATACCCACCACCTGCCAACCCTCCATTGTAGAAATCTCCTGCATGCGGCCATCCAGTCAAGAGCCAGTATTAAGTCTGGTGCCCAAGTGATCCCCCCAAGCTCAGTGTGCAATGCTGGGTTCTCATCATGCTGCAACACAGGAGGGATTGTGATGCTCAGCCATCTCTCTCAATTCTGCACCGATAAGTGACATCGGGGACTTAACTTTGCCTCAGTACTGGGAGGCCCCGTTTCCGGGTACACCACACACAGCCAATTGAGGCAACGGTCGCCATGGGCGTGATAGACGACAAACAGTGAAGAATGAGGCAAGAAAGCATTTAACCCATGAAGTGGGGGTGGATTGGTGCAGACCAGAGCATGTACCACTCGCCGGTGGGTTCTGCATCTACACCTATAGGGTTCCACCCACTCCTCAGCCCATTTAGTCTGGCCCCTCACCCAGGACCTGTCCGGCTTGGGTGACCCTGCCAGGAGTAAAACTCCCGCCGGCATAGCTCCCGGGATCATTGAGGCGCTCAAGCTCTCCAACCACGGCAAGGTAGGCTTACATGTGGAGAGAAATATCATAGCGAAGCTTGATAAATAATACATATAACTTCTGCAACCATGGTCAGCTGCAGATCCTTAATGTTCATAGACAATAATAATTATTCCTTCCTGATGCTAGCAGATCAGATGTATACAATACGTCCGTTTACTGTCTGCACGTGAGTAGCATACATGGATTACAGGTCAGCTCGACCTTTATAACCTTCCTAAGTCTAACCATCTGACTTGGACGTGATCTCTGATATAACGAATCCTGGAACACAGACAATAGTCTTGTTGGTCTAGAGCGACCCATAGATATATAACTAGTTCAGGTATAAAGATACCGGTGACTTAATCCTAGTCAAAGTACCTCTCCATTTTGAATCACACAGGCGAGCAAAAAGGCGACAAAATGACGAACCTCTAGATGATAGCCTAAAGTTCGATACAAGAGGAATTACCTTATTTCGGAAAATCAACCATGAACATATGCCTCCAGGCAGGCTTGAATAATACGGGGAAATAGTCTAGTTAGCTAACTAACTCACAAAGACAATGTATTTCCCTCAGAGAATCACAAGACGCAGTCGCGTCCGCTCGCTAATCAGTCCATTTCTCAACTCCCCGACCTGGGCGGAACAACAAACGACAACCAAGTCGAGACATGCGCAGAGTGACAATCTCTGAGTCGCTGTTCACAATAAGACGATTCTAAGAACATTCGAGATAAAAGTCTTACACAGTCGCGCCTTTTATGGACATGAACAGAAGCGTTAAGAAAGGTTTCAAACATCTACAACAGTTGACTGATACTACCAAATAAGGAGATATGGTCACGCTTCGTTCAAGACATTATAGACCGAACGTGTCTCTATACAAGAGGAGGTAAACTCATAAAAAATAGCAGTATCGATATATCGGATTCTGTCCCTTTGACCATAAAATATATATATAACATGCATTTCAGTCAAATAATGATCATACATACGAAAAACGATCATACAAAGACTTTGGAAAAAAAAGTAATTATTTGTGCGTAACATTACCGCACCCTCCCGGGAAAAAAAAAATGAAACATTTTTTTTTTTAAAATCCTGGAGCCGGAAAAATCTAGGCTCCTAACGCACGTATGATGCGCGGATATACCTAACAAAATAGCTCAACACTTGGAGCGAAACTGAGATCATATCCCAGGTCCTTAGAGAAAAAATTTATCTAAGTATACGCGTATATATCCCAGGAAGGTGCCACCAACACAAACCACAATGCTGGCAACATCATAATAAAAGTCAAATTATTCTCATACCAATATATGAAATCAAATATATTATTATGATATCATACAATGTGTTGCAAATAGCGGTGTAATATATTAATATACCGCACTATTTTATTACATTATGTAATGCATCAGTAACTAATAAGTAATACATGTGTTGATCTTCGTTGACATAAAACATTCAATAGAAGAAGATGTGGACATCATCCGCTCCCAATCTAGGACAGGACTTGATATACTCAAAGTTCCACAATGGACACAATCTCGCATCTTCAATGATGTGCTGCGAAAATATCAATAACACAAATCTTAAAGACAACTGGTAAATCTCTCAATACAATCCTGAAAATAATTTATTTAAATGTGGCCGAGTGATCTTTTGGCCCGTATATCACTAACTAAGCCTTCTTAGATAATTACATGGAACAATGTTATAAATTCCCCCTCAAAAAAGTGAGAAAAAAAAAAAAAAATCTACTAACATGTCATTATAACATTGGACTGTATATCAGGAAATATATATATGACAGAAGAATCATGTGGAATCGTGTGGGCATCTGGACAGAATGTCCGCCATTACATTATCCGAACCACGGATAGCTCGAACCGAGAAATGAAATGGTTGAAGAGCTATGGCATAACGAGTGGACCTCGAGCTCTTCAAGTTTTTGCTCTGAATAGCAGTAAGCGCTTTCTGGTCGGTTTCCACAATGAAATGTGCGCCTAGAAGAAATCTTTGTAACTTCAGAATAGACCATACCATAGCCAATAACTCACGGTCTAAAACCGAGTAATTCTTTTCTGCAGCATTTAATTTCCTAGAGATATACATCACCGGATGCAGAGTATCAGAATACTCCTGCATTAGTGCTGCCCCAATCCCAGTTGACGAGGCGTCACTTCGAAGAACAAAAGTCTTCTCAATAGTAGGTAACCTAAGAATAGGTGGAGATGAAAATAGGTCTTTAACCTGGTCCAATGAGGATTGACATTCTTTTGACCAGCGGATCAAATTAGGCGACCCTTTCTTCAATAAAGTAGAAAGCGGTGCCATAATGGAGGACAGATTCGGAATGAATCGTCCGTAGAATTGGATCAAACCTAATAGACTCCTTACTTGTTTCTTTGTCTTAGGGACCGAAATGTTAAGTATTTTTGAAACATTGTGGTCCTCTGTCTTTAAAAGACCATGACCAACACGATGACCTAGGAAAGAAATCTCACTAAATCCTATAAAGGCTTTAGAGGGTTTTGCAGTCAAGTTATACTCGCGAAGAGTAGACAGTAATTCGTATAAACCCAAATAGTGATCTTCCCAGGAATCACTGAATAGACAGATATCATCTAGATATGCTATGACATCTGTACGATATGCGAGAATTCGCCGCATCATGCGTACGAATGTAGCAGGGGCGTTCATAAGACCAAAAGGCATGAAATTCCATTGGAATAAACCCCTAGGTGTAGAAAAAGCTGTAAAAGGTTTGGCACGTTCAGTTAGCGGGACTTGCCAATAACCTTTAGACAAATCTAGTTTGGTAAAGAATCTAGAATTAGAAAGTTTATTGAGTAGCTCTTCTAATGAAGGCATAGGTTCAGCGTCGAACTTCGTAACTTGGTTCAATTTGCGATAATCTACGCAAATGCGAATGTTATTATCCTTCTTTCGAACAATAACCATAGACGAAGAGTATGCTGAAGTGGATGGTTCAATGATTTCCAAACGTATCATTTCATCCAATTCTTTTTCGACTTGAGACTGGAAATGGATAGGTATTGGATAGGGTCTGACTCTGATAGGATTATGATCAGTTAGCACAATGTCATGTTCAATGACATGTGTGTGTCCCGGGATGTCTGTAAGAACATCCTGAAATGTTTGCAACATCGAAGAAACTTGTCGATGTTCCTCAGCGGAAAGATTTGGAGAAACGGTCACGTTTTTCCAAGATTCCGTAGAATAAAGTGGGACCATAGAAAGAGGAAGATTGACATCAGAAAAAGTAGTTTCCTCATCCTGTATAACTGACAGCGATGAGTATTGACCATGAGGTACTTGAGAATTGTCCGTTGCCTGGAAAATAGGCTGCAAATAGTCTGGTCTTTCATGAAATTCCGTGAGCATATTTATGTGGAAAGTTTTATGCTTTCCATCAATATCGACAACATAGTCGACATCAGAAATTTTGGAGACTATTGCATATGGACCTTTCCATGCAATTAGAAGTCTGTTCTCCCTTGAAGGAAGTAGAACGAGAGCTTTGTCACCTGGACAAAGTTGTCGTAGACATCTATTCTTATTCGCAAACTGCCTTGCCTTTTCTTTAGCAAATTCGGAAGACGAAGTTGCTAGTCTGCATGCCTCAATGATTTTTTTCCTAAGAGCAATGACGTACTCATAAGAAGACTGAGTCTCATCGCTAATATTATCGGCAGTGATTAGATCGTGAAGTAAAGACATAGGGCCGCGCGGTTGCGCGCCAAAGACAAGTTCAAAAGGGGAAAACCCCGTATGTTCATTGGGGACCTCTCTATACGCAAAGAGAGCCGCGGGTAAGACCCTGTCCCAATCCTGAGGATGATCCTCAGTTATTTTACCAAGTAAAGTTTTCAGAGTCCTATTTAAACGTTCGACCAACCCATTAGACATTGGGTGATAGATACTGCTGAGAGACCTTTTTATATGTAGCATAGACATTACCTGTGACATAGTGTCTGATATCAGTTGAGTGCCATGGTCTGACAATATTTCTCCGGGAAAACCCAAGCGAGAAAATATCAGCCAAAGAGCGTCTGCGATATCAGCAGTTGAGATGCTCTTGAGAGGTATTGCCTCTGGCCAACGTGTGCACATATCGACACATGTAAGAATAAATTGATGCCCTCTAGCCGACTTAATTCTAAAAGGACCGATAATATCTATTGCCATTTTTTGAAAAGGGCGAATTGGAATGTCAGCAGCCTGAATAGGCGCAGCATGTCGTGGTCCTTTAGATTTGACCTCCTGACATACTTTGCAAGAGCGACAGTACATTCGTATGTCCTTGCTCACAAATGGCCAAAAGAAAGCCGCAAGAACTCTCGACTTTGTACGGGAAAAACCCATATGTCCAGCACATTGCGAGTCATGAGCATGTTGCAATATTTGCACCCTCATGCTCTTAGGCACAAGAATTTGTGAATGAGTGGATGTAGTCGAGTCTTGTACCATACGTACAAGTACGCCGTTCTTCATAGAAATCCAAGATTTTCTATTAGTATTTTGATTAGGATCACCTTTTTTTGCTAGAATGAAGAATTTTTGTAACGACGGATCTTCTTCTTGCAATTTGATAAATGAGTCACGTGTAATAGTCAAGTGACTATTTTGTTCATTTACTTCATCATTATTAGTTAATGAAGTTTGAGGTGGATCCAGAGCATGTGCTCTTGTGACCACCGTATTGGTAGCTTCAATGTTTTGCTCTTCCCAAACAGCAATCTGCTGTGGGGTACATTCCCTAACTCCGTGAATACGACCAATAATAAGGTCCGCAATAGGGTTTGGAAGTAGACACGCGTGGACCTCTCCCGTGAAGAAAGGAGTAGCAATATGTATTATGGCAGTAGGATATTTTTCCAACGTGCCACCAAATGTGACACATTTGATGACCTTTCCTGTAGCACAGAATGGATCTACAAGAGATTGCCTAACCCCGACAGTAGTACATCCAGAATCAAACAACACCGAGACTGGATTACTATTTACAAGCCCCTTATGTAATATAAGAGAACCTCTCCCATCATGAGCAACATTAGCAGGAAGAGCGGGCAAAGGATGACCACAGCTTAGAGTACTAATGGTTTTCGGATCAAATAAAGTACTGCATTGGATACATTTATTTGCCCTACCAAAGTCAAAAGATGAGCATCCGATAGCATTATGGTCTTTATCATTATTAACCTGTTTATCTGCTCCCTGAGATTCTTGTTGAACAGAGTTTGTCTGTTGATATCTTTTTCTCTTCTGTTGCGATCTACCGCGACCATTATTGCCTCTGCAATTATCATTAAAGTCCCTACTGTAATTTTTATCCTGGTTTGCGTTCCAGTTTCCATAACTGTCATTACCATCTCTATGCTGTTGAGAACCTCTATTATCTTGGTATTGAGGTCTCTGCAAAAAATATTTTCCTCTATACCGATTACCTTTATGAAAATTTCTAAAGTTACCGGGATAGAATATCGTGTAATATTAGGTTGTCTCCAGTTCTGGGAAGAAGAATCTCCCTGAAATTGATTACCATGGTTCTGGGCATAATTACGGTTACTCTTTTTATTGAAATTTTGCTGGCTACCCTGAAATTTACGCATAAAATTCGGGCCATAAGGTGCTGCCGAAGCAACTGGCAGACCTTCTTTTACCTTAGAGTTGCTAATGGTTATGTGAGGATGTGCAGTAACATACTGGCTACAGTATTCTTCCATTTCTTTTATATTTTTAGGCTTACGCTCATGAAGAAAAGAAAGAAAAGCTTCATTAACAGAAGACATAACCTTGTCTCTAAGAAGTAAGTCCATGAGGGCTTCAAATGTACTTTCTGTCTTAGAAAGCTCAACCCATCGTAAAAAAGTAAGACGTATGCCTGAGATGAATTCTGAGAATTCAACTCCAGTTTCTGGTAACATGTTTTTAAATTTAAGACGATATCCGTCTTCGTTAAGTTGGTACTTCTTTAACAATGCCGCCCTGACAACCTCATAGTTGTTCTTGTCAGGCACATCTACCATACCCAACAAAGTCAAAGCATCACCTCTAAGTATCTTGGACAGATGATAAACATATAATGTTTTATCTATATTATGCACCTTACATGCACTTTCAAATCTATCTAGATAAAATGTTATATCATCAATTGAAGCATTGAATGCTGGTAAATTAAGCTTGAAATCAACAGCATTAGACTTATTAGCAGATGATACCTTATTAGCATCATTAGCATTACTAGATAATTTCAACTTTTCTAACTCCAAAGCTAAGAGTTTTTCTTCATGTTCCATTTTTGCTTTTCTCTCATCAGCTTCTCTTTGTAACCTTCTTTCTTCAGCCTCAGCCTGTAACTTTCTTTCTTCAGCCTCAGCCTGTTTTTCTAATCTTTTATTTTCAGCCTCTATTTCAAGTCTCTTATTTTCAGCTTCTTTTTCAAGTCTCTTATTTTCAGCTTCTTTTTCAAGTCTCTTATTTTCAGCTTCTTTTTCAAGTCTCTTATTTTCAGCTTCTCTTTCAAGTCTCTTATTTTCAGCCTCTCTTTTTTGTTTTTCCATTTCCATTTGTAATCTCTTTTCATCTACCTGCATCTGCAGTTTTAAATTTTCAGCATCTATTCTCTTTTGTTCAGTTAGTTCTTTCATTTTCTTTTCCTCCGACTTCAATGCCTTGGCATATTGAACAGTCGCAAATTCTTCTAATTTATCACCTGTCTTCCCAAGGGCTTTACCCTGCTCAATAAAGTACTCAAATGTAGACATGATGTCTAAAATGTGAGTACAGAACCTGAAATAATTAATTATCTTATTTCAATCTTAATAGCAACAAGACTTAATAAAGTGCTTGTATAATTACTATGTTTACTCCAATCTCTGTGGGAAACAAGACTTGACACCAATTTGTATTATCAGTTGTACAATAATATCACAAGTCACCTCTTAATTATCAGTGCACTACCCAAATCAGTGCATAACCATCAGTTATTTATCATAACTGCACTACAATAGTGCATAAGGAAAAAACCACCAGCTAGTTATGATAAGTGCACTATAGATCAATAGTGCATGAGCATATATGTAACAATAGTGAAAGCTAACTATGCAAGAACTATGCAAACAATAACAAGACAATGTAAACAATAACAAAGTACCAACAATGTAAACAAAACAAAGATCAAAGTCAATGTAAACAATAACAAAGATCAGAGTCAATGTAAACAATAACAAAGATCAACGTCAATGTAAACAATAACAAAGATCAGAGTCAATGTAAACAATAACAAAGATCAAACAATACGAAAACATTCGCATAAGTCAAATAAATAAACAGCGAAACTAAAAAGAATATGATGACAGAATGCGAAGATATGACAAACAAATGACGCTACAGTATATACACAAAAATTTACGTGAAGAACTGAATAATAGAAAAGAGGAGACCTACAAATACAAACAATTGAAATCGAAACTAAAAAACAGAAAGAAAGAGAGAAACAAAAAAAAATATATATATATACAAAAAACGAAAATAAAGCACAACTCGTCACAACTAAACAGATATAGCAACGATTGTCGCTAGCAAATTTCACAGTAGGAAATTCGCACAGTCCCTAACGAAAACGCTAACAGTAGAACCTCTGTGACGTGGTATCAACTACTGATAGACACCGCCCAACCGAGAAAACCCGCAGAAATATAAACATATAAATACAAATCCAAATAACATATAACATGTAAACATATAAAGAGTGCGAAAAATGTGATAGACAGAAGGCTCAGTTAGAACATAAGGGCACAGTTCACAAACAAAACAGGCCACTTAACTTCTATGTATCCACAACGTCAGCACAGTTCAGAACAGGATGTGATCAGCATTCTTAGGACAATGATCCAACGTTGATCCATATCTGCTCTCGTAAACTGCCATGACGAAGGAAATGAGCTTCTAACAGGAAACAGCTTCTGACAGGAAACAGCTTCTGAACTTGACCTTCTGAATCTGCAACAGTAATTCTGAGACCGGAACAGTTGTTACGGCACTTGTCCTTCTTCTCAACAGATCAGGAAATCCATTCGCTCGGTACTTGTCCTTCTATTTGTAGACAAACTTCAATACCGCCGAGCAGCGCCGGGTAGTTTCAAAATATCAACAACTGTCAGTACTGCTGCGTCTTTCAAAAAATTTCATCAAAGGTGATGAATAGCAACTGCAATGTTGTCTTGTAGTCTGCTGATGATGTCTGGGTTTGTTGACTCCCCACATTGGCCACCATGAATTGATAAGGGTGGAATTAGGATGCCGTCAAACTACCACCTCTATCGACACCAGGTATTACAATGCAAGATGTGGGTGTCTTATCTGGTTTAGATTGTTGCTGTGTGTGTTGCAGTAGAACAGTTCACAGGGTACACCACAGGCAACATGACGTGTAGAGTCATAAAATGGTAACTTCGCTTTAGGTTTATACCATTTATTGCACGCCACAAAACAGTCATGATACTTATGTTATCA
This sequence comes from Oreohelix idahoensis, assembly GCA_024509875.1. Lineage (NCBI taxonomy): Eukaryota > Metazoa > Mollusca > Gastropoda > Stylommatophora > Oreohelicidae > Oreohelix > Oreohelix idahoensis. The sequence goes on along the minus strand of JAMPIV010016838.1, from coordinate 257,315 downwards.
TCAGCATAGTATAACGAATGCAGCATTCAAACTCATGTTAACTGACAGTCATGTAGAAGTCAATACTCAATAGTTGTATGGAAAACAAATATCATAGCGAAGCTTGATAAATAATACATATAACTTCTGCAACCGTGGTCAGCTGCAGATCCTTAATGTTCATAGACAATAATAATTATTCCTTCCTGATGCTAGCAGATCAGATGTATACAATACGTCCGTTTACTGTCTGCACGTGAGTAGCATACATGGATTACAGGTCAGCTCGACCTTTATAACCTTCCTAAGTCTAACCATCTGACTTGGACGTGATCTCTGATATAACGAATCCTGGAACACAGACAATAGTCTTGTTGGTCTAGAGCGACCCATAGATATATAACTAGTTCAGGTATAAAGATACCGGTGACTTAATCCTAGTCAAAGTACCTCTCCATTTTGAATCACACAGGCGAGCAAAAAGGCGACAAAATGACGAACCTCTAGATGATAGCCTAAAGTTCGATACAAGAGGAATTACCTTATTTCGGAAAATCAACCATGAACATATGCCTCCAGGCAGGCTTGAATAATACGGGGAAATAGTCTAGTTAGCTAACTAACTCACAAAGACAATGTATTTCCCTCAGAGAATCACAAGACGCAGTCGCGTCCGCTCGCTAATCAGTCCATTTCTCAACTCCCCGACCTGGGCGGAACAACAAACGACAACCAAGTCGAGACATGCGCAGAGTGACAATCTCTGAGTCGCTGTTCACAATAAGACGATTCTAAGAACATTCGAGATAAAAGTCTTACACAGTCGCGCCTTTTATGGACATGAACAGAAGCGTTAAGAAAGGTTTCAAACCTCTACAACAGTTGACTGATACTACCAAATAAGGAGATATGGTCACGCTTCGTTCAAGACATTATAGACCGAACGTGTCTCTATACAAGAGGAGGTAAACTCATAAAAAATAGCAGTATCGATATATCGGATTCTGTCCCTTTGACCATAAAATATATATAACATGCATTTCAGTCAAATAATGATCATACATACGAAAAACGATCATACAAAGACTTTGGAAAAAAAAGTAATTATTTGTGCGTAACACTAAGTAAGAAATATTTTAGAACAGCTCTACACCTCACGGTAGAAGGGAAATGACTAAGTAAGAAATATTTTAGAACAGCTCTACACCTCACGGTAGAAGGGGAACAACTAAGTAAGAAATATTTTAGAATAGCTCTACACCTCACGGTAGAAGGGGAACGACTAAGTAAGAAATATTTTAGAACAGCTCTACACATCACGGTAGAAGGGGAACGACTAAGTAAGAAATATTTTAGAACAGCTCTACACCTCACGGTAGAAGGGGAACGACTAAGTAAGAAATATTTGACAACAGCTCTACACCTCACGGTAGAAGGGGAACGACTAAGTAAGAAATATTTGAGAACAGCTCTACACCTCACGGTAGAAGGGGAACGACTAAGTAAGAAATATTTTAGAACATCTCTACACCTCACGGTAGAAGGGGAACGACTAAGTAAGAAATATTTTAGAACATCTCTACACCTCACGGTAGAAGGGGAACGACTAAGTAAGAAATATTTGAGAACAGCTTTCCTTACTATAATCACTACCATCATCATTTTCCTTTTTGCTCCTTATGGAGCAAGGAGCCATGGCTGCAGCTGGTCCCAATGCAGGAAGTCTGCATCAAGCATTCAATGCTTTTGCAGCATTTGGTTCTGTACCAATTTGCTTTACATGAGTCTGCTAGCCTCATGCACAACTGCATATTTGTCACCTTGTCTGACATGCCTGTGAGAGCAGTGGTACTATTTTTTCTTTGTCTCATCAGAGACCCCCTGGAGAACTATAAGGAGCCTTCTCATAACAGACCCACACAGAAAAACTTAACTACTTTCTGATGTGTGTAATAAGCTGTTTTAGCGTACTGGCTTCTCTCTGGACATCCAAATTTTTTATATGGTTTTTTTAGTGGTTTCTTTCACTGTCCTCAGTCTTCTGAATATTATGGTAACACTGAAATACTGCAAACACTAAATTTTACTGTAACATGTCAGTTCTGTCAGCCTTGAATATATTCAATAGTAACACCTCATTTCTTATTAAATGCAATATTAAAATGAAAGAAAGAAGGGGAATTTGAAAATAAATAAGAAGAACAGATGATATAAAGAAAACTTACAACTGACAAGGCAAGCCAATAGTCATGGCTCTCTTGAAGTCGATAATAAAATCCTGATTGATACGAGGATCTATGCCAATGTTATCCATTATTTTCTGGTACAATTCGGGTGTGTTTCGACAAACAGAGAACAAAAGACGATATGCTGTTCTATTGAAGGTCAGATATCCCAACGTAACTGCTGCAGCATTTCTCGTCTGAAACAAAACAAGTTTGTAGAATTGAATCATACGGTCATCTATGTTAGATCACCTCATGTGGTCATCTACGTTAGATCGCCTCATGTGGTCATCTACGTTAGATCACCTCATGTTAGATCACCTCACATTAGATCGCCTCATGTGGTCATCTACATTAGATCACCTCATGTTAGATCACCTCACATTAGATCGCCTCATGTGGTCATCTACATTAGATCACCTCATGTTAGATCACCTCACACTAGATCGTCTCATGTGGTTATCTACGTTAGATCACCTCATGTTAGATCACCTCATGTTAGATCATCTCACATTAGATTGCCTCATGTGGTCATCTACGTTAGATCACCTCATGTTAGATCACCTCATGTTAGATCACCTCACATTAGATCACCTCATGTGGTCATCTACATTAGATCACCTCATGTTAGATCACCTCACATTAGATCGCCTCATGTGGTCATCTACGTTAGATCACCTCATGTTAGATCACCTCATGTTAGATCACCTCATGTTAGATCACCTCACATTAGATCGCCCCATGTGGTCATCTACGTTAGATCACCTCATGTTAGATCACCTCATGTTAGATCACCTCACATTAGATTGCCTCATGCGGTCATCTACGTTAGATCACCTCATGTTAGATCACCTCATGTTAGATCACCTCACATTAGATCGCCTCATGTGGTCATCTACGTTAGATCACCTCATGTTAGATCACCTCATGTTAGATCACCTCACATTAGATCGCCTCATGTGGTCATCTACGTTAGATCACCTCATGGTAGATCACCTCATGTTAGATCACCTCACATTAGATCGCCTCATGTGGTCATCTACGTTAGATTGCCTAATGTTAGATCGCCTCATGTGGTCATCTACATTAGATTGCCTAATGTTAGATTGCCTCATGTTAGATCACCTCATGTGGTCATCTACGTTAGATCGCCTCATGTTAGATCGCCTCATGTTAGATCGCCTCACGTTAGATCGCCTCATGTTAGATTGCCTCATGTTAGATCGCCTCACGTTAGATCGCCTCATGTTAGATTGCCTCATGTTAGATCGCCTCACGTTAGATCGCCTCATGTGGTCATCTACGTTAGATTGCCTAATGTTAGATCGCCTCATGTTAGATCACCTCACGTTAGATTGCCTCATGTTAGATCGCCTCATGTTAGATTGCCTAATGTTAGATCGCCTCATGTGGTCATCTACGTAAGATTGCCTAATGTTAGATCGCCTCATGTTAGATCGCCTCATGTGGTCATCTACGTTAGATCGCCTCATGTTAGATTGCCTCACGTTAGATCGCCTCATGTTAGATTGCCTCATGTTAGATCGCCTCACGTTAGATCGCCTCACGTTAGATCACCTCATGTTAGATCACCTCATGTTAGATCACCTCATGTTAGATCATCTCACGTTAGATCGCCTCATGTTAGATTGCCTCATGTTAGATCGCCTCACGTTAGATCACCTCACGTTAGATCACCTCATGTTAGATCACCTCATGTTAGATCACCTCATGTTAGATCATCTCACGTTAGATCACCTCACGTTAGATCACCTCACGTTAGGTCGCCTCACGTTAGGTCGCCTCACGTTAGATCACCTCACGTTAGATCACCTCACGTTAGATCACCTCACGTTAGATTGCCTCACGTTAGATCGCCTCACGTTAGATCGCCTCACGTTAGATCACCTCATGTTAGATCACCTCATGTTAGATCGCCTCACGTTAGATCGCCTCACGTTAGATCACCTCACGTTAGATCGCCTCACGTTAGATCGCCTCACGTTAGATCACCTCACGTTAGATCACCTCATGTTAGATCACCTCATGTTAGATCACCTCACGTTAGATCACCTCACATTAGATCGCCTCACGTTAGATCGCCTCACGTTAGGTCACCTCATGTTAGATCACCTCACGTTAGATCACCTCACGTTAGATCACCTCACGTTAGATTGCCTCACGTTAGATCACCTCACATTAGATCACCTCATGTTAGATCGCCTCATGTTAGATCGCCTCATGTTAGATCGCCTCACGTTAGATCGCCTGACGTTAGATCGCCTCATGTGGTTTCTGCAAATCTCTTGAGCAGACAAAGAAAGGATAGAACTACTACTCCCTCAGGCATTTTGTAAGAGGCATTAAGATGAGGTTGTGTGTGAGCTGGCAACTTCTCTTATAAAACAAACTGCTACAGGCACCATCACTGCAACAGTACATGAATACACTGCTGCAGGCTTCCAGCAAGGGACCAGTTGTACTGGTGGCTTCATGCTTCATTAAGAGCAAAAAAGAAGAATGTTTGACCAATCACCCTCTCCCTGGCCAAACAGATAACATTTTTAACATCAATTTCTGTCATTCATTCATTCATGAATCTCCTTTCCCGCTCCTTACAAAGTATGGAGTCACCAATACAACCTTCCACCCTGCTGGAAGCCATCAGAGCACTTGCTTCTGCAACAGTGATTTAATAGTTAGTTGCGGGAGCCGCGCTGGTGTAATGGCTACAACGTTGTACTGGCGACCAGGTGTTCATGGTTCAAACCCGGCCGTCGGCGTTTGAAGAAATGTTTACGACCGGAAATTTGACTGAATAATCTGAATGGCTCCTGCACATAAATCCCGTGTGGATGGGAAGGAGCGAAGCTCCTGACCGGGTTGGAAGGAAAGTCCACTGACCCCCCCAGCCTCGCAATGACATGTCATTGGGCCGAAAGAGCTGGAAAGCTCGAGTGCCGCTGGTTATAGAAAAAAAAAATAGTTGCTTATCCTTTACAGGACGTGGCAATTAACCCCAGCTTTTATTGGCTGTTTGTGATTTTTCTAGGCAATTTTTTCATTCAGTAGTTTGCCATTGCTTTCTGAACGGTACGGCGCTTATACCATTGTTAAAAATCCACAAAAAGCGATCTGATGATTTAATATAAGTATAAAATTGTTTTACATGATAAGGTTGCCAGCCTCATGCACACCTCACATCAGTCAACTTTTATGACATGGCCTGAATGAGCAATGTTCCTATTATGTCTCTTGTTTTCTTGTAGACCCTTGCAACTACAAGGACATGTTCTATTATTACTGTGTTTGTCTTGCTTTGAGAATACCTCATTAGCCTCTAGAATATAAAATTGCTGAGCTTCAAGACTCAACCTGATTTCAAACTCTGAATTCAATATGATTCAAAATTGAAAATACTGGTTCAAAAATGTCCAGTCAGCACAGCTTCAATCAAATTTACATTGTCTTTGATCCACCATCACTGAACATAAGCTCTTGGTGATAGTCAAATTTACAACAAATAAATTAAATCTGAAATGCCACTTTCCAGTGGATACAGGACAAACAAGACATACCAGGCAATGAAAAAGCAGACTAGCAAAGCTAGGAGCAAGCATGGTTCAAATAAACACTCCAGCCAACATGCAGACAGCTATACTATTACTTCAAAACAACTTCAAAGAGTACTCTGGATGTGCCATTTATAGTAAATGACCCATCCCAACAAAAATTTTACATCAACAACCACGATATACGAAGCAGAGCACAAATTAATAATAAAACAGAACATGCCAGACTAAAAAAGCAGATGAACAAAGTGAGCCCCTCACATGAGCATAATTGCTGCAATTGTACCCATCCATGTGAGACAGTTCAGCATGTGCTGCTTACTTGCCCAGGGCTCTCCACAGAAAGAAGAAAGATACTGCCTAGCTCCCCAACAATCACGAACATACTATACAGAACCACTCCACAAAACACATGCAAATTCTTCAACTTGGCACTGGTTGTGAAAGAGTGACAAGCTCAGTCCTTGTTAAACAACATCTCTGAAACAACAGTCAAAGACGAAAGCACTGATATTTTTTTGATTTTTTTTTTCTTAACCAGCGGCACTTGTGCTTTCAGCCCCCCCTTCAGCCCAATGACATGTCATTGCGAGGCTGTGGAACCTGTGGACTTTCCTTCCAACCCGGTTAGGAGCTTCGCCCCTTCCCATCCACAGAGGGTTTAAAGCACTGATAAAAAGAGATACTTCAAAAAAACCTCATGCTATAGAATAATCAAGAGGCAATGGAATGTAGGACAGTACATTTATATGCAAAAACAAAACTAGTTTCACGCATCTTCAAGCATATAATGAAACTAACCTCATCCTTCTCTGAGCTGAGTTTCTTCACTAGCATGTCCAGCACTCCCACACTGACCATAGCATCAGCAAGTCCAGCACGCATATGTGCCAGAGAAGCAAGGAGACTACAGGTCAAACAAGCCACTTTGTCCTCAGAAGTAAGTTTTGAAATTAAAATTTCAATGCCTTGAGCTGTAAGTGTTACTTGGTCCACGTCAACAATAACTCGAGACAGTACAATGGTCTAGAAAATGCATTTAAAAACAAAATCATTAACATATCTCCTGATCTATATTGTTCATAATCTGCTTACAGAAAATGCAGATAGAACCAGAACAAGATGGTATAAAATTAGAACTATATATAAATCCATATTATCATCATCATTTCCATGTAATAGTCCTAATCTTTCTTTATCTGCCAGGAACTACAAGGGGCATTAATCCATAGAGCCCCCACCCTAACATCTTGAAAAAAAAGGTAATATAAAATTGTATGAGGAATTAATAATTAAAGAAACAATTACACTTACTTAGTCATTCCTCTTCTACCCTGGGGTGTAGAGGTTTTCTAGAGAGTATGCCATACTATCCTATTGGCTGTCTTCCAGCTGGCCTGGTTGCAATCTAGTCCTCAGTTCTTCAGAGATTGTTTAATGTCGTCCTCCTATCAAATTCTAGGTAGTCCTGGAGGTCTGGTTCCATGGCTGTTGGTTTCCCATATTTGTCATGGTAACTGATCTACAGGTCTGTAGAGGCTGGGTTTTGAGGCCATGACACATTGTCTGGTTGTGGACCATGTCTCTTCTTGTGATTTCAACCACCTTCCTCAGATACCTAATTTCTGAGGTTTAGAGCTGGCTTTTGTGGGTTGCAGTCATTGTCCATCACTCGCATCCATAAGTCAAGACTGGAACATAGGTGGAGCAGTATACAGCCATCTTCATCTTCTTGCCAATTTCTCTTTTGCTGAGGAATCCTCAATTAATGGTCCGAGCTGCTGTTCTTTGCCGTCCTCGCATAATTTCTGAAAGTATTGTAGAAGCTCTGAATAGCCTGGATCAGAGGTGCCAGAATATTCTTCTTTGCCAAGCAGTCCCAAAGTTTGTTCCAGGCAATCTTGTCAAACGCCCTCTCCAGATCCAAGAAACAAAGACGCATCTCACCTTTAGACCCATGGGCCTTTTCACTCAGCTGCCTTAGTGTGAAGATAAGGTTCTCAGTACTTCAGTTTGCTCGGAAGCCACACTGGATCTCATCCATCTGTGGCTCAGCCAGGTGTCTGAGTCTCTGCTCCAGGATTCTAGAGTAAATTGTACCAGGGACACTCAGAAGGGATATGCCTCTATGAGTTGCACATTGCCTGTTGTCACGCTTTTGGATATGGGTGTTATGATGGCAATCTCCCAATACTTTGGTATGGTCTTGTGGCACCAGGCTACCTGTAGAACCCTCAGGAATATTAGGTCGCCTGCTGCTCCCATGTACTTAACCATTTCTGGTGTTATACCATCATGTCCTGCTGCTTTGCTAACTAGTGCAGCCCTCAGTTTTTCCATCTTGATGCCATCTTTATCACCATTGGTTTCCTCTTCTGTGATAGTGTTTATAATTTCTGAGGCTTGACCTTGCCCACTGTGTAGGAGCTCTGAGAAATTTTCTTTCCATCTTTCCATTAATTCCTTTGAGGTACTTAGCAATTTGTCTTGTTTGTCTTTTATAAATTTAAGATGGCACTGTTTTTCTTTCCTCGTGTTCTTCAGGGTCTTGTAGAACTATTTCTGGTTTTCTTGCGCATCGTTTTCTAGCTTTTCTCCAGATTCTTCCCAGGACTTCTGTTTTGCTGCTAGCACTTTGTTCTTTGCTTCTATTCTGAGTATCATGCATTCTCTATATTTCTCTGTTTTTCCTACTGTGTTTTTAGCTTCTAAGTATTGTTTCCATGCCTTTTTCTTCTTTATTATTCTCAAGACCCTTTCAGGAGGTCCGCGAGGTCAAAATTATTTTCATAATAATCTAAGATGTTTGCCTTTTTTTCACTCACATTATCTCATCAGTGTACAGTCGAATTTTGCAGAGGCTACATGACGTGTGACGACATCATTGCTCTGACGACTGATGGAATGTGATCTTGTGTATTATTTTCTGTTTTCTAGAAGTTTCTAAGGTAGTAGGTTTAGAGTATAAATATGTGTGCTTTCTAATATGGTAAATATTGATAGACATAACCCACATAAACAAAAGCTCCCTGGGGTCCTCTATAACTTTTAAGAGTGAAGAGGCAAATAAGTTTGAGAAATGCTGCCATAGATGAATCAACAAGGGTTAGACTATTTTGTAAGAATTTTTTTTTCATTGCCACAGGTTCTGGTGATATAGCACAGGGTTTCTCAACTGGGGTTCCATGGAACCCTAGGGTTCTGCAAGAGATGGTGACTGAAAATAAATATACGTTGTTTTTTAAACTTTACATGCTGGGTGATTTTAGCGCTTGCAGTAGTGAGGAGTGACCAAACAGCCCCATATGGCAGTGCACAATAGGACCGTGTTCACTCTTGTACAGACCATATTTCATTAGCATCATAAAATATTCTCACATTAGTCAGTCACTGTCTCTAAACTATCACTGGTTACTGTAACTATTTTTAAAATAAAGAATTTCCATTTATAACCTGAAATGCGCCATAGCACTGGTAGAATTCATCTGAAGATTCAATGAACTTCTTAAACAGAGAGTATCTTATTCCCCCTGCTTCTCTCATACTGTACTGTTGTGGTGTATTGTTAAAAGCAAACAATGTCAAAGCCATGGCTGCTCTAAGTTGAATTTCCTGAAATATAAAAAAATATGTATGTCTTTACAGCACAAAATTTATAAGTCTCTGAACCTTATTTTTGCTGCTTCATTATCACTAAACTGCTGCTGAAGTCTTAAAAGATAAGTTTAAACACGTCATATATATTTCTGGTAGCATTTTTTCCAGCTCAGTGGCAGATAATCAAAAATAGATTAACATTTTCAACGAAAAATATGTTGGGCCTATTAGAACAGTTTCATAGTCCCATTTTCTGCTAGAAATATTTCCATTTTTCTGGATTGTTTCTTGGCTGTGGTACCATGATGAGGTTTTCAAAAAATCTCAACACACTGTCTTCCTGTTCTGACTCCTGTCTTAATTTTTAGATATTTCATTTTACAGAACTACAAAGTAAATGCACTGAATTAAACGTCAAAGGGACAATACCCATGGAAAACCATAACTGGTGGGACTGGTGCAAGGTTTATCCCATTTCTTCTTATCCAGCTTTTTTTTCTGGTCAGGTGCATTTCATTAAATTCTTTGGCTTGGAAAAAGAAACTACTAACTGTAATATAACAAAAAAAATTTAAGTACAATGTTTCTTTAAAACTTAAATGTTAAGCCAATCTTATTGTATGGATTAAAGCATGGAGAACACAAAAAAAAAAAAAAAAAAACCTAATACACTACAGACTTTCACAAATTAATGCTTGTGAAAATATAAGGATTGAAGTGGTATGATAAGATCACCAATATGGAACTAATGACAAGAACCAGATAAGTGCTAATAGAACAAGAGATGAAAAGAAGGTGGTGGTGATGGATCTGTTGATAACATTACAAGGCAGTCCTTGTTCTGGAATTCTCAAGGTAAAAGAGATAGAGGGAGAACACATGAAGGGGATGAAGAAGACACAGAAAGACATTGAGCTTATGCACAGGAGAGGAGGACTTGTTTGTTGAAGGCCTATGCTCCTTGTGGAGCTAATGAGTGATGATGGCTTCTTTTGAAAACAAAATCTAACACAAAATAAATGGCTATCTTATATATTACCTAATAAAAGTATAGCACAAACAGTGCTTAATTTAATTTATAATACCACATTAAACTGCAATCATATAAACTTTTGATTCTGTATTTATTTACATCATAGAACACCATTACGGTGAAAGATAACATCATTAGTGTGAAAAAAAAACGCCCATCATGACAAAAAGAAAAATAACACCATCACTGCTAATAAATAAAAATAATATCATTACTGTGAAAGAAAAATAATACCATTACTGTGAAAGAAATAACACCATTACCAAGAAAGAAAAATAACACCATTACTAGGAAAGAAAAACAACACAATTAATGTGGAAGAAAATAAAGACCAGTACTGCAAAATAAAAATAATACCATCACTGTAGAAAAAAAAAATAACACCACCAATGTGAAAAAAAGCAACACCAACAATTTGAGAAAAAAAAAACACCATTACTAATGAAAGAAAAACAACACCAGTACTATAAAAATAAATGAAACCATTTCTGTGAAAGAAAAACTACACCATAGCATGAATGAAAAAATGTAATTGTAAATGTAAATGTGATAATGAAAGATTATGAAGGCCATTCTCAGCCAGCAGAGGGCACATGTTCTGATTAAGAAAACATGTGGTGCTTTCGTTATCATTGTTCTAGTATTTGATGTTTGAGAAAAATGCTGCTTCAACATTATTTCCTGTTTGCTTTTTTATAAAGCATATAGTTGCCACATCAACAACATTCAAATGCTCTCGCAGCAGTTTATTTTACATGGTGAGGTTGCTTTGAAGCTAACATGAGGTTGCCATGAGGCTGACAACCCCATATTAGTCCCCTCTTGTGACATGCAGTACTTAAGTTCTAATCTTTCTTTGTTTCCTCAAAGACCTCCCAAGAACTACAGTGTGATTGAAAAATCACTTCCTATTTTAAGGAAGTGATCTTTCAATCATCCTGTACATGGGGAAAAATGCAACAGTAGCTAGCAAAATAAAAGTCAAATAATCCACATTGCACATAAGTGATAGCAAAGTGGACTAGAAATGTAAAACAAGTAATTAAAACAATTTATATTATATACAAATGCTTACATCTTTCCACTTTTTAGGTAAAGCAGCAACCATGAAAACAATTTTTTAAGTTACAAGAAGTAATTCTAGCTACTTAACATTGAAAAGTATAATGAGTTGAAAAACAAAGTATGGAATGTCTGAACAGCTACAAAACAATTAAAACATACTATAATAAATGCAAATTCATAAAAAATAGGGGTTTTCAAAGCGTCACAGGAATGGGACAGCAGTATGACCTGGGTTTAAATTCCTTCTCGCCCACCTAAAAAGTCCATCTGAAATATAAGGCTCTCTTCAAGTATATACTGAATGCTTGTAAATCTGCCCCTTGTAACTTTTAAATGTTTGGATGTAGACAAATGGATCTTCAGGACTGAAGATATTGTACTAATTTATTAGCATGTTTGAGCCTTTTGAGACAGCTATATTGTAGTTGTACATGAAATGAAATCCTAAAAATGATGCTTCCTTAAGGGATATAAAATGTGACTGTGATTTAAGAAGCTGTAATTGAAGATTACAAAGTTTTTACAACAATTTCATATTTTTGTGTGACGATCGGTTGTTAGTCTATCTTCAGCATTCCTTGGTCTCTTTTTGATTTTATGCTCAGAAAACTGGCAATGGCCATTTTCTTTCAGACATAAAAAAATTGTCATGCCCAGAATGCCTTGAAGGCAAGACTGAACTCATCATCATCATCAGTTGCCATCTCCACAACGAAGGTTGGCTGTAATGGATCTCCAACGTCTTCTATCTCTTGTCTTGGTGGTGCACTCTGATAGACTCTTTCCTGTCCATCTCTTGATGTTATCTTCCCACTTATAGCGCTTAGCGCTGTCTTCCCCTTGCACGTTTGCCTTCAACTCTCCCTTCTGTTATGGTCTTCTGCAAGGTATTATGCCTTTTTATGTGGCCAAAGTATTTTAGCTGCCGAACTTTGACCTCCCTCATTAGTTCTCTTTTCATACCTAGATTTTCTAGGACCTCCTTATTTGTTTTCATCTCTTTCCAAGAGATACGCCCCATTCTTCTATATATCCACATTTCAAGAGCCTCAATTCTTTCTTCCAAATGCTTATTCATCGTCCATGTTTCTGCACCATACAGAAATGCAGAATATATATAACACTTTATGATTCTCAGTTTTAATTTGTGCGATAACTGTTTGGATGTCAGTATATGTTTCATGTTGTTGAATGTAGCTTTGGCCATTCCTATTCTCTTCTTGATTTCTGTTTCACATCTGCCATCTTCTGTTATTATATGACCAAGATATACGTAGCTCTTGACTTGTTCCAGGATTTTCCCATTTCTGAACTAGGCACATATAAAAGATATACAAACTAATTAAATCTATAAATATTTAATTTATGTATGAGTAGACTAAATTGCAATACAACAGAGGAAGTAGAATGCTCCAGAATGCAACAATAAAGTGAATCGGGTACTTTAGAAACGAGTGAATAGAATTAAATACTTTGGCATGCCCTAACATCATATATAAAGAATAGAATAGCTAAAGCAAAGACAACTGAAAAAAAAATTAAATAAAACGCTCTCTATGCAACAAATCTTGTCTGCAGAAGAAGGAAGAGAGTTCTTCTGTGTTACATAAAGCCAGTCCTGCCAAAACTAAGGGAAAAAGAGACAGCATTGGAATTTAACATAGACATAGAGGGATAAGAAGACATGGAAAGACCTTGAATAGATGGCACAGGACTAGAGAGCCAGGCATGTCTTTGTTGAAGCCCTGTGCTCCACATGGAGCTTAAGGATAATGAACGAATGAACAGGGACAGGACATTCTGACACAGCACTTAAAGGAGATGAAGACTAAGAATATGAGTAGAAGGCTTAAAGCAAAATTAACTGTCATACCGGATCCTTCACTCTCAGCATTGTTAGCAAAATATCAAATGAGAAATCTGGCTCTTCCATCAGCTTCTCTTGATTCTCCTTGCAGCTGAGAGTAACACAGCCCAGAGTGATAGCCACCTCCACTTGAATCTCCTTTGATGGAGCATTCAGAAGCAAGTTTGTTAAAACTGAGATACCTCCTTCCTCTGCAATTTTATGCTGAGTAACAATGTTGTTTTTGTAAGCCACACCTGAAAAAAAAATAACAACAAATTGTACAGATACAGAGGCAATTTTAACACAGAGATACATTAATGGCTGTCATAGCAACTGAAAAATCAATGGAAAAAAGACATTGAGGAAGATAGAAAGAAAGCAGAGTCTGGATATGAGTAATCTAGGCTTGGGTAACATTAATTTAGGATCTGATAGAAAACTCAAAGATCAATTATTCACATACCACACAGCTGGCTCTGGCAGCATTTAGGTCACAAAGATGGCACAGAAGATGTGGCAGCTTGAACTGATTAAAAGCATATACTACATAGGGAGCTGAAGGGCAATGGTGATGATGAAGCAGCCAAAATAAGAGCTTTCATGAAGTAGCCAAAGGAATAGAAAGGACACTACTGGAATGGAAACCCATCAACAACAGACTGATAAGATTAAGATTGAGAGGTAGATTCACCAATACTACAATAATACAATGTGTGGCAGTAAGGGAACGAATCATGAGAATCAGATATAGGAAAGTTTAGAGTACAAAAAGGGGATGCGCGAACAATAATGTGCATGAAAGGGGTGAACGATAATCCAGTGAAGCACGTTTTCTCAGCAGCAGTCCAGAGGCATGAGGTAGAGAGTGCAAAGCGCACGTAGCGAGTGGCCATGTTGAAGGCAGTATTCAAGTAGTTTAGGTGATGAATATTTCACGGACAAGAAGTAGTTTGGGTAATGATTAACCCAAAATATTGAATAGTGAGAATTCTTGTCTAGAAGGAGAAACGGTGTGAGTTCGATTTTATTCAGAAAGGGAAAAGGTATGTAGAGTGAAATCTGATACATACATAGACAGTAGTCCTATTCTTCAGTGATGAAAGGGAAAGTAACAACTCCGGCGAGGTCCGGTTCCATCAATAGATAACCTGAACACTGAGATGATATGTAACAATAAAGTACGAAACTGTTAGGAAGAAAGAACAGAAGTAGAGACTATAGCACCTGAATGATCACTGATGGTTAAAAGGTCAGAATGTGTAGATTCGATAAAGAGAGAGAGAGAGAGAGTGAGGGAAGGAATAAATACTGAGAACGAACTTACACATTGTATATTCTGTGATGGACCAGATGTGGAGGTCAAAGCAGACAGCAACGGTCCACTCAAGTGTAAATAAACAGTATTTCAATTACTATGGCATTATCGCATCACGTGCTGTGTGTGTGTGTGTGACTGTTATAATTATACAGCATGACATTGCTAACTAAAGAGGTAAAAGGACCTGGGCAGACATTGCCACATAATATGATTCATGATACAGCGACCAGGTGGTCACAAATGCTACGCACCAACGAATGACAGCGATGAAGAGGTCAAGGATGAATTCTATCAACAACTGCAGAAAGAAATGGAGGAAGTGGAGGGGAACTGCGGTAAGACGTGGAATACAATGGATGGGTTTGAAAAAAAATCGAAAAAAGGTGATTCGTCTTACGAGGACAAAAGACAAAGAAAATAGTCTACGTTACGGCCACAAGGCCTTCGTCAGGAAAGGAAAGAAAGTGAAGGCTAGATAGGACACATAAAAACTAAATAAAATAAAAACTGGGTACTTCCCTGAAGGCAAGAACCGAAATTCTATCAAAATCGCTGTCTGTTAATAAGCGCGTGGCTGAACAGAAAGCGACTTCCGCCGCCGGATGTACACAATGCATACTAAGAAACTAAAAAACGAAACCGGAAAATAAACTACCCAACGTGATAAAAGTGGGGACTGGAAATAGAAGGGGACAGAATGAGTGGGAGATGAATAAATATGAAATAAAAGTAGAAGAATAGGATAAGAGTGGAAAGAGTAAAATAGAGCAAGAGAGGAGAGGGTGACCTCAGACAAAGGTGTGAAAAGTGTTGAGACCGGCTGGTTTTAGACACCCCATGCGGTGGATAAGACGGTTCTCAAGCTGTTCTCGGCTGGCAGTGTCAGAGGAGCAGGATCGGATCGCTGTGACCTGGATGTCGATGGGACCATGGTGGTCAGGACCATTGAAGTGTATAGCAACTGGTGTTGACTTTTGCTGAGTGATGTCATTTAAGTGCTGGCTGAATCTGTCCCCAAGTCGTTTGCCTGTTTGGCCAATATAGGTTTTGCAGCAACGTTTACATATGATCGTATAAATGACATTGCGCGATTCACACGTGAAGCTACTAGTGATGGTGTACGTAGCCTTAGGAAAGGACACCTTCTGGGTTGAGATGACATACTTGCACGTGTTGCATCGTGTCCGACCACAGGGTAGTGTGCCAAAGTGAGTGGCATTCTCCTTTGGGAGACGACTGTGAACAAGAAGATCCTTCAAGTTCTTGTCACGTCTATATGCCACCAAAGGTGCTTCACTGAATACTTTTTGGGTCAGAGGCTCTGCTTGGAGGATAGGGAGGTGGCGGAAAAGGATCTGTTTGACAGTAGTACTGTGAGGGTGATGGGTCAAGATTAATTTGACTCTATCCGAAGTGGATTTATGGTGAGGTTTGAGGGCCTCCAGACGAGAGATGGGGAGCACACGTTGGAGAGCAGAGGTGAGAACATGTTCTGGATAAAGTCTGTTACGGAAGAAATCCAACATCTCATTTGCTCGTAAGTGGAAGTCATCGTCGTCTTGGCATAAACGGCGGAGGCGGAGAAGTTGTGAAAAAGGAAGGGAGTCACGACAGGCCCGAGGATGAGAAGAGGTATACAGGAGGTAGCTGTGGGCATCTGTCGGCTTGTAGTATACTGAGGTATTAAGGCCGGAGGGCGTGATAGAAATAGTAATGTCAAGGAAGTTGACAGATACTGTGGAGACGAGGGAGGTGAACTTGATGGTGGGGTGAAAGTGGTTCACAAAGTCGATGAAGCGGTGTAAATCAGTCTCAGACATATCTGTGAGACCTATGCCATCATCGATATATCTGCGGTAAAACCCAGGGAAAGGACCGGAGTATTGTTGCCATATCTGATGCTCCAAGTGGCCCATGAATAGACAGGCATAGCTGGGAGCATCAGATATGGCAACAATACTCCGGTCCTTTCCCTGGGTTTTACCGCAGATATATCGATGATGGCATAGGTCTCACAGATATGTCTGAGACTGATTTACACCGCTTCATCGACTTTGTGAACCACTTTCACCCCACCATCAAGTTCACCTCCCTCGTCTCCACAGTATCTGTCAACTTCCTTGACATTACTATTTCTATCACGCCCTCCGGCCTTAATACCTCAGTATACTACAAGCCGACAGATGCCCACAGCTACCTCCTGTATACCTCTTCTCATCCTCGGGCCTGTCGTGACTCCCTTCCTTTTTCACAACTTCTCCGCCTCCGCCGTTTATGCCAAGACGACGATGACTTCCACTTACGAGCAAATGAGATGTTGGATTTCTTCCGTAACAGACTTTATCCAGAACATGTTCTCACCTCTGCTCTCCAACATGTGCTCCCCATCTCTCGTCTGGAGGCCCTCAAACCTCACCATAAATCCACTTCGGATAGAGTCAAATTAATCTTGACCCATCACCCTCACAGTACTACTGTCAAACAGATCCTTTTCCGCCACCTCCCTATCCTCCAAGCAGAGCCTCTGACCCAAAAAGTATTCAGTGAAGCACCTTTGGTGGCATATAGACGTGACAAGAACTTGAAGGATCTTCTTGTTCACAGCCGTCTCCCAAAGGAGAATGCCACTCACTTTGGCACACTACCCTGTGGTCGGACACGATGCAACACGTGCAAGTATGTCATCTCAACCCAGAAGGTGTCCTTTCCTAAGGCTACGTACACCATCACTAGTAGCTTCACGTGTGAATCGCGCAATGTCATTTATACGATCATATGTAAACGTTGCTGCAAAACCTATATTGGCCAAACAGGCAAACGACTTGGGGACAGATTCAGCCAACACTTAAATGACATCACTCAGCAAAAGTCAACACCAGTTGCTATACACTTCAATGGTCCTGACCACCATGGTCCCATCGACATCCAGGTCACAGCGATCCGATCCTGCTCCTCTGACACTGCCAGCCGAGAACAGCTTGAGAACCGTCTTATCCACCGCATGGGGTGTCTAAAACCAGCCGGTCTCAACACTTTTCACACCTTTGTCTGAGGTCACCCTCTCCTCTCTTGCTCTATTTTACTCTTTCCACTCTTATCCTATTCTTCTACTTTTATTTCATATTTATTCATCTCCCACTCATTCTGTCCCCTTCTATTTCCAGTCCCCACTTTTATCACGTTGGGTAGTTTATTTTCCGGTTTCGTTTTTTAGTTTCTTAGTATGCATTGTGTACATCCGGCGGCGGAAGTCGCTTTCTGTTCAGCCACGCTGTTGCTGTCATTTTCGACGGAGTCATCTGTCAAGTTATTTGCTTATGTTTGTATCATAAGAATAATTGTGTCTTTACCTGCGATGTCAGGTTGATTAGGGGTTGTCTTCCCTTGTTTATTCATTCATTGTGTTTGACCTGTAGGGTCAGAGGTTGACAGTTCGGCGTAGGCCTATGGGAAGGTTTTTTAAGCGGGAGTGAGATATACTTCCGGGAAGCCGGGAGGTCCTGTTTTTCTGAAGGGACCAAGAGTCCATTGTTTTTCGGGGAGAATCTTCGAAGTAACTGCTATGGCAGTTTTCCCCAGTGAATCTCTGTGCGTCGGGATGACGACAGAATTCCTTGTTTAGTTCTGAGGATTCATTTTCCAGGTAATACCGACCTTTATGCATTATTACGCTTTTCGGTGGCAGAACATGTAAAGGATTACCTAGGGTGAACAGCAGCTCACTGATCCGCCATTTCAGAACTTATATATTTGTGCTCGAGGTAGCCATCCAAGACTGTTAGTCTTATATTGTCCAGAAATCCAGTGACGAAGATATATTGTGGGAGCCGCAGATTGGCGGAACTTCTATCTACAATAAGTATTACTGCAGGGTTGATGATAACCTATTTAACAGAAGTACACGGCCGACGTCAGGACGAGGCCTGTGCTTTCGGCTATTATACTACAGCCTGATATGTGCAATTGGCGGGGAGTGCCAAGTTGCACCTGTGTGTCAAGGTAACTAAGGCATCTGACGCGTTTAGTCAGAGACGCCAAGGGCGACGCTACGAACTGTCATTATTGAAGAACTTTGCTATTGACCATGCACGTCTATTCTGATGTTTACCTTTTTGAATGCCAAATGTATACCTATCGATGTCAGGTCAGCATGACCTTGTTACACTGACTGTTCCTGTTGATACTATGTGTGTTCCCGTCAATAAATGTCTTGAAACATGCCTGCAGTGTCAAAGCATCCTTGATTACTGCATGTGAGAGTATGGGTTGCAGGATCTACATCTATACGAGCCTAAACACATTCGCGCCTTCATTCGCACCCACACTCAATTCATCATACGCTCGCACTACACATCTAACAACATGTATACTGTCTTGGGCCAGTGATCACCTCAACAAGAAAAAAAGACAGTTACATTTCTGGTGGACCAGTTACGTGGGCTCTTATGATACATTTCTTGTCGCCAATGTGGCCTAGAAACTTACATTTCTGATGGACCAGATCTGTGGGTTTAAAAAGAACAGAGCGAGCATTTGACATTATTGTTGACATTTATGGATCCAGAAATTTACATTCCTGGTTGGCTGTTACATGTATGATGTCTCCAGTTTTGTCGAGAAAGTTACAAGAAGGACAAGTACACATTACACTTCTGATCTGTGGGTCTAAGCTACACACGGGACAGCCGTAACACACAGCGCTAATTCTACACTTGCAAGTTTTGGCTACAACAGGACAGATATAGGTCATCAACGGTTGACCCAAATAAACAGTACGAGCATTTATATTATAATGCTACATAAAGCATAACAAGACATGTACTGAAGTTAACTACTAGGCATTTGCTACGTGGACCATAACTGCATAGAAGGCGGGTTCCTATTGTAAACAGTACTGCTGGTTGTTACACGTTTCATTCAACAACAGACTTTTCTAGGTCAGAGCATTCAAGCTACATTGTTGGAGGTCAAGTGTCTGTAAACAGTACGTGGAAATTGTAAACATTCAATGTGCAGGTCGTAATTTGAGAAGGTCATAGTAACTTTGGTTCGTGAATACCACTTTATGTTACAGTGGATTTGACGTTCAGTGCGCGTTTGACATTTCGTTTCTGTGTTCGCAAGGAGCAAGGAATTTATTTTAGTTTCAGCTGTGACTGAACTTGTTCTGCAACACATTGAAATTGATTGCTATATTATGTTACTTCTACTGTTTTTGTGTATTTTTCTGCGGGTTTTTCGGTTGGTGGGTCTTACGGTAAATATGCCACTTGATCGAGGCTTACTGTAAGCGTTCTGTAGGTGCAAATTTTCTTAATTTGGAAATTTGCTAGTGACAATTGGTCGCTATTGATGTTAGCTGTGATGTAATTGTACTTAACGTTGTTTTTGTAATATTTTGTCTGTTTTTCAGTTTTGATTGTCGATTTGTTTTGTTTGTATTCTGTAGGTCTCTCCTTTCTTGTGTATTTCTCTACACATTTTTGGTTAAAACAGTGTTGCCATTTGTATTGTTTTGTATTTTTGTCTTTGTATTTTTTTTTTGGTTGTACTACATTACTGTCATGCACAGTCTACATACACATACTTGGTCATGTTTTGATATTATTGATAAGGTAGACTCTTCATATAGAGTTTGTTAATAAAATATTATTATATAAGATATTTATACAAGTTCTTTGATAAAAGACTTGTTATCTACAAAGATTGAGACAAGGTGAAATACATATTCAAGTTCTTTATAAAAAAAGACTTGTGCCCATAGTGAGTGGGATATAAGGGAATTTTTTTTTCCACAGGTACTCAGGTGATTTTTTGGGTACATTATAAACAAGACTAAGAGTGTGAAAGAAAGTGAAGTGAGTATACAAGTCTATCATTTCAGACTTGTCTCCCATTAAAGTGGGATAATTTAATATATTTGCTTCTGCAAGTTACTGATCTCAGTAGACAAGATGTCTACATTGGACTACTTTATTACACAAGGGAGAGCCCTTGATAAGACTGGTCAACAGTTAGAACAATGGGCTGTTGCTCAGTATGACAAAGCATTAGCTGCTGAAGAGAGAAGGGCTGCTGCAGAGGAAAAAAAAACTATGGCTGAAGAGAAGAGATTAGAAAGAGAAGCAGCTGCTGAACAAAAAAGGCTAGACAGAGAAGCTGATATTGCTGCTGAACAAAAGAAATTGCAGATGCAGGTGGAGGAAAGGAGATTTGAAGCTGAACAAAAGAGATTAGACAAAGAAGCTGAACAAAAGAGATTAGACAAAGAAGCTGAACAAAAGAGATTAGACAAAGAAGCTGAACAAAAGAGATTAGACAAAGAAGCTGAACAAAAGAGATTAGACAAAGAAGCGGAACAAAAGAGCTTAGACAGAGAATCTTGACAAAGGAGATTAGACACAGACGCTGCTGCAGAGGAGAGGAAAGCTCAAGCTGAGGCTGAAATCAGAAAAATGGAACATGAGGAAAGAAAACAGAAGATGGAACTTGATGAAAAACTCGCAACTTTGGAGTTAGAGAAATTGAAATTGGCGAGTACGGGTGCTCAGCAAACAACTTCGAGTACGACAAGGGAGTTTGTTAGTAGGATTAAATTGCCTCATTTCAATCCTTTAAAGGATGACGTAGCAGATTATCTAGATAGATTCCAATTTTTGTGCGATACGCATAACATAAAAAAGGAAAAATATGTTGAACAACTGATGCCATTTTTTACAGGTGACACAGTGACTACTCTTATGACAATAGACGAACATGAGAGGACTAATTATGATGTTGTCAGGGCAGCATTGCTAAAAAAATATCAACTAAAACAAGAAGACTATCGTCTTCGTTTTAGGACAATGTTGCCAGAAAATGGAGTAGATTTCTCTGATTTTGTTACAAAGATACGTCGTACATTTACACGATGGGTTGAGTTGTCTCAGATTGAGAAAACATATGAAGGTCTAATGGACTTATTATTGCGAGATAAGGTTTTGTCATCTGTTAATGATTCTTTTCTTGCATTCCTTCATGAGCGTAAGCCTAAAAACTTAAAAGAAATGGAGGAATACTGTTGTCAGTATGCCACAGCACATCCCCATGCTACAGTTAGCAATTCTAAAGTGAAAGAAGGGTTGCCAGCTGCTTCGGCAACACCATATGGCCCTAATTTCAAAAAAAAATTTCAGGGTGCTCAACAAAATTGGAATAGGGGAAGTAATCAAAATTACACTCAGAAGCGGAGTAATCCAACACATGATGGTTCTTCGTCTATGCAGTGGAGACAAGATGGTAGTTCTCGTAATTTTAGTGGTAATAATTTGAGACACTTTCGCAAAGGCTATCCAAATAATAACTATTCAAATTTTCGAGGTAATCATTCTCGACGTCAAGATTATGACGATGGTGAATTTAGAAACCGGGATTCAAACCGGAATGATGAGTACAATAGACAATATGATCACAATTACAGGGGAAATGATAGTCGAAATAATTACAGGGGAAATGATAGTCAAAATAATTACAGGGGAAATGATAATCGAGGTAGACCTAGGTTTAACAAGAAAAGACCTTACCAACAGGCAAACTCTGCGCAACAAGAGTTTGATGGAGCCTGTAATACAGTAAATGATAGTGGTAACTCTAGGGCTATCACTGGTTGTGCTTTCGATTTTGGGAGAGCAACTGAATGCCCCCAATGCTTAACATTGTTTGACTCATCAACTGTATCTACGCTAAGTTGTGGTCACCCTCTTCCTGCTCTACCTGCTACAGTTGCGCATGATGGGAGAGGATCTCTCATCTTAGATAAAGGTCTAATAAATGATAGGCTAGTCTCAGTACTTTTCGATTCGGGATGTACTACCGTCGGGGTTAAGGAGTCTCTGATAGATCCTTGCTGTGCCACTGGAAAAACAATCAAATGTGTTACATTTGGTGGTACTATGGAAAGCTATCCTACTGCTATTATTAGGATTGACACTCCTTTCTTCACAGGAGATGTCCATGCATGTCTTCTTCCTAATCCTATTGCGGATCTTATAATCGGTCGTATTCATGGGGTTAAGGAATGCACCCCGCAACAAATTTCTAGTTGGGAAGAAAAAAACATTCAAACGGTCAATGCAGTGGTGACAAGAGCTCAAGCTCTTAATCCCCCAACTTCATCTGATAATAGTAATGAAGTTGATAGCCAAGACGAGCACTTGGTGATTTCCCATGACTCGTTTGTTAAACGTCAAGAAGAGGATCCTTCTTTGAAGAAATACTTCCTTCTTGCAAAGAAAGGGGATCCCAATCAAAATACGAATCACAAATCGTATATTACTATGAAGAATGGTATATTGGTACGAATGGTACAACACTCGGACAAGTCTATGCATTCGCAAATTCTTGTGCCTAAGTGTATGAGAGCCTTAATTCTTCGGCATGCACACGATTCTCAGTGTGCTGGACACATGGGTTTTTCCAGAACTAAAACTAGAGTCCTTGCGTCATTCTTTTGGCCATTCGTGAATAAAGACATCCGAATTTATTGCCGATCTTGCAAAATTTGTCAAGAGGTCAAGTCTAGGGGTCCGAGACATGCTGCTCCTATTCAGGCTGCAGATATTCCGATTCGGCCGTTTCAGAAAATGGCTATAGACATCATTGGTCCGTTCAAAATTAAGTCAGCCAGAGGACACCAATTTATCCTCACTTGCGTGGACATGTGCACGCGTTGGCCAGAGGCTATTCCTCTGAAGAGCATATCAACTGTCGATATCGCTGATGCTCTTTGGCTCGTATTTTCTCGTCTGGGATTCCCCGGAGAAATACTGTCGGATCACGGCACTCAGTTAATTTCGGACGTTATGTCTCAGGTAATGGCTACGCTAGACATTAAAAGGTCTCTCAGTAGTATTTATCATCCAATGTCCAATGGATTGGTAGAACGTCTTAACAGGACACTAAAGAACTTACTTGGCAAGATAACGGAGGATCATCCTGAAGATTGGGACAGGGTTTTACCTGCAGTCCTCTTTGCCTATAGAGAGGTTCCCAACGAGCATACAGGGTTTTCTCCTTTCGAACTTGTCTTTGGCGCGCAACCGCGCGGGCCAATGTCCTTGTTACACGATTTGATAACTTCCGATAATATTGACGATGATACACAATCGTCATATGAATATGTTATAGCTCTTAGAGAAAAGATTATCGAATCGTGCAGGTTAGCAACTTCATCTTCCGAATTTGCGAAAGAAAAAGCTAGGCGATTTGCTAATAAGAAAAGACGCCTACGTCAACTTTGTCCTGGAGACAAAGCATATGTCTTACTGCCCTCAAGAGAGAATAGACTTCTCATTTCTTGGAAGGGTCCATACACTATAGTCTCGAAAATTTCTGATGTCGACTATATTGTCGATGTGGATGGAAGGCATAAAACCTTCCATATAAATATGCTAACAGAGTTTATTGAACGTCCAGACTATTTACAGCCTATTTTCCAGGCGACGGACGACTCTCCAGTTCAACATGGTCACATCTCATCCCTGTCCGTTATACAGGATGAGGAAACTATTTTTTCTGACGTGAACTTACCTCTTCCTACGATTCCACTTACTTCAACGGAATCGTGGAGAGACGTTACAGTCTCTTCCAACTTGTCTTTTGAGGAACAGCGTCAAGTATCCTCTACGTTACAATCATATCAGGATGTCCTTACCGACATTCCTGGACACACAGATGTCATAGAACATGACATCATACTTACTGATCGTAATCCGATCAGAGTAAGACCATACCCAATACCTATTCATTTTCAAGCACAAGTCGAGAAAGAATTGGATGAAATGATTCAACTACAAATAATTGAACCATCCACTTCAGCTTATTCTTCGTCGATAGTTATTGTTCGAAAGAAAGACAATAACATACGTCTTTGCGTTGATTATCGCAAATTAAATCAAGTTACGAAGTTCGATGCTGAACCTATGCCGTTATTAGATGATCTACTTATTAGACTTTCTAAAGCTAAATTCTTTACTAAACTAGACTTGTCGAAAGGTTATTGGCAAGTCCCATTGACGGAACACGCCAAACCTCTCACTGCTTTTTCGACACCTAGGGGTCTGTTTCAATGGAATTTTATGCCTTTCGGGCTTATGAACGCCCCAGCGACTTTCGTGCGCATGATGCGACGAATTCTATCAGATCGTGCAGATGTCATTGCATATTTAGACGACATCTGTCTTTTCAGCGATACTTGGGAAGAACACTATGTGGGTCTAAAGGAATTGCTATCTACTCTACGTGAGCATAGTTTGACTGCTAAACCCTCTAAAGCTTTTGTTGGGTTTAGTGAAATTTCCTTCCTAGGTCATCGAGTTGGTCATGGTCTGTTGAAGACAGAGGACCAAAACATTTCAAAGATATTAAATATCTCGGTTCCGAAGACAAAAAAGCAAGTGCGTAGTCTCTTGGGATTGATACAATTCTATGGAAGATTCATTGAGAATCTGTCCTCCATTATGGCACCACTTTCAACGTTATTGAAAAAAGGTTCTCCTAATATGGTGCGTTGGTCCCAAGAATGCCAATCTTCATTGGATCAGGTTAAGAATTTGTTCTCATCTCATCCTATCTTAAGACTACCGACGATTGATAAGACTTTTGTCCTTCGTAGTGATGCCTCTTCCACTGGCATTGGAGCGGCACTAATGCAGGAATATTCAGGAACTCTGCATCCTGTAATGTATATTTCTAGGAAGCTGAATGCGGCAGAAAGGAATTACTCGGTTTTGGACCGTGAATTGTTGGCTATGGTTTGGTCCATTCTTAAGCTACAAAGGTTCCTTCTGGGCGCGCATTTCTTTATGGAAACCGACCAAAAAGCTCTTACGGCTATGCAAAGTAAGGATTTGAAGAGCTCGAGATCTACTCGTTATGCTATTGCTCTTCAGCCTTTCCATTTCACGGTGCGAGCTATCCGTGGTTCGGATAATGTGATGGCGGACATATTGTCTAGATGCCCACATGATTCCAGTTAAATCTTGTGTCCTAGTTTTTCCTGATATATTTTCAGACTTAGGTCTGTCCTTAATATCATAATATGTTGTAATACAAATGTATTTGGATGATGTTTAGATAATTTAACAAATTTCATTTTGTCCATCCATCAGTGATATGTTGCTAAAATAGCATTGACATTTGTATATTGCTATGATTATATTATTTAGTAATGTTTGATATATGATTGGTATTGCCAGCAACTTAGGTTTCTTGAATGGTATCCCTTAGTTTGTTTGGCTTAAAGGAAATATTTTCTCCTATGTTGGGAGATGATTTGTACCCTCTTCTATTGTACCTGATATTAGGTTCATTGTTTGCATGAGCACAGAAGTGATACTGGTGCTATCTTGCTCATGAACATATTAAAAAAAAAAAATTGCATTTTTTTTTTTACAGGGGGGTGGTAGTAATGTTGCTGTCATTTTCGACGGAGTCATCTGTCAAGTTATTTGCTTATGTTTGTATCATAAGTATAATTGTGTCTTTACCTGCGATGTCAGGTTGATTAGGGGTTGTCTTCCCTTGTTTATTCATTCATTGTGTTTGACCTTTAGGGTCAGAGGTTGACAGTTCGGCGTAGGCCTATGGGAAGGTTTTTTAAGCGGGAGTGAGATATACTTCCGGGAAGCCGGGGAGGTCCTGTTTTTCTGAAGGGACCAAGAGTCCATTGTTTTTCGGGGAGAATCTTCGAAGTAACTGCTATGGCAGTTTTCCCCAGTGAATCTCTGTGCGTCGGGATGACGACAGAATTCCTTGTTTAGTTCTGAGGATTCATTTTCCAGGTAATACCGACCTTTATGCATTATTACGCTTTTCGGTGGCAGAACATGTAAAGGATTACCTAGGGTGAACAGCAGCTCACTGATCCGCCATTTCAGAACTTATATATTTGTGCTCGAGGTAGCCATCCAAGACTGTTAGTCTTATATTGTCCAGAAATCCAGTGACGAAGATATATTGTGGGAGCCGCAGATTGGCGGAACTTCTATCTACAATAAGTATTACTGCAGGGTTGATGATAACCTATTTAACAGAAGTACACGGCCGACGTCAGGACGAGGCCTGTGCTTTCGGCTATTATACTACAGCCTGATATGTGCAATTGGCGGGGAGTGCCAAGTTGCACCTGTGTGTCAACGTAACTAAGGCATCTGACGCGTTTAGTCAGAGACGCCAAGGGCGACGCTACGAACTGTCATTATTGAAGAACTTTGCTATTGACCATGCACGTCTATTCTGATGTTTACCTTTTTGAATGCCAAATGTATACCTATCGATGTCAGGTCAGCATGACCTTGTTACACTGACTGTTCCTGTTGATACTATGTGTGTTCCCGTCAATAAATGTCTTGAAACATGCCTGCAGTGTCAAAGCATCCTTGATTACTGCATGTGAGAGTATGGGTTGCAGGATCTACATCTATACGAGCCTAAACACATTCGCGCCTTCATTCGCACCCACACTCAATTCATCATACGCTCGCACTACACATCTAACAACATGTATACTGTCTTGGGCCAGTGATCACCTCAACAAGAAAAAAAGACAGTTACACACGCGCTTATTAACAGACAGCGATTTTGATAGAATTTCGGTTCTTGCCTTCAGGGAAGTACCCAGTTTTTATTTTATTTAGTTTTTATGTGTCCTATCTAGCCTTCACTTTCTTTCCTTTCCTGACGAAGGCCTTGTGGCCGTAACGTAGACTATTTTCTTTGTCTTTTGTCCTCGTAAGACGAATCACCTTTTTTCGATTTTTTTTCAAACTTATCCAGAAAGAAATGGAAGACACACCTAGATATGATCTTATTATAGTAATGGGAGACCTCAATGCGAAAGCTGGTACACACAATACATATAATGAAAGAGTAATGGGGAAATGCGGCAGCAGAACCGCAAACGAAAATGGGGATAAATTAATAAGTTTCTTTAGTATTAACAACCTGGTCATTGGAGGAACACTTTTCCCACATAAAGAAATTCACAAATTAACATGGGAATCACCAAATGGTTGGGACAGAAACCAGATAGACCACATCATGATTAACGGTAGATGGAGACATACATTACAAGATGTGAAGTTAAGAAGAGGTGAAGATGTGGGAAGTGATCACCATTTAGTAGTAGCAAAACTGAAAGTGAAACTAAGAAGGGCTGGACCAACTGTAACTACACAGAAAAGGTTTGACATCAGCAAATTGAAGGACCCCCTTACCAGAAAAGCTTTTGCGGCTGACATAAAGAAACGATTTCAATTTGCCAAAAGTCAGGAAAAGACATTGACTGATGATATAGACCAGAAATTCAACACCATTTCAACAATATATAAGGAAAGCAGCAAATCATGCTTGGGATTCCAGGAAAGGAAGAAGCAAGACTGGATATCACCAAAAACATTAAACATCATAACACTGAGAAAGGAAATGAAAAGAAAGAAAACAGAAGCGAAGTCCCCCAGGTTAAAGCAACTATATAGCGAACAGTACAGTCAGCTGGACAAGGAAGTTAAACGCCAAACCCGAGCCAACAAAAGGAATTTCCTAGACGATCTTGCAAGACAGGCAGAAGAGGCAGCACTGAGAAATGAACAAAGCGCAGTATACAAAATAACTAAATTCATCAGCGGAAAACGAGGTGCAAACAATATTACATTAGTAAGAGATGAGCAAGGAAATCTCATCACGACAGCAGAGGGACAGGAAACAAGATGGGCAGAGCACTTCAGAGAAACTCTGAACAAGGAACCACCAGAGACACAATTGAATGTTCCTGAGGCTGAAAACGATCCAGATGTAAATACAGACAATTCACAAAAAGAAGAAATCATCACAGCAATCAAAGGGTTAAAGAACGGTAAAGCTCCTGGCCATGATAACTTAAATGTAGAGCTATTTAAGACAGACCCTGAGCTAGCAGCAGAACTATTAGAACCACTATTTGCACAAGTCTGGAAAACGGGAACAACACATCAGAGTGGAACAAAGGAATAATTGTCAAATTGCCCAAGAAGGGAGATCTTGCAGACTGCAATAATTGGAGAGGAATCACTCTTCTCTCAGTTCCCAGCAAAATACTAGGCAGGATAATTATACAGAGAATTTCAAAAGCAGTAGACCACAAACTGAGGAAAGAACAAGCAGGATTTAGAAAGAATGGCAAAGACAGCTGTACAATAATTTCGTTGATTTTGAAAAGGCTTTTGACAGCACACATAGGGACAGTTTATGGAAAATACTGAGGGCTTATGGAATTCCAAGCTGCATAGTGTCAATCATAAAAAGCCTCTATGCCAACTTTACGTGTAGTGTTGGGCAGAGCAACCTAACCTTTGAGGTGAAGACAGGAGTACGACAGGGATGCCCCTTATCAACCACTCTATTTTTAACAGTCATAGATTGGGTGATGCGCCAGACAACAGAGAGCAGTCCAAGAGGAATAAGATAGACTACATTTTCTACATTAGAAGATCTGGAATATGCAGATGACACTGCACTACTAGCACATTCACATCAACACATCCAGGAAAAAATGGATATACTTAATAAGTTTAGCCAGCAGGTGGGCTTGAAAATCAATTTAAAGAAGTCAGAGGTCATGATGCTCAATGTGAGCAACCCTGAGCCCATATCAGTAAGGAATCAGCAACTGGTACAGACAGACACCTTCACATACCTAGGATGCATAGTAACACCAGATGGCGGGGCAGCCAAAGACATCAACATCAGAATGAATAAGGCAAGAACAGCCTTTTTTAGCCTAAACAACATCTGGAAGTCCTCTCAATACAGCACAAGCACAAAATTAAGATTATATCAGAGCTGTGTGCTTTCTGTGCTTCTCTATGGTGCGGAATGCTGGAGAGTTACAGAGAAGGAAATGTCGAAATTGTCCTCTTTTCACACAACATGCCTAAGAAAAATTCACCGAATCTTTTGGCAGAATACCATCACCAACCAAGATCTGCTTACTCGGAGCAAGCAAGAGGACATGCACACCATCATAGCTGGCAGACGCTGGAGCTGGGTTGGCCATGTCCTCAGAAGAGACCCTGATGCCATCACAAGAACAGCTATGCTTTGGACCCCTGAAGGAAAACGAAAGAGAGGCCGACCAAAAACAACCTGGCGGAGGACTGTGGAGGCTGAGTTGCAAAGAATGAACCAGAGTTGGGGCACTGTACGAAGGATGGCCGCCGACCGAGCAAAGTGGAATCAATTTGTT
Organism: Oreohelix idahoensis; assembly: GCA_024509875.1. Lineage (NCBI taxonomy): Eukaryota > Metazoa > Mollusca > Gastropoda > Stylommatophora > Oreohelicidae > Oreohelix > Oreohelix idahoensis. The sequence continues at coordinate 227,418 of JAMPIV010016838.1, read as the reverse complement.
GTTGCCCTACAAGACGCCAGTAAGCGTAATGGCCACTGACTGCTTTGACGGTCGGCGGCTAAGGATCAAAGAAGAAGAAAGAATGAAGTAGCCCAAAATAAGAGCTTTCATGAAGCTGCCCAAAGAAACACTGGTAGTTCTTTCCAGGGATTAGAGTTTGTCAGAGCTTCTCAAAAGTTCAGGCTTCAAAGTTACTTATTTTTATATGGTAACTAAGCTTTAATATATCTGAGGAACACTTGACTATGTTTGAATCAAGCATGCCACAGTGAAAGAATGAAACTTAATGAAATAAAATCATACATTAAAGTCATCTGTACAGAATTAATAATATTTACAAGCTATGAAAATAACTATAACATGTTGTACCCTATATGGTACTCATCCAAAACACTATACTCTCAATACTCTGACCACCATGTGAAATGCTTTTTGTGAGGTCTTAGACAGTGTAACAATCATAAGTCTTACTCAACATGGCACATGATGATGATGATGGTGGTGATAATAATAATGATGAAGATTCATCACAAAGTCAAAATATATTCCAAAATATTTGCTTCTTCTTAATTGTTCTGAGCATGAAGGTTCTTTACAGCGAGAAGAACAATTTCTGTTCTGTTCCCGGCTGTTTGTATCCAGCTGTGACACTTCCTAAATCTTGTATGGTCCCATGTAGTTCCCAGAAGGCCTCAGAGTAGGCAAACCAAAGAATTGTACTCTTGCTCTCCCTGGCACGTTATAAGAGGTGACTAGCATGATGGTGTGCATGTGGCTGGCAACCTCATCATATAAAACAAATTGTTTTGTAAACCACTGGTCAGAGCATGTGCATACTTTGGTGCGGACCTCCTGCAAGCGAATCAGCTGCAGTGGTGACTCCTTGCTTCGTAATGACCAAAAAAGGAAATAATGATGATGATGGTGATGATGATGATGGTGATAATGATAGTGATGATGATGATAATGATGATGATGACAAAATTCTGTATGACTTGTGGACATACCAAAATTATTATTAGAGAAGATAAAATGGCACTCACCCAAACACAGTATTCCCACCACTTTGACCACCATGTGAAGGATTTTCTCTGAGGTCTTCGGAGAGCGCAACAGACGTATTAGCTGTGAGAAAGTCTCTGCAGCTGCAAGCTTGTTCTGGTTTTCCATGTTCTCTGTTCCTAAAGCAATTGCCATCATGCAGCCTGGAGAAGATAGACAGAGAAAGGAAATGGAAATGTCAAGCACATCAGACATAGCATGCAGATTAGAAGGCAGTGCTTATGTAGTTAACTTTCCTACACCTCTTAATCTTAAGAATTCTATAAGATTGTTCACATCATCTCCTATTCTCAATTCTAATGTCTGAAAATTACCATTCGATCCCCTCATGGTAAGTAGTAGTATCCTGCAACACAATAGCCACAATACAAAACCTAGATGAGAATTATTACTGGATACTGGATCAATAAAATCAACACCAATAAATGAAATGAACAATAGAAGCAGCTACAACGTTCTACAGCAGGCGGACAAATTTAAAAGGTTAATAAAACTTGCTATAAATTCATCAAAGACAAGCACAAAGAATTCCTGCTCACTGTTAAATGAGAATGAAGACAGACTTGCCAAAGAAGGAGGAAGTAAAACTTAAATCTGAAGACTCAAGTTAAAGGCATTACAAATAAAGTCAAAGAAAAATGGCATAGAGAATACCTAGAGTCAGATATAAAAGAATCATACTATTTATTACCAAAAAGTGATCAAGTGATAATCCTCTGACTTAGTGCTGGCCAATACAGACTCAAATACTATCTACTCAACAAAGTAAACATCTAGCAGACAGCCAAATTGTGAGGAAGACAAGCAAACAGTAGAACGTGTCCACCAAGAATGTCAGTTCCATAAGATGAGCAGATTGACCATACAGCCTTCTCAACTCATTTTAAAGAGAAACTTCATGGCAATGAGAGATGCCTCAGACCATCAACTTAATGACAGAAATAAATGTGGTTATATGACAGCGAATGAGGAAGAGGAAGAAGAAGCCAATGGAAGATAACAATGACCTACAGAAATTTGGCTTTTAATTATATAAGGTTTAGCAAAATGACCACCAGAGGAATTAGGCCACCTGACAAAATCTGAGAGCTCCTTATCAGAAATATTAATTTATTGGTACAAACTGAGGCGCCTTTTCAGAAATTAGCTAGTTTATTAACACAAACTGACTCTCTTCATCAGAAATACATTAGTTTAGTGACATGCACTGAGAGCTCCTTATCAGAAATATCTACTCACCAACATACAGCAATTTTTCTGTGGGTTCAAGCAACATCTGAATGATGTGTGACACTGTAATTCTCTCAGCAATGTATCTCTGCTGTGTTTTTGTGTTTCCACTCAGTGACCACAGAGTACAGGCCCCTTGTTCGCGAACTTCCACATGTTGGTTCTCATTAGAGAAATAAAAAATAAATTGTCTTAATTATATTGATAAATCTAATGGGTGATTTGGCATGGAAAGCATATTTTATCAACCAAAAAAAAAAAAAAACTATCTTTAGCAGTGAGTAAGCAAGTATTGCTGTGTTGCCCTTTCCTTTTTGCTCAATATTTCAGCCACTATTGCAGCTGGTCCGTTTACAAGAAGCCTCTACCAATGCCTTCAAGTTCTCTTGTAGCTGTTGTTTCTGTACAATGAAACTTCACAAAGTTAACTCCCCTTTTCCTCTGTCTCAAGACAAGATAAGTTAAAAAATAAACCAAAGAAATAAACTAATGCATCAATGACGGCTGCTGTTTCACACAGCAAAGTCAAAGACAAAACTTATAACTAGACCATAAGTTCTAAGGTCTTTAATATTTCAAAATGTGCCCTAATATAACTGATGGTATACACTGCTTAGACAGTGCATCATACATGCCACACCTCGGAGATGAAAAACCTGTACAAAAAATCCAAAACCCTGTACAAAGACCCACAAAACCTGTACAAAGACTGAAAAAAACATATCAAAAGAGTTAATTCATGTAAAAATATTTTCAATTACAGTGGGCTGCATTATAAATGAGGCACGGGGACTTTGCCTTTTAAAGCAGGTCGGCGCTTATTTAAAAACCCAAACAATAAATGTCTGAGTTTATTTTACACTGTAAAAATAATGTGATAGTGTCATCATTTAGTCTATTTCTGTGCTTAATTATCACAAACAGACTGGGAAATCCTGTGTTCAATAAGACATTATAAAAGAACTCTGAGACACAGTAATAAGTGGAATGGGTTTTAAAACCTGTACAGAAATTATGTACAGGGTGTACACATCTGAAAACGCAAACACCTTGTACAGATTATGGGTAAACCATAGCATGTGGCAATATAAGGTGCATACTACACTGGCTTGGACATGTCCACTGCATAGAAGATGGTCACATACCCAAAGATGTGTTCTATGGACAACAGGTAGATAGCAAAAGAACAGCTGTGCAGCTGCAGCCAAGATGTGTGCAAAAGATACATGAAAGTACTGGACATAAATCCAATAACCTGCGAGGATGAAGCTGCCATCTGCACCAAGTGGTGATGATCCCTATGGTGCCATCTCAGATTGGGTGAAAGGAAGCTCTCACAACAAGTAAAAGAGAAAAGAACATGTGGAAAGGAACATCAGGCAAAAAAACAGCTAAGAGCTATCACCTCAGGGGTGCATTCCCATAGTCAGTTATGACTAAGGAGGCTACTACTATAACTGATGGACCCTGTGTCTAGTTGAATGAGGCATTCTTTGCCAAAATGAGGCAGTAAATAAATAAACAAACAACACACAAAGGTATGATCAGGCACTCAGTGGGAAAATAAAGAAGTAGAAGACCAGACAACAGAAGTGATAGGCTTACCGGGATCGAACCAGGACCTTCCGAACGGCACCCACCACCTAGCCACGGGAGCGAATCGTCACTATCCACTCTGCCAGCTAAGCATTACAAAAAATAATGCTTCACCGACAGAGGTCTAGCACGAACTCCCACGTGACCCGGATATGTACCATAGGACGACCCAGACTAATTATAGTCACAATCACTGCTGCAGTTCCACTATTAAACAGTATAGGCAAAATGAGGCAAAGTTGTATACATAAAAAAATTCATGTATTGTCACATATCATTACAATACCAAATTAATCTATAGTCACAATCACCTATCATTATAATCCACATGTCACTTATCACAAACCTCATGTCATCACAGTCTTCACATCACCTACTATCCCATATCATCACAATCCCAATGTCACATGTCACAATCCACATGACACTTTTCATAACAATCCCTATGTCATCTATTATCAAAATCCCCATGTCATCTATCATCACAATCCCCATGTCATCTGTCATCACAATCCGCATGTCATCTATCATTACAATCCCCATGTCACCGATTATTACAATCCCAATGTCATCACAGTCCCCATGTCCACCTATTATTACAAAGCCTGTGTCATCACAACACCATGTCACCTATTATCACAAAGCCTATGTCATCACAACCCCATCTCACCTAATATCACAAAGCTTATGTCATCACAACACCATGTCACCCATTATCACAAAGCATATGTCATCACAACCCCATGTCACCTATTATCACAAAGCCTATGTCATCACAACCCCATCTCACCTAATATCACAAAGCATATGCCATCACAACACCATATCACCTATTACTACAAATCCTATGTCATCACAACCCATGTCACCTATTATCACAAAGCTTATGTCATCACAACACCATGTCACCTATTATCACAAAACCTATGTCATCACAACCCCATGTCACCTATTATCACAAAGCCTATGTCATCACAACCCCATCTCACCTATTTTCACAAAACCTATGTCATCATGACCCCATCTCACCTATTGTCATCACAACACCATGTCACCCATTATCACAAAGCATATGTCATCACAACCCCATGTCACCTATTATCACAAAGCCTATGTCATCACAACCCCATCTCACCTAATATCACAAAGCATATGTCATCACAACACCATATTACCTATTACCACAAATCCTATGTTATCACAACCCATGTCACCTATTATCCCAAAGCTTATGTCACATGTCACCTATTATCACAGAGCCTAAGTCATCACAACAACATGTCACCTATTATCACAAAGCCTATGTCATCACAACCCCATCTCACCTATTTTCACAAAACCTGTCATCATGACCCCATCTCACCTATTATCACAAAGCCTATGTCATCACAACATCATGTCACCTATTATCACAAAGCCTATGTCATCACAACCCCATGTCACCTATTATCACAAAGCCTATGTCATCACAACACCCTGTCACCTATTTTCACAAAACCTATGTCATCATGACCCCATCACACCTATTATCACAAAGCCTATGTCATCACAACATCATGTCACCTATTATCACAAAGCCTATGTCATCACAACCCCATGTCACCTATTATCACAAAGCCTATGTGATCACAATCCCATCTCACCTGTTATCACAAAGCCTATGTCATCACAACACCCTGTCACCTTTTATCACAAAGCCTTTGTCATCACAACCCCATGTTACCTATTATCACAAAGCCTATGTCATCACAACATCAAGTCACCTATTATCACAAAGACTATGTCATCACAACTCCATGTCACCTATTATCACAAAGCCTATGTCATCACAACCCCATGTCACCCATTATCACAAAGCCTATGTGATCACAATCTCCATGTCACCTATCATTAAAAGTGGACAGAAGAAGTTTAAAATGATACGATACAACACAAATTACTTACAACACAATAACTATCAAACATGAGACAAAACTAAAGGATAACCAACTTTTAATAATCGTATGAGAGCTTTGGGAGCATCAAGCTCAAGGAAGCACTTCTGGGTTTCTGCGTTGTTTGTTGCGAAGGCCTCAATGGCACGTGATGCTTTTACTTGACTTGTGACTGATCGGGTGGTCTTCACAAGTTCAACCAGTGGTCTACATTCAAATGAGGACATAATACAAGTCAAAGTGTCAAGTGCTTTATTATTACATGCAGCAGTTAAACACGTAATTCTTATGGCAAAGTTTCCAAGGTTCCTGGATCTAAACATGGTAGTGTCACACTCCAGTCTACCCAGCTGTAAATGGATACCTGACTCTTCTCTTGAGTTAAGGAAGGCACAGGCAGTGAGGAAAGGAACTGGTCACCCCATCTCATAAAGCTGGACATAGTATGGTGAATACTTCATTCCCCGATGGCAGCTTCTCCATCAGGTATGTCAACAGAAGCAGCTAATATGAAATTTTGTATGGGGCTACAGCTACCACAGCATGTCAAATAAACTGTCACAAAAACCACCACTGCAAGAGTATGCAGCCTGAGACAGGCTTCCTGGGGGGGGAGGCGGGGGGGGGGGGTAATCTGCAGTGGTAGTTCTATGCTCCACACGAAGTGAAAAATGGGGATGCTGAAGACAGTCAGGAAACTGGATTCCAAAAGTTTTTTCTCAGACAGTTAAAATTATGGAAGATAACTTTCAATAAATGAAACAAAATTGTGGTTTATGAAGATTTATCATACTGACAATTTATCTGAAAATACAAAAATTAATACAACTAATAACTAACAGCAATCAAATTATTCACTAAAATTAAGATAACTATCAATATATGTTTTGTGCGGGTGTCATGAACCTGTGTTGCAGAAGGAGCTTATATGGACTCTAAACCCATGGTTTACTGGATGTGAGCACCAGATCGGTGAAATTGTTTTCAGACGTTTACTACTTGAGAGGTATGGTATCCGCCTCAAATTCTAAAGGTACCGGGTTCGATTCCCAGTACAGGAAATATAATTTATGGAAATTATTTTTCAGAACCGCTGGCCCTAATGATGTCATACTCCCACCTGGTCTCCTGGGTAGTGAGATCGGATGCCTAGCCTTCTTTGATAAAGATGAAAAAAATAGGAGGTCCCGTGTGCAAGTTGCGCATGTTAAAAATCCAATGGCAGTTGGAAATCTTAAAGAGTAGGCCATATGGCCACTGCCCTGGCAAAATGTAAAAATTAGAAACCTACCCACCACAAAAATATTTATAGAATGTGTGATTCCTATATACACACATTGGGATTCTCGATGATGCTACAGAGTTCATGCACTGTGCTGAGATCCTCTTTGTGTGATCTAAGGGAGGAGATCGAAGCACTGATGGAGTTGTCCATGTGCAGTGAAGATAGTCCTTAAAACCGAAACCAAACTACAAGAGCTAGAGTGAACATATCTTTAATTCATAGTTTTTTCTTGTGTGTGAGTCACCAGAGTCACATGATCATGTGAGATAAAGCAAAGTGATGATTGGTTAGTAAAGTGCTGGGTTTTGAAATTTGTGTGAATGAGTAGACATTAAGAACTGGGCAGTTGCAGACAGAAGTCTAGGCTGAAGATTCTGTGCTTAGTCAAGTTTGTATGTCTCATTTCACACTGAGTGGTTGACTGGCTTGTGAGACTTATCTCAGACAGAATAGCTGTCTATTGTGAGGTTGCTGCATAGGAAGTTCTTGACAAGATATGTGAACCTTAGTGTTCTATTGGTAGTTTTGACTGAGCACAAGTTGTTTGTTAGGCATCAGTCAGATCTTCTGCAGGAGTGGAGAAGAGATCCTATTTGAATTCTTCTGACAATTATTCGATCAGGAACTGATAGCTTATTGCCTTAATGTTGTACCTCTTGACATGACCTTTGAAGATAAGTTTGTTCAGTAGACAGAGATTTAGAGATTGACTAGTGACTTCCTCATTATTGGTCTATACCTGGATCATCAAATGTGGAGGCTGTCTCTAGATGCCATGTATGTTGTTACTAGTCTTCTTTCTTCTTCTTTGATCCTTAGCCGCCGACCATCAAAGCAGTCAGTGGCCATCATGCCTAGTGGCGTCTTGTAGGGCAACAACAAATTGATTCCACTTTGCTCGGTCAGCGGCCATCCTTCATACAGTACCAACTCTGGTTCATTCTTTGCATCTCAGCCTCCACAGTCCTCCGCCAGGTTGTTTTTGGTCGGCCTCTCTTTCGTTTTCCTTCAGGGGTCCAAAGCATAGCTGTTCTTGTGATGGCATCGGGGTCTCTTCTGAGGACATGGCCAACCCAGCTCCAGCGTCTGCCAGCTATGATGGTGTGCATGTCCTCTTGCTTGCTCCGAGTAAGCAGATCTTGGTTGGTGATGGTATTCGGCCAAAAGATTCGGTGAATTTTTCTTAGGCATGTTGTGTGAAAAGAGGACAATTTCGACATTTCCTTCTCTGTAACTCTCCAGCATTCTGCACCATAGAGAAGCACAGAAAGCACACAGCTCTGATATAATCTTAATTTTGTGCTTGTGCTGTATTGAGAGGACTTCCAGATGTTGTTTAGGCTAAAAAAGGCAGTTCTTGCCTTATTCATTCTGATGTTGATGTCTTTGCCTGCCCCGCCGTCTGGTGTTACTATGCATCCTAGGTATGTGAAGGTGTCTGTCTGTACCAGTTGCTGATTCCTTACTGATATGGGCTCAGGGTTGCTCACATTGAGCATCATGACCTCTGACTTCTTTAAATTGATTTTCAAGCCCACCTGCTGGCTAAACTTATTAAGTCTATCCATTTTTTCCTGGATGTGTTGATGTGAATGTGCTAGTAGTGCAATGTCATCTGCATATTCCAGATCTTCCAATGTAGAAAATGTAGTCCATCTTATTCCTCTTGGACTGCCCTCTGTTGTCTGTTAAAAATAGAGTGGTTGATAAGGGGCATCCCTTTCATACTCCTGTCTTCACCTCAAAGGTTAGGTTGCTCTGCCCAACACTACACGTAAAGTTGGCATAGAGGCTTTTTATGATTGACACTATGCAGCTTGGAGTTCCATAAGCCCTCAGTATTTTCCATAAACTGTCCCTATGTATGCTGTCAAAAGCCTTTTCAAAATCAACGAAATTAATGTACAGCTGTCTTTGCCATTCTGAGCACTGCTCTATAATGTTCCTGAGAGTGAATATATGATCTACACATCTTCTTTTCTTTCTAAATCCTGCTTGTTCTTTCCTCAGTTTGTGGTCTACTGCTTTTGAGATTCTCTATATAATTATAGGTATAAAATGGACAAATGGAAAATTCCTGGGGGACCTGGATTTCGCAGATGATTTAGCATTCTTAAGTTCAACACCCAGACAATCCCAAGAAGCAGTAAATAATTTGTGTCATCTCTCGGTTAAAATAGGTCTCCAAATAAATGCCTCTAAAACTAAAGCTATGAACTTTTCTAACGAGACCTTTGATATCATCTTGAACGGGGAAAAACTACAGAAAGTTGAAAGTTTCAATTATTTAGGCAGTAAAATGACTCAGGATGGTGACACAATGAGAGAAATCCATACTAGAATTGCTTTGGCAGCTAGCGCCTTCAATAGATTATCTAACATTTGGAAATTACGATCATTGAATATACATACCAAGCTTCGTCTGTTTAATTCAAATGTTATCTCAGTGTTAACATACGGCTGTGAGAGTTGGAAAATAACAAAATCATTGGAGAACAAGCTGAATACATTCGAGAACAAATGTCTTAGAAAACTCATGAACATCAGTTGGAAAGAATTCAAGACTAATCGACAAATAAGAGAAGACTCTAGGCAGAAATATGTCTCCGACTATATAAGGAAAAGACGATGGTCATATATCGGTCATGTCCTACGAATGCAAAACAACAGAATACCACTACAGGCGCTCACTTGGGTTCCTGAGGGTAAGAGGAAAAAAGGAAGACCAAAAGAAACACTCAGAAGAACAATAATAAGAGAAGGAAGAACGTTGGGCCTAAATAATGTGCAAGAGCTAAGAGGAGTGGCGTCACAACGAACAACCTGGAGAGCACTGGTTTCTGCCTTATGCGCCGTGTTTGGTGCTTAAAGAATTTATTATTATTATTATTATATAATTATCCTGCCTAGTATTTTGCTTGGAACTGAGAGAAGAGTGATTCTTCTCCAATTATTGCAGTCTGCAAGATCTTCCTTCTTGGGCAATTTGACAATTATTCCTTTGTTCCACTCTGATGGTGTTGTCCCCATTTTCCAGACTTGTGCAAATAGTGGTTCTAATAGTTCTGCTGCTAGCTCAGGGTCTGTCTTAAATAGCTCTGCATTTAAGTTATCATGGCCAGGAGCTTTTCCGTTCTTTAACCCTTTGATTGCTGTGATGATTTCTTCTTTTCGTGGAATGTCTGTATTTACATCTAGATCGTTTTCAGCCTCAGGAACATTCAATTGTGTCTCTGGTGGTTCCTTGTTCAGAGTTTCTCTGAAGTGCTCTGCCCATCTTGTTTCCTGTCCCTCTGCTGTCGTGATGAGATTTCCTTGCTTATCTCTTACTAATGTAATATTGTTTGCACCTCGTTTTCCGCTGATGAATTTAGTTATTTTGTATACTGTGCTTTGTTCATTTCTCAGTGCTGCCTTTTCTGCCTGTCTTGCAAGATCGTCTAGGAAATTCCTTTTGTTGGCTCGGGTTTGGCGTTTAACTTCCTTGTCCAGCTGACTGTACTGTTCGCTATATAGTTGCTTTAACCTGGGGGACTTCGCTTCTGTTTTCTTTCTTTTCATTTCCTGTCTCAGTGTTATGGTGTTTAATGTTTCTGGTGTTATCCAGTCTTGCTTCTTCCTTTCCTGGAATCCCAAGCATGATTTGCTGCTTTCCTTATATATTGTTGAAATGGTGTTGAATTTCTGGTCTATATCATCAATGTCTTTTCCTGACTTTTGGCAAATTGATATCGTTTCTTTATGTCAGCCGCAAAAGCTTTTCTGGTAAGGGGGTCCTTCAATTTGCTAATGTCAAACCTTTTCTGTGTAGTTACAGTTGGTCCAGCCCTTCTTAGTTTCACTTTCAGTTTTGCTACTACTAAATGGTGATCACTTCCCACATCTGCACCTCTTCTTACCTTCACATCTTGTAATGCATGTCTCCATCTACCGTTAATCATGATGTGGTCTATCTGGTTTCTGTCCCGACCATTTGGTGATTCCCATGTTAATTTGTGAATTTCTTTATGTGGGAAAAGTGTTCCTCCAATGACCAGGTTGTTAATACTACAGAAACTTATTAATTTATCCCCATTTTCGTTTGCTGTTCCGCTGCCGCATTTCCCCATTACTCTTTCATTATATGTATTGTGTGTACCAACTTTCGCATTGAGGTCTCCCATTACTATAATAAGATCATATCTAGGTGTGTCTTCCATTTCTTTCTGCAGTTGTTGATAGAATTCATCCTTGACCTCCTCATCGCTATCATTCGTTGGTGCGTAGCATTGTATTATTGTAGTGTTGGTGAATCTCCCTCTCAATCTTAATCTTATCAGTCTGTTGTTGATGGGTTTCCATTCCAGTAATGTCCTTTCTGTAGAATAATGGCTACGCCTTCATTGTGCTGTCCATCCTCTCTTCCAGAGTAAAGTACTGTTTCTCCTGTTGCTGTTTTAACTTTTCCTGCCCCTGTCCATCTGCTCTCGCTTATCCCTAGAATGTGTAATCTATAGTTTCTCATTTCTGCCGTGACCTGTTTTAGTTTACCCGTCTCATTCATTGTCCTGACATTCCAAAATCCTATTCTTGTATCATGTTTTGCGGTCAGGACGTCCATTCTCATGTCAGTGGCTTCCTTTCGGCTTTCACCACTGACAGTCGTACGAGCCTCAGACTCTGGATGTCCATCCCGCAGCAAAGTTTGTTTATTCATTGTTGTTTCCGTAACTTCAATTTTTTTTTTACATAGACAGGGGTGTCAGCCCTATGCTAAAACCCCCAACCTGGAGGACCAGGGTGTCTGCTTTAGTCTGACCCCTGCTTGCGCAAACCTGTCTAGCTTGGTAGAACCTTCCAGGAGTAAAACTCCCGCTGGCATAGCTCTGGGGGTAATCAGGGTACGCAAGCCGCCATACCTCGACAAGGTATTGACACCGGTGATGGCAGTTGTTACTAGTAGTAGTGAGCAATTTGTATTATTTATCTCTTTGCCTGTTTCTTGACAATAACTAAAAATTAAAATTATTATCACTGATAACTCAAATTAAGGTAATTAATAACTCAAATTAATATACCAAATGATGTTTTACAGACAAATGTATAAAGAATCTTAACCAAAATTAACATCAGATGCAGAACTAAAAAAGACAGCCCAAAATAGAAATTGGTGACGAGAAAGCTTGGCAGCCCTATGTACCAAAGGGAATTTTTTAAAAGGCTGATGATGATGATGATGATGATTAAATAAATAAATAAGAAAACATATTGCAAGGTGGGAACACATTTGACTACTAGGTAATTCTATCATTAGGAGATGAGAATAAGATGTTGGCTACTGATAGAACACACAACAGGAGACCTGCAGGTAGCTTTACAAGGCAGTCCTTGAATCTGGAATCAGCAAGGTAAGAGAGAAGGAGACCAAAAAACACATGAACTGGAGACAGAAATGAAAATGATGAAAAAGAACTAGAATATATGGTGCAGGACTGGAGGATTTGGTGGGAATTTGTTGAAAGGAAGTTTCCTTGGGGAGTTGAATAGTGCAGGACTGGAGGACTTGGTGAGAATATGTTGAAGGGAAGTTTCCTTGGGGAGTTGAATAGTGCAGGACTGGAGGACGTGGTGGGAATTAGTTGAAGGGAAGTTTGCTTGGGGAGTTGAATAGTGCAGGACTGAAGGACTTGGCGGGAATTTGTTGAAGGGAAGTTTCCTTGGGGAGTTGAATAGTGCAGGACTGGAGGACTTGGCGAGAATATGTTGAAGGGAAGTTTCCTTGGGGAGTTGAATAGTGCAGGACTGGAGGATTTGGTGGGAATTTGTTGAAGGGAAGTTTCCTTGGGGAGTTGAATAGTGCAGGACTGGAGGACTTGGCGAGAATATGTTGAAGGGAAGTTTCCTTGGGGAGTTGAATAGTGCAGGACTGGAGGACATGGTGGGAATTAGTTGAAGGGAAGTTTGCTTGGGGAGTTGAATAGTGCAGGACTGAAGGACTTGGCGGGATTTTTTGAAGGGAAGTTTCCTTGGGGAGTTTAACAGTGCAGGACTGGAGGACTTGGTGGGAATTTGTTGAAGGGAAGTTTCCTTGGGGAGTTGAATAGTGCAAGATTGGAGGACTTGGCGGGAATTTGTTGAAGGGAAGTTTCCTTGGGGAGTTGAATAGTGCAGGACTGGAGGACATGGCAGGAATTTGTTAAAGGGAAGTTTCCTTGGGGAGTTAAATAGTGCAGGACTGCAGGATTTGGTGGGAATTTGTTGAAGCAAAGTTTCCTTGGGGAGTTGAATAGTGCAGGACTGGAGGACTTGGTGGGAATTTGTTGAAGGGAAGTTTCCTTGGGGAGTTGAATAGTGCAGGACTAGAGGATTTGGTTGGAATTTGTTGAAGGGAAGTTTCCTTGGGGAGTTGAATAGTGCAGGACTGGAGGATTTGATGGGAATTTGTTGAAGGGAAGTTTCCTTGGGGAGTTGAATAGTGCACGACTGGAGGATTTGGTGGGAATTTGTTGAAGGGAAGTTTGCTTGAGGAGTTGAATAGTACAGGACTGTAGGACATGGTGGGAATTTGTTAAAGGGAAGTTTCCTTGGGGAGTTAAATAGTGCAGGACTGCAGGATTTGGTGGGAATTTGTTGAAGCAAAGTTTCCTTGGGGAGTTGAATAGTGCAGGACTGGAGGACTTGGTGGGAATTTGTTGAAAGGAAGTTTTCTTGGGGAGTTGAATAGTGCAGGACTGGAGAACATGGCGGGAATTTGTTGAAGGGAAGTTTTCTTGGGGAGTTGAATAGTGCAGGACTGGAGGACTTGGCAGGAATTTGTTGAAGGGAAGTTTCCTTGGGAAGTTGAATAGTGCAGGACTGAGGACTTGGCAGGAATTTGTTGAAGGGAAGTTTCCTTGGGGAGTTGAATAGTGCAGGACTGGAGAACTTGGCGGGAATTTGTTGAAGGGAAGTTTCCTTGGGGAGTTTAATAGTGCAGGACTGGAGGACTTGGCATGAATTTGTTGAAGGGAAGTTTTCTTGGGGAGTTGAATAGTGTAGGACTGGAGGACTTGATGGGAATTTGTTGAAGTGAAGTTTTCTTGGGGAGTTGAACAGTGCAGGACTGGAGGACTTGGCGGGAATTTGTTTAAGGGACGTTTTCTTGGGGAGCTGACTGATAATGAATGAAATAATTCTAACATTAAAAGAAATGTTTCTCTAGTAACCAAAGACATACAGACATGAACTGCTATAAGTGAATGAGAAATGCAATAATGATCTGCCTATAGAGCAATTTTTTAAAAATAATCCATAAATTCCCTATGATCAGGTCTGTTGATGTCCCCCTTTCACCCTATTTAGAATCACAACTTAATTTTTTCCAGGATTTCCCTAAAAATGCATCACATGAGAACCAATGAATCATGAATGTTTCGAGCAGTGCAGATCTGGAAGTTGAAGCTTACCTGCCAGCACTAAGGTCAAGAGCAAGTTTCTGATTCTCTGGGTTTCTATCTAAGACGGCAGCCAATGCTGCTGCAGCTCCTGCTTGAAGTTGACCTGTAGTGTACATACATGCTTGAAAGTTATGATGTTTAGATGCAGTTTCTCCATGAATAAATTATGATTATTATAAGATACATACGTTTAACACACGGGTTCGCTAGAGGTCTTATGCTAGACTACTGGTCTACATATTAACTTACATTATTTATCATGACTAACAATTCATCAGTTGCAAAAATCAGACATGTGCACACACAATAATGTAATGTAACTGCAAATGGCAGTTAAAATACACTTAATTTACTTTTTATTACTTACTTATTATGGCAGGTGGCAAAAGAACATTAGGCAGCTGAAGTTTAAAGATGTGTGCAAGAGAGACATGAAGGCATTGGACACAAATCCAACAACCTGGGAGGATGAAGCTGTTGATAGCACCAAGTGGCAATGCTCCCTATGGCATTACTTCAGATTGGGTGAAAAGAAGCTGTCACAACAAGCAGAAGAGAAAAGAACATGCCAAAAGGAACACCAAGTAATAAAACATCAGAGGGCTATCACCTCGGGGGGCACTTTCACATAGTCAGTTATGACTGAGGGGGCTACTAATTTTTATTTCCACTTATACCATTATATTGAAAACCATTTTTATTCTTCTGTATTTTGCTTTCATCATCATCATTTTCTTCATTACCCCAGAGTTCCCTTTGGCATTTCAATCAATCAATACCCTTTAGCTCCCAGAGCAGCATAGGACTTCAACAAACACATGCCAAGTCATCAAGCTGTTTAGTCAGATTCCATTGGATTCCATTTCTGTTGTGTGATATCGATGTTTTCATAACCCAAACGGTTCTGTAAGTTGTCCTTCATGAAGAACTCTGCATGTCATGTCTTCGTAGGTCTTCCTTATTACGTTAATGATCTTTATGGGAACTCCATAATGACTCATCAATTTCCAAAGAGATTCTCTGTCTACACTGTCAAATGCCTTTTCATAGTCCACGAATCCGATGTAAAGTGGTGAATTCCATTCCAGACTTTGTTCAACTATTATTCTCAATGTGGCTATCTGGTCTGTACAGGATCTGTTTTGTCGAAAACCTGCTTGTTCATCTCTCAGTTTCTTGTCTATGGACTCTTTTAATCTCTCAAGGATGATTCTGTTTAATACTTTTCCTGGTACTGATAGTAACATTATTCTCTATAATTTGTGCACTCTTGTAAATTTCCATTCCCATAGTCAGTTATGACTGAAGGGGCTATTATTATTATGTAAATTTCCCTTCTTAGGCAACTTGACCAGATAACCTTCCTTCCATTCTGCTGGTATTTCTTCTCTCTCCCAGACTTTGCCAAGTAGTTTGTATAATATCAATATCTGTTTTGAGGGCCTCTGCTGGAATTCCATCTGGACCAGCTGCTTTTCCATCTTTCAGAAGCTTCATGGCTTTCTTTATTTCTTCTCTACTTGGTCGTTCACAGCTGATTTGTAGCTCCTCTTCTGCTGGCTGGATGTCTGGGGGATTAGTTGGAGCTGGTCTATTGAGAAAGTTTCTCAAAATGTTCTGTCCATCTCTTCATTTGTTCTTGTATATTACTAAGCAATTTTCCATTCTTATCTTTTATAAGGCCATTTGCTTGCTTATATTTCCCTGTTACCTTCTTTGTGGTGTTGTACAGGTCCCTCATATTTCCTTTGGCTGCAGCTTCCTCTGCTTCCCTTGCCAAATCATCAATATATTTTGTCTTGTCTCTTTTGAAGTTTCTTCTTACTTCTTTGTTTGCTTCTATGTACACTTCATAAGCCTTGGCTTTGGAGCTTCTGGTTTTGCTTCTGTTTAAATCTGCTTTCTTGTTTTTTCCTGTCTTCTATCTTGGTAATGGTTTCTGTTGTCATCCATGCTTTGTGCTGATGTTCTCTTTTTCTCAGTACTTCTTCACATGTCTCGTTCCATATATTTTTTACTTGTTGCCAGTGGTCTTCCGTATCTGCTTCATCTTCCAGCTGTTGGAGTACTTGGTATTATTTGTTGGATACTGTGATAGAAAACTTTTCTCTTATTTCCTGATTTCTTAAATATCCCACATTGTACTTGTACTGTTGTCTATAGCTATATACTTACTTACTTAGTCGTTCCCCTTCTACCGTGAGGTGTAGAGGTTTGGAAGAGAGAGCGCCAGACCATTCTATCAGCTGTCTTCTTCCTGGCCTGGTTCCATTCTAGTCCTCGGTCCTTCAAAGATTGTCTAATGTTGTCCTCCCAGCGGACTCTGGGTCGTCCTGGAGGTCTGGATCCCTGGCTCTTTGTTTCCCATGCTTGTCGTGGTAGCCGATCTTCTCCCATTCTGCAGACATGGCCAAACCATCTTAGTTGGGACTGTTCTATTTGGGTCTGCAGCGGATGGGATTTTAGGCCTTGACGTATCGTCTGGTTGCGGACCATGTCTCTTCTTGTTACTTCAACCACTTTCCTCAGATACCTCATTTCTGAGGTTTGGATCTGGCTTTTGTGGGTTGTAGTCATTGCCCACGACTCGCATCCATATGTCAAGACTGGGACATAGGTGGAGCGGTATACAGCCATCTTCGTTTTCTTACCAACCTCTTTCTTGCTGAGGAATCCTCGATTTATGGCCTGAAAAAGTCTCCCAGCCGCTGCTTTTCGAGTGGCCAACTCTTCTTTGATGCCTCCCTTTCGGTCTATAATAGCTCCGAGATATTTAAAGTGGTCGACCTGCTCCAGGACCTGTTCTCCCAACTTAATCTGATGTTTTCTTTCTTCTCGTGATATCACCATGGATTTTGTTTTAGAGCTGCTTATGACCATCCCTCTCTTCTCCAGCTCTTCCTTCCAGACTTGCAGGTTGGATTGGAGATGTGCCTCTGATTTAGCAATCAGGGCAACATCATCAGCAAATGCCAGCTCCGAAATATAGACCTGTCTCATCTTCCAGTACCCCACTGAATACTTTCTTGTTCTCTCCTTACATGCCTTGATGACATCGTCCATAAGGAGTATGAAAGGTAAGGTGATAGGATATCACCTTGTCTTACACCAGTGGTGGTCCTGAACTCTTCTGACTTATGGTTTGCTGTCCTCACATAATTTCTGCAAGACTTGTAGAAGCTCTGTATAGCATGAATCAGAGGTGCTGGAATATTCTTCCTTGCCAAACAGTCCCAAAGTTTGCTCCAGGGGACCCTGTCAAACGCCTTTTCCAGATCTATGAAACAAAGATGGATCTCACTCTTATACTCAAGGGCCTTTTCACTCAGCTGTCTGAGTGTGAAGATTAGGTCTTGAGTACTTCGGTTTGCTCGGAATCCGCACTGGACCTCATCCAATTGTGGCTCAGCTAGGCGTCGGAGTCTCTGCTCTAGGATTCTAGAGTAGATTTTACCAGGGACACTGAGAAGGGATATGCCTCTATGGTTTCCACATTGTCGATTGTCACCCTTTTTGAAAATTGGTGTTATGATGGCAATCTCCCAATCCTTTGGTATGGTCTTGTTGCACCATGCTGCCTGTAGGACCTTTAAGAGTAATAGGTCGCCTGATGCTCCCATGTACTTAACCATTTCTGGTGTTATACCATCATGCCCTGCTGCTTTGCCCATCTTGATTTTCTCTAGTGCTGCCCTCAGTTCTTCCATCTTTATGTCATCTTCACCATCATTGGTTTTCTCTTCTGTGCTAGTGGTTATCATTTCTGATGCTTCACCATGCTCACCATCCAGGAGTTCTGAGAAATATTCTTTCCATCTTTCCATTACTTCCTTCGGGGCAGTAAGCAATTTGCCTTGCTTGTCCTTTATAAATTTGAGAGGGCATTGTTTTTCCTTCCTCATGTTCTTTAGGGTCTTATAGAACAATTTCTGGTTTTCTTGTGCATCTTTTTCTAGCTTTTCTCCAAATTCTTCCCAGGACTTCTGTTTTGCTGCTAGCACTTTGTTCTTTGCTTCTGTTCTGAGTGTCACATATTCTCTATATTTTTCCATTTGTCCTGTTGTGTTTTTAGCTCCTAAGTATTGTTTCCATGCCATTTTCTTCTCTCTTATTTTCTCTTTGACTTCCTCTGTCCACCAAGGTGTCCTCTTTCTCTGGTTCCCAAGTCGGACTTCACCGCATGCTTCTGCAGCAGCTGTCTTTATGATATCCTTGAATTTATTCCAGAGGGTTTCCAAGTCATCAGGTCGTTCTATAGCTGTTACTGCTGTAAATTTCTTGAGTTTTAATTTTGTTTTTAGCCACAGAAGATGGTGGGTCTGATACCACATCTCCCTCTACATACTTTTACATCATGCAATGATGACCTAAACTTCTTACTAATGCATATGTGATCAATCTGATTCTCAGTTCTGTGGTCTGGTGATATCCATGTTGCTTTATGTATCCTTTTATGTGGAAATATGCTTCCTCCTATAGCTAGTTGATTTGAAGCACAGAAGTTTGCTAATAGTTCCCCATTCTTATTGATCATAATCCATGCTTAGAAATGATTTATTCAAAGCCGGTGTTGTCTGTTCCTATTTTCGCGTTTAGGTCCCCCATCAAAGTTGTGATGTCCTTTCTTTTCTTTTTGTCCAAGACATATTGTAGTCTGGTGTAAAAGTCTTCTTTCTCAGATTCTTCTTTATCATTTGTTGGTGCATAACACTGGATGATGTTTTTATGTACTTTCTTTTTGGCTGATTTAAACCTTGCTGTTATAATTTGGGGTCCCATTGCTTTCCATTCTATAAGTGCCTTCTGTGCTTCCCTGGACAGCATTATAGCCACCCCTTCACTGTGGTGGGCTCTTTCCTCCTCATGTCCTGAGGACAACACCATTTCTCCTGTGATCAATCTCCTCCTCTCTATGCCCTTCCACCATGTCTCGCAGAGACCCAGGATATAAATCCTGTCTCATCTTCCAGTACCCTACTGAATACTTTCTTGTTCTTTCCTTACATGCCTTGATGACATCGTCCATAAGGAGTATGAAGAGGTAAGGTGATAGGATATCACCTTGTCTTACACCAGTGGTGGTCCTGAACTCTTCTGACTTATGGTTTGCTGTCCTCACATAATTTCTGCAAGACTTGTAGAAGCTCTGTATAGCATGAATCAGAGGTGCTGGAATATTCTTCCTTGCCAAACAGTCCCAAAGTTTGCTCCAGGGGACCCTGTCAAACGCCTTTTCCAGATCTATGAAACAAAGATGGATCTCACTCTTATACTCAAGGGCCTTTTCACTCAGCTGTCTGAGTGTGAAGATTAGGTCTTGAGTACTTCGGTTTGCTCGGAATCCGCACTGGACCTCATCCAATTGTGGCTCAGCTAGGCGTCGGAGTCTCTGCTCTAGGATTCTAGAGTAGATTTTACCAGGGACACTGAGAAGGGATATGCCTCTATGGTTTCCACATTGTCGATTGTCACCCTTTTTGAAAATTGGTGTTATGATGGCAATCTCCCAATCCTTTGGTATGGTCTTGTTGCACCATGCTGCCTGTAGGACCTTTAAGAGTAATAGGTCGCCTGATGCTCCCATGTACTTAACCATTTCTGGTGTTATACCATCATGCCCTGCTGCTTTGCCCATCTTGATTTTCTCTAGTGCTGCCCTCAGTTCTTCCATCTTTATGTCATCTTCACCATCATTGGTTTCCTCTTCTGTGTCAGTGGTTATCATTTCTGATGCTTCATCATGCTCACCATCCAGGAGTTCTGAGAAATATTCTTTCCATCTTTCCATTACTTCCTTCGGGGCAGTAAGCAATTTGCCTTGCTTGTCTTTTATAAATTTGAGAGGGCATTGTTTTTCTTTCCTCATGTTCTTTAGGGTCTTATAGAACAATTTCTGGTTTTCTTGTGCATCTTTTTCTAGCTTTTCTCCAAATTCTTCCCAGGACTTCTGTTTTGCTGCTAGCACTTTGTTCTTTGCTTCTGTTCTGAGTGTCACATATTCTCTATATTTTTTCCATTTGTCCTGTTGTGTTTTTTAGCTCCTAAGTATTGTTTCCATGCCATTTTCTTCTCTCTTATTTTCTCTTTGACTTCCTCTGTCCACCAAGGTGTCCTCTTTCTCTGGTTCCCAAGTCGGACTTCACCGCATGCTTCTGCAGCAGCTGTCTTTATGATATCCTTGAATTTATTCCAGAGGGTTTCCAAGTCATCAGGTCGTTCTATAGCTATATACTGTTGTAAATTTCTTGAGTTTTAATTTTGTTTTAGCCAACAGAAGATGGTGGTCTGATACCACATCTGCTCCTCTACATACTTTTACATCATGCAGTGATGACCTAAACTTCTTACTAATGCATATGTGATCAATCTGATTCTCAGTTCTGTGGTCTGGTGATATCCATGTTGCTTTATGTATCCTTTTATGTGGAAATATGCTTCCTCCTATAGCTAGTTGATTTGAAGCACAGAAGTTTGCTAATAGTTCCCCATTCTTGTTCATCATACCTAATCCATGTTTTCACATGATTTATTCAAAGCCGGTGTTGTCTGTTCCTATTTTCGCGTTTAGGTCCCCCATCAAAGTTGTGATGTCCTTTCTTTTCTTTTTGTCCAAGACATATTGTAGTCTGGTGTAAAAGTCTTCTTTCTCAGATTCTTCTTTATCATTTGTTGGTGCATAACACTGGATGATGTTTTTATGTACTTTCTTTTTGGCTGATTTAAACCTTGCTGTTATAATTTGGGGTCCCATTGCTTCCCATTCTATAAGTGCCTTCTGTGCTTCCCTGGACAGCATTATAGCCACCCCTTCACTGTGGTGGGCTCTTTCCTCCTCATGTCCTGAGGACAACACCATTTCTCCTGTGATCAATCTCCTCCTCTCTATGCCCTTCCACCGTGTCTCGCAGAGACCCAGGATATAAATCCTGTAATTTGTCATTTCTGCTGCTACCTGTGCAGTTTTCCCTTGTTCACATAGAGTGTGAACATTCCAGGTGCCAATCCTAGAGATTTCCCTAGATGAAAAAAGGTTAGTCAGCAATCCAGACTCCTTTCGGCTTTCTCTTGGTTGCTTCATGCACCTCCTTTCCAGAGGACATTTCTTCTGTCTTGGGCGGCTGAGTTGATTTATATTCTGTATTTGACTATTCCATGTTTGTTGAAGTTTTTTTGGTTAAAAGTTTTTTTACGGGATGGGATAATCAGCCCCATGCCCAACCCTCCTTAGTCACTTTTTACGACATGCATGGTAGGGTACAGTGTTACTATTCTTTGCTCCCCTTTCATGCCCCGGTAACACACGGGTGTATAGACATGTAGGCCTTCATCAAACTCATGCCAAGTCCTACTGGCCTGTGCCGTCAGTTCAATATGTCTTCCTCCCCTTTTATTTCTGTCTCCAATTTCTTCTCTGTGTGTTTTTTTTTTTTTTGGTCTTCCTCTATCTATCTTACCTTGAGGATAACAAAAAAAAGGACTGCCTTGTGATGCTATCAGCATGTTTCCTTAATGTGTGCCCTATCCAACTACAGCATCTTCTTCTAATCTCTTGTTCTGCTGGTGTGTGTCAGATATTTGTCATCAGTTCCACATTAGCCATCTTGTCATACCATTACAATCTACAGAAGCACCAGTTTATGAAAGTCTGTAACTTCTTGGTTGTCATTTTTGTTTGTTCTCCATGTTTCACTGCCTTACAATAGGACTGACTTGACATCTGAGTTGAAGATTCTGGTTTTTGTATTGGACATGATTTCTTGTGGTTTCAATATACTTCCCAGTGCAACGACAGCTCCTTTTGCCTTTTGTATTCTTATTTTCATATTAATGTCTGCCCTTCCAACTTAGTCTATATTGCTGCCAACATATATGTATCATAATACATCTTGTAGGGGTGTTTCTTCAAAGTATAATCTTGTTACAATCTCCTGCATTTATTTTCATTGTCTTTGTCTTTTCCCTGTGTATTTTCAGATCTACTTGCTATGACTCACAAGCATTTTCACTTTGTTTTAAATCTGGTTATAGGACAGAACAGCCAGGTCATCTGAAAATCTAGGTCATCAAGCTGGAGATGAGAACTGGAGACAGAAATAAAAATAATGAAGTAGACATAGAAAGATCTTAAGCTGATGTCACATGACAGGAGGATTAGGCATATGTTTGTTGAAGGCCTTTGCTCTTTGGGGAGCTGATGGGTAATGAATGGAAAGGTCAAGAAAAGAATTGATCATGTGTAGAGACAAGTTCAGACTGTGGACAAACATGTTGAGAACCAAGCAAAGGACACTAAGCTTGAGGGAATCACTTGAGCCCTGTACTTAATTAACTCTGGCTTTTACTTGGCTGCATGAAGCAGGGTCTCACAATGGACAGATGACGAGAAAAGCAAGATGGGAAGTGGCTCTGTGCAGGAGGTGATGACTCCTTGGGAGAGCCCAGAACCAGAGCACAGTATTTCAGCCTTGCATTGTTTGAGCCCTGCTTGGACAGTAAGGAATGCACAGTATCATCAGTATGCTACTCCCCCTTCCCCTTCAAGCGTGAAACCTGATCTGAGGAATCTTTAATTGTCTGTCAAGCCAGGATTGAATACCTGAGAAAGAAACTGAAGCTCATGACTTCAAGGCAGCAAGCATCAGAATGGCAGACAATTCGCAAGATAAGCTTAGATCTATAGTGTTGGTAATGCCAAGGATTCTTCAATGTGGCACTGTCTGCAAAAGAGCAACAAGCTCAGCAGCCCTAGCTAAGCAGCAACAACAACAACCTTTTCACTATCAAATTTTATTTGACGTGTGATACTTACTGGATGCTATACTCAAAAATTCTATCAAAGGTTCAAGGCCTCTACATTCTGCGACAGCAGTTTGATTGGCGTAGTGATCCTGGCACATAACTCTGATAGCATTCACCACATTCACCAGCACGTCTTCCATTTCTGAGTCCAACAATAAAACCAGAGGCTTAATTCCACCATTCTCAGCAAACACAGTCTATGATACAAATACAAAAAGTGACGGATTGTGGTCAAGCATGGACAACAAGGATGAATAAGATCAAAACAAAATTAAATTTGGTAGTTTTACTGGAATAAAGCAAAACTTGTCATATCTTTGCATCCCTACTTTAGTGAAGTATGTGCTGGCAACTACATGAGAAGAAGAATAATGTTTTGGTGATAGGGTTCTCTGTTGTTTTACTAATCACAGTTGGTTCATTGAGCATCTGATTGGCACAGTGGTAGTGGTAACCAGTTTTTCTTGCAAATAAATAAAACAACCTGCCAGGACTTGCTTTTTACAAAGATTTTGACATCGATATATAGTGGTCAAACCTGGTAGCCAACCACTGCTGTAAGAACTAAATTTCTAGCCTACGACAAGAAGTAACCCAAAAAAATTCATAGAAGAAATGGTATAATTTTCTATAAGGCCATCTACCTTTTTGTGCGACAGTATGTATGGTCTTCCATGAGGTTCAGCAGGCAGGCACCAACAATACTCTGGACACATTCTTTTGACAAGGTTCTGGATAAGTTGTAACTATTCTTCTGAGTGACAGATAGCTGATGATGGGCATACAATGCCAGCCATGATAGAGCTTCCATTGAACTACAAGATCAATTTCCAGAAGGTGTGGAAAATAATAGATGTCTGGTTGGAATGGGGTTACAGTTGCTAGATAAGACTCTCTCCCTTCTATTCACTTCTTTTTTTTCTAAGCACCTAAAGGAACATGAGACAGCTGTTTTAGGGTAGCTTATGCAGGTATATCTCTTGCCATGTGCATCCTAAGATTTAATATTAGGAAGCAAATAACAGAACCACTTTTTCCTTAGCAGCATGTAGTAAAAGGCAATTTTAAGAAGTGTTATGGTATGGAACTACTGCAAGATCATGTGAAGTTCTTTTTAGAAGCCTTTCTACAGTGGTGACCTATTGCTCTTACTTTCTTAGCCGTTTCTCTTCTACCCTGGGGTGTAGAGGTTTGCCAGAGAGAATACCATACTGTCCTATTGGCGGTCTTCTTCCTGGCCTTGTTCCAATCTAGTCCTCAGTCCTTTAGGGACTGTCTAATGTTGTCCTCCCAGTGAACTCTGGGTCATCCTCGAGGTCTGGATCCCTGGCTCTTGGTTTCCTATATTTGTCATAGTAGCTGATCTTCTTCCATTCTGCAGACATGGCCAACTATTGTAGTTGGGACTATTCTATTTGGGTCTGCAGGGTCTGAGTTTTAAGGCCCTGAAGTATCGTCTGGTTGCAGACCATATCTCTTCTTGTTACTTCAACTACCTTCCTGAGATACCTCATTTCTAAGGTTTGGATCTGGCTTTTGTGGGTTGTTGTCATTGCCCATGAATCACATCTATATGTCAAAACTGGGACATAGCAGTATACAGCCATCTTCATCTTCTTGCCAATCTCTCTTTTGCTGAGGAATCCTCGATGTAATAATAATAATAATAATAAATTCTTTAAGCACCAAACACGGCGCATAAGGCAGAAACCAGTGCTCTCCAGGTTGTTCGTTGTGACGCCACTCCTCTTAGCTCTTGCACATTATTTAGGCCCAACGTTCTTCCTTCTCTTATTATTGTTCTTCTGAGAGTTTCTTTTGGTCTTCCTTTTTTCCTCTTACCCTCAGGAACCCAAGTGAGCGCCTGTAGTGGTATTCTGTTGTTTTGCATTCGTAGGACATGACCGATATATGACCATCGTCTTTTCCTTATATAGTCGGAGACATATTTCTGCCTAGAGTCTTCTCTTATTTGTCGATTAGTCTTGAATTCTTTCCAACTGATGTTCATGAGTTTTCTAAGACATTTGTTCTCGAATGTATTCAGCTTGTTCTCCAATGATTTTGTTATTTTCCAACTCTCACAGCCGTATGTTAACACTGAGATAACATTTGAATTAAACAGACGAAGCTTGGTATGTATATTCAATGATCGTAATTTCCAAATGTTAGCTAATCTATTGAAGGCGCTAGCTGCCAAAGCAATTCTAGTATGGATTTCTCTTGTTGTGTCACCATCCTGAGTCATTTTACTGCCTAAATAATTGAAACTTTCAACTTTCTGTAGTTTTTCCCCGTTCAAGATGATATCAAAGGTCTCGTTAGAAAAGTTCATAACTTTAGTTTTAGAGGCATTTATTTGGAGACCTATTTTAACCGAAAGATGACACAAATTATTTACTGCTTCTTGGGATTGTCTGGGTGTTGAACTTAAGAATGCTAAATCATCTGCGAAATCCAGGTCCCCCAGGAATTTTCCATTTTATACCTAATTGTTCATTGTGGGTATAGTTTCTCATAACCCAATCAATAGCTATTCCAAAAAGTAGTGGTGACATAATACAGCCTTGTTTCACCCCTGTTTCTACTGTAAACCATTCTGTATTCCCTTTATTTGTTCTAACACAACATCTTGCATTGTCATATAGCGCTTTGATTATATTCACATATTTTGTTGGAAAACCATAGATTGTAAGTATCTTCCACAATGATGGGCGGTGTAGACTATCAAAGGCTTTTTGAAAATCGACGAAGGTGATAATAAGTGGCGATTGCATTTCCACTGATTCTTCTATAATTGTTCTTAGTGTGAATATTTGATCAATACATGATCGTTTCGGCCTGAAACCTGCTTGTTCTTCTCTGATCTTTTCGTCAGCATGCAATTTAAGTCTTTCTAACATCATGCAACATAATATCGATGTAATGCATGAAAAAAAGTCTCCCAGCTGTCACTCTTTGGGCAGCCAACTCTTCTCTGATGCCTTCCTTACAGTCTATGATAGCTCCAAATATTTGTTGCATGCTAACAAATATATATATATTTCTTGGACTTTGCCTAATGGTTTAATTTTACACCTGCCTGTAGAATACAAATATAGCAAATACTGGACAGTTTTACATCGTGGCACGGAAAGAAGTCAACAGCAGAATTGCTAAATTGTACTGGGGACCGGAAGTTGTGGAGAGACATGATCTCCTACGCCACTAGGCATGGTACTTGAAGAAGAAGACGGATTTATTCATTTAGCGTCTTTTAATATCACGAACCATTAAAATATAGTTATTTGCGGCATTCCATCTAGTAGTTACAACTAACTGCCTACATCAATTTTTGTTATCGGCCTTAATGTCTTCTGAACAAACAGCTGGACGCATGCGATCCATTTATCTTTTATCAGATATGGTTGGTCAGTGGTTGACCTGCTCCAGGATCTGTTTTCCTAGCATTTTTGTTTTTGAGCTGCTCATAACCATTTCTCTCTTCTCCAGTTCTTCCTTCCAGATTTAGCAATCAGGGCAACATCATCGGCAAATGCCAGCTCTGAAATACAGACCTGTCTCATCTTCCAGTACCCCACTGAATACTTTTTGGTCCTTTCCTTACATGCTTTGATGACATCGTCCATGAAGAGTATGAAAAGATAAAGTGTCAGAATATCACCATCTTACACTAGTGGTGGTCCTGAACTCTTCTGACTTATGGTTTGCCTTCCTAAAATAATTTCTGAAAGTCTTGTAGAAGCTCTGTATAGCTTGGATCAGAGGTGCTGGAGTGTTCTTCCTTGCCAAGCAGTCCCAAAGTTTGCGCCAGGGGACCTTGTCAAACACCTTCTCCACATCCAAGAAACAAAGATGCATCTCACCTTTATACTCATGGGCCTTTTCACTCAGCTATTTGAGTGTGAAGATAAGGTCCTTAGTACTTTGGTTTGCTTGGAAGTCACACTGGACCTCATCCATTTGTGGCTCAGCTAGGCATCTGAGTCTCTGCTCCATAATCCTAGAGTAAATTTTAGTAGTGACATCACTTCCTTTGGGGGTAGTAAGTAATTTATCTTGTTTGTCTTTTATAAATTTAAGAGGGCACTGTTTTTCCTTCCTTGTGTTCTTTAGGGTCTTGTAGAACAATTTCTGGTTTTCTTGAGCATCATTTTCTAACTTTTCTCCAAATTCTTCCCAGGTTTTCTATTTTGCTGCTAGCACCTTGTTCTTTGCTTCTGTTCTGAGTATCAAATATTTTCTATTTTCCTCTGTTTCCCTGCTGTGTTTTTAGCTTCTAAGTATTGTTTCATGCCTTTTTCTCTTATTTTCTCTTTAACTTCCTCTGTCCACCAAGGTGTCCTCTTTCCCTTCCTCACAAGTCGAACTTCACTACATGCTTCTGCTGCAGCTGTTTTTTTATGTCCTTAAATTTAAGCCAGATAGTTTCTAGGTTAACTCCCTGCTGTCACAATAAGCCCTTGATATCCTTAATCCTCATTGCTTCTGCTTGATTACTTATTTTCTTGTGTGATGATGGGCAATGCCTAGGCCGTGCCACTCTTTTAGTTGTTCTCTTAATTGTCAGCAGGTAGTGATCACATCCAGTCTCTGACCCTCTCCAGACTCTAGCATCCCACTCATACTTGAATTAGTTCTTCCTAACAATGGCATAGTCAGTGACTGATTTCTCATTCTTAGTTGGTTCATATCTGGTATAAGTATGTATGCGATTATGGGGGACCTTTGTGTTCGTAATGACAAGGTTTAGCTCAGTGCAGAATCTAAGGAGTCGCTTTCCATTGTTATTTAGTGTATATTCTCCATATCTTCCAATAACTCCACTCTATCTAGCATGGTCATTTCCAGCTCTGGCACTGAAATCTCCTAGAAAAATAATTTCATCCAGGCAGTCGTCCACAAGATTTCTTCTTTGAAATCTTCTCGCTCTTTGAAATTTTCATTTGGCCCATACACAATGACAAGGCTGACTATGGTTTTTCCTTCTTTCAGATTTAGCACCATAATGCGCTCCAAGACAAAGTTCCATGCTTTGATGATATTTGCTTGGCTTTTAGCCACAATACAACCTACACCCCATTTAGCTCTTTAGCTTGTGGGGACTCCACTGTAGAGCAGCATGTTGCCATTGAGGTCCACAACTCCTTGCTTGTTTTTTTATTAGTTTCCATCAGAGCCAGGATTTCTAATTTTGTTTTCCTCATCTCTTCCACTAGCTCTTCCTCTTTCCCATTTACACTTCTACAATTCCATGTTCTATAAATCATCGTCCGTAATTCGTGCCAGTTCATCGCCTTTAAGATCAGTCTGGTTTTCTCTACGTTGGTTCTTGTAATTGTATTTTAAGGTAAACAGGTGATTGGTCTGTTGTACCTTAAGAAAGGTGGAGGGGCTGTCTCCTTACGGCCTCCATGCAATCCGCTCTCCTCCTTTTTCAGCCCTTGGGACTGGCCTAGGCAGAGTTGCCTATTGCTCTTAATGGGCAAAACAGTGGTCAAGAAGAAATAAGAAAAATGTATGTCTCTGGAAATCTGTATCTTCATATTTTTTGCCTTGAGGATATAAGAATTCTCACAGACTTTCAATATTTGATGGACTGCAAGACATTCAGCCAAAGGGATAGTACTCAAGAGATGCTTGATCAACAACTGCAACTGTTATAGTAGCCATGACTCGATAATATTTGGGAAACATGAATGTCGGTGTTATAATTCTGGGTCCCATTGCTTCCCATTCTGTAGATCACTAATTTAATAAAGAAATAAAATGAAGACATGAAATGCAGAGTTCTTCATGAAAGACAATTTGCAGAACGTTTTGAGAAAATAACTGGAGTGCAGCAAAGATACTTCTTGTTAGCATTTCTCTTTCTACTGAATATAGATTGGGTTTTGAAAACATCGACTTCAGCTGGACGGTCAAGATTTTGCAGACACCTGACTCTTCTGTCCCATAACCATATTCAGATGCAAGACAAAATGAAAATATTAGATGAGAAGTCACAGCAAGTGGGTCTGAAAATACACAGGAAGAAAACAAAGGTAATGAGAATAAATGCAGGAAATGATAACAATACTGCACTTCAAGAAACACCACTACAAGATGTAGAAACATAAATATACCTTTGCAGCAATATAGATACTGCTGGAGGGACAGACATGATATCATAAGAATACAAAAGGTTAGAGGAACTTTGGCTGCATTGGGAAATTTGTGGAAATCAAAAGAAATCAGGTCCAATATAAAAGTCTGAATTTTCAATTCAAATGTCAAGTCATTCATATGGTATGGCTCTGCAACATGGAGAACATTAAAAAGAAAAGGTAAAGGTGAGGCATATTGGAAATATGATGTTGGGCTCACATTTTCTTGACCATTGGTACACTTTGGGTGATGTGGTCAGCATCACGCCGGACACCTTTAACCTTCCCAGAGTTACTCTGGGACCCAATTTATGAGGCTGGGTCACCCCCAGAGCTGTTTACAGTCTAAAAAATCCCACCTCAACTGGGGATCGAACTGTGGACCACTGAGCTAGGAAGCCAATGCACTAACCACTATGCTACCATGGCTCCAAGAACAATAAAAACAACATCCAAAATGCAACAGACTTTCATAAATGGATGTTTGCAGAGAGCAGGAGGACTGAAGTGGTATCACAAGATCATAATACAGAACAGATGACAAGAACCAGACCAGTGCTAGTGGAACCAGAGATAAGAAGGAGGAGCTGGAGATGGATAGGACACACACTGAAGAAACATGTTGATAGCACTACAAAGCAGTCCTTGTTCAGGAATCCCCATGGTAACAGAGGTAGAAGGAACACATGGAGAAGTGAACTGGAAATAGACATTAACTCTTACTATACGTGAGCTAAAACCTCGTTTTTACATGCTAGTTTAGCTATCGTTACCGTCGCGCGCCACTTCACGGGGCGAGCCGTAAAATTGGTACTAAACCCGCGCCACTTCACGGGGCTTGCCGGATAGTAAGAGTTAAGGTGATGAAGAAGACATGCAAATATATTGAGCTAGTGGTGCATGATGGGAAGACTTGGCATATGTTTGTTGAAGGCCTATGCTCCTTCGGGAGCTGAAGGGTGATAATGATGATGAATGTCAGAGTATGATTTGTATCGCATCATCTCAACTATGCCTAGCTAATGTCAGAGTATGATTTGTATCGCAGCATGTCAACTATGCCTAGCTAATGTCAGAGTATGATTTGTATTGCAGCATGTCAACTATGCCTAGCTAATGTCAGAGTATGATTTGTATCGCAGCATGTCAACTATACCTAGCTAATGTCAGAGTATGATTTGCATCGCAGCATGTCAACTATGCCTAGCTAATTTCAGAGTATGATTTGTATCGCAGCACGTCAACTATGCCTAGCTAATGTCAGAGTATGATTTGTATCGCAGCACGTCAACTATGCCTAGCTAATGTCAGAGTATGATTTGTATCACAGCACGTCAACTATGCCTAGCTAATGTAAAGGTAAAGGTAAAGGAACCCATTACACGCCCATTGAGGCATATTGGGAATATGGTGTTAGGCCCATATTATCTTGACCGTCGGCACACTAGGGGTGATGTGATCGGCATCACGCCGGCCGCCTTAACCTTCCCAGAGTTGCTCTGGTACCCAATTGGGGCTGGGTCGACCCAGGAGCCGTTTGTGGCCTAAAAAAATCCCACTTCATCTGGGGATCGAACCATAGACCACTGCGCTAGGAAGCCAGTGCACTAACCACTATGCTACCGCATAGCTAATGTGCTTGTGAATTAATAAATACTGAGCTAAATTATCGCTGTAAAATGCACTCGATGACAGGAAACTCTACACAGAGTGTTACAACATGAGGTGTCTGATCATCAGAAATGTGTTTTGCCATTTATCTCCTTTAAACAATAAGGCAGTGGAGGGCTCACTTAGGTCATGACTCCAAGTGTCAGCCTCCTATTAACTTTGTCCACCTGTGTTATGAATTGAATCCACTCTGCCTGGGTTGCACCTTCCAAATTCACTCCTGGTTTAATCCATTCTGTCAGCTCTTGAAGCAGCTATGAAAGTAACAGATTTGTTGTATATAAATTAAAACTGAAGACATACTATGTCACCAAATATTTGTGGCTTTCATTTGAAGGTTATTTGTCTCATATTCATGCCCGCTTCATTGGACAGTGCTTTATCCCCCAAATCAACATTATGCTGGCAGGGGGAAACTTAATGACATCTTCTTTTGCCACTCAAGAAGTGTGTGAGATCATCATCAAGCAGATCAGCTTGAATATTCTCTGTGCTGTGAACTAAAATAAACTAACAATTAAAAAAAAAAATATCTAAAAACATACTGAGAAGAGACCTGTAGACAGAAATGATAAGGATGAGGAGGTCATGGAAAGAACTTAAGCTGAAGGCACTAGATAGGAGGACTTAGCATGTGTTTGTTGAAGGCCTATGCTCCTTGGGGAGTAAAAGGGTGATGTTTGATTGATTTACTAAATAAACACTACCTTGTTTTTTTCTATACTAGCCATATCGGTCAGGATTACAGCAGTCCTGGACTGAATATCATCTATTGGAGATGACAGAAGCTTGATGAGAGATGGCAGTGCCTCTGCATTGGTTAATGCTATTTTTACAGGTTCATGCTCTGACATGTTGCACATTACAGAAGCTGCCACACAGTGTAACTCTTCATCATCTATCTGAAGTATACTGATCAGCGGTTGTATGATACCTGTATAGATTAATACCTACATGTCTCACAAGATTTATCACTGAAATATGAAAGATCAAAACAGAGAGCAGAAATAAATGAATAAAAACACTTCATTATTTTAATACATCAGCTGATAGGTTGTGAAAGGAATGGAAGAAATCCATTCTTAAAACACAACGGACTGGACTTACAGCAAACGATAGTTATACAGTCACTTAATAAATTTTAGCCACTAATGAAGCATGAGCCTTCAACAAACTTATGCCGAGTCCTCCTGTTATGTGCCAGCAGCTTAGGGTCATATCTTCCTCAAACCTTTCACTTCTGTCTCTAGTTCTCTTCCACCTATTTGTTTTTTTGTTTTTGTACCACTCATACACCGAGAATTCCAGAAAAAGTACTGCCCTTTAAAGCTATCCATAGGTTTCCTCAAAGTGTGTCCTATCCATCGTCAGCATTTTCTTCTTCTCTTGTTTCACAGGTACCTTCTTATTCTTATCTTCAGTTCCACACTGGTGACCTTATCAAATGATGTCAATCCTTCTACTCAACACAAGCACCCATTTATGAAAGCAACTTCTTGATTGTTGTTTCAAACCCAAATAATACGTCTGATTTGTTATTTGACTTGACGTCTGATTTATTATTTGACTTGAAGTTTTTGTGCTCAACTTGATTTCTTTTTATTTCCATATATTTCCCAATGCAATGAAAGCTCCTCTTGCATTTTGAATTCTTATCTGAAATAATATATTAATGAAAATGATACACTTTATTTATTTTTAATTAAATAATGTTAATAAATTACATTCCTCTCCAATTATTGCAGTCTGCAAGATCTCCCTTTTTGGGCAATTTGACAATTATTCCTTTGTTCCACTCCGTTGGTGTTGTCCCTGTTTTCCAGACTTGTGTAAATAGTGGTTCTAATAGTTCTGCTGCTAGCTCAGGGTCTGTCTTAAATAGCTCTGCATTTAAGTTATCATGGCCAGGAGCTTTTCCATTCTTTAACCCTTTGATTGCTGTGATAATTTCTTCTTTTCGTTGAAATTGTCATCTTTTCACAACATGCCTAAGAAAAATTCACAAAATCTTGTGGCCGAATACCATCACCAACCAAGATCTGCTTACTCGGAGCAAGCAAGAGAACATGCACACCATCATAGCTGGCAGACGCTGGAGCTGGGTTGGCCATGTCCTCAGAAGAGACCCCGGTGCCATCACAAGAACAGCTATGCTATGGGCTCCTGAAGGAAAATGAAAGAGAGGCCAACCAAAAACAACTTGGCGTAGGACTGTGGAGGCTGAGATGCAAAGAATGAACCAGAGTTGGGGAACAGTATGAAGGATGGCCACCGACGAGTAAAGTGGAATCAATTTTTTGTTGCCCTACAAGATGCCACCAGGTGTGATGGCCACTGACTGCTTTGACGGTCGGCGGCTAAGGATCAAAGAAGAAGAAGAATAAATTACATTTACAGAATATGGAATACTGAGCTCTATGTAGTCAACAGTTTTACTAAATTAATTTTATTTCTTCTTCTTTGTCATTAAGTCTGTAATAAAAACATCTACATCTCATACAACGGGCAGTCTGAATCAGACTTTTTCATTGTCATACTGTATTTCTCTCCATGGCTGTCTTAGGCTTCCTTCACTGTCATACAGTGTCTCCCTCATTGGCTGTCTCAGGTATGCTTCACCATCATACAGTGTCTCCTTCCCTGGCTGTCTCAGGCTTCCTTCACTGTCATACAATTTCATACGTTGTTCTTTGCTTTCTCTTTTCAGTGAAAATTGCATGATTTTCATTTTGAAAGGGGGAGGTAAAATGTTCAGAGTTCACATGGTGGCTGAAACACCGGGAATCCCATGAAACTTATACAATACATAACAAAGTTATGGAATGTGTTATAGGAAATGATTGATACAATAGTGACAGAAATTTAAAAAAAAACTAAGGATTTAGCCTTCTTAGCAATAAGAAAAAAGTAATAGTCATCAAGAGAAGGATTTCTTAACATATATTGCCATGGACCCCTCTGATTGTCAGATGACAGCTATGAACCCCTTTGATTATCTGATGAAGGCTATGGAACCCTTCAATTTTCTAGTGAAGGCTAAGGATCCCTTTTTGACAAAAAAGTACATAAAAACTTACTTAGTCATTCTTCTTCTACCCTGGGGTGAAGAGGTTTGCCAGAGAGAAGTCCATACTTTCATATTGGCTGTCTTTCTCCTGGCCTGGTTCCAATCTAGTCCTCAGTCCTTCAGGGATTGTCTAATGTTGTCCTCCCAGTGAACTCTGGGTTGTCCTGGAGGTCTGCATCCTTGGCTCTTAGTTTTGCATATTTGCCATGGTAGCTGATTTTCTTCCATTCTGCATACATGGCCAAATAATTTTAACTGAGACTGTTCCACTTTGGTCTGCAGGGGCTGAGTTTTGAGGCCCTGACGTATCGTCTGGTTGCAGACCATATTTCTTCTTGTTACTTCAATCACTTTCATCAGATACCTCATTTCTGAGGTTTGGAGCTGGCTTTTGTCGGTTGCAATCATTGCTCATGACTCACATCCATATATCAAGACTGGAACATAGGAGGAGCGGTATACAGCCATTTTTGTCTTCTTGCAAATTATTCTTTTGCTGAGGATTCCTCGATTTATGGCCTGAAAAAAGTTTCTCAGATGCCACTCTTCGGGTAGCCAACTCTTCTGTGATGCCTTCTTTCCAGTTATTGACAGCTCCCACTACATAAAAGGGGGAGATAAAAGGATCCTGTTACAAGCCCATTGAGGCATATTGGGAATACGGTGTTAGGCCCATATTTTCTTGACCATCGGCACACTAGGGGTGATGTGGTCAGCATCATGCCGGCCATTGAGGCATATTGGGAATACGGTGTTAGGCCCATATTTTCTTGACCATCGGCACACTAGGGGTGACGTGGTCAGCATCATGCCGGCCATTGAGGCATATTGGGAATACGGTGTTAGGCCCATATTTTCTTGACCATCGGCACACTAGGGGTGATGTGGTCAGCATCATGCCGGCCGCCTTAGCCTTCACAGAGTTGATCTTGTATCCAATTAATGAGGCTGAGTCGGCCCCAGAGCTGTTTGCAGTCTAAAAGAATCCCACCTCAACTGGGAATCGAAACATGGACCACCGAGCTAGAAAGCCAGTGCACTAACCACTACGCTATGGCAGCTCCCCACTACGCTATGGCAGCTCCCCACTACATAAA
Organism: Oreohelix idahoensis; assembly: GCA_024509875.1. Taxonomy (NCBI): domain Eukaryota; kingdom Metazoa; phylum Mollusca; class Gastropoda; order Stylommatophora; family Oreohelicidae; genus Oreohelix; species Oreohelix idahoensis. Next base: position 192,116 of record JAMPIV010016838.1, on the reverse strand, counting down.
AGCACAATTTAAAAGTTTACATTTTTTATGTTAGGTTATGAATACAAATCCCATAGAATCCACTGAAGGACCCTCAAAGGGTTTGTGGGCCATAGATTAAGAAATCCTGATCTATCACCAGATCTATCACCAGATCTATCACCAGATCTATCACCAAATCTATCACCAGATCTGTTCAAACTGTACACTGAAATTATAATGAGATCCCTAGAGGACATGCCAGGAATATCATTTGGCAGACATAATATAAACAACTTGAGATATTCTGATGATACAGTCTTAAAAGCAAAAAATGAAAAGGAGCTGCAGGAAACAGGTGATACCATAGTGATAGAAAGTGATAATAAAGGCCTCAGCCTTCAAGTAAAAAGACAGAAGTAATGGTCGTCTCAAAGAAAATGGCTTCCCCTGAATACACAATCAAAGTAAATGGAACAGTTTTAAAACAAGTCAATAGATTCAAATACCTGGGCACAATAATAACAATGGATGGAAGATGCATCTCAGAAGCAAAGATTTGAATAGCTCAGGCAAAAGCAGCTTTCTATTTTATGCAACAATTCTTTGTCAACGGAAGTAAGAAAGAGAGTTCTTCAGTGTTATACAGAACTTCTTCTTCTTCTTCTTCTTCTTCCGTCCTTAGCCACCGACCGTCAAAGCAGTCAGTGGCCATTACGCCCAGTGGCGTCTTAGGGCAACAGCAGATAGGTTTTCTTTGCCATTGTTTCCCATCACGCCTATTGGCGTCCTTAGGGCAATGGCAAATCAATCCATCTGCTGTTGTTTCCGTAATCGAAGTGACTGGCAAACGGGTGATCAGCCCGTTGGTGTTATACAGAACTAATCATGGACAATTAGTAAACAAGTAGGGAAAACACTAGAGGCCATAGAGATGTGGTTTTATAGAAGAATGTTAAAAATACCATGGATAGACAAAAAGAGTAATGTGGATGTCCTGAAAGAGGCCAATGCACAAAGGAATCTTATTTTACAAGTTAGAAAGAAGCAATCCACTTTTTTTTTAGCATGTTATGTGAGAACAGGCAAGCTGGAATATATCATAACAACAAGTAAGATTGAAGGAAAAGAGATAGAGGAATACAAAGAGAGCAAATACTAGACAGTTTGATATTGTGGCATGGAAAGAAATCAACAACAGAATTGATAAATAATACTGGAGACAGGAAGTTGTGGAGAGATATGATCACCTACACCAGCAGTCATGGTACTTGATGATGATCTAGAGGAAAATGACTTCTCCGGAATGCAAAAATATTAAAAAACCTGGGCATCTCAATAATAGAGAAAAGGAAAGTTGGAATATACCAAGCCAACAGATATGATTGATGAAAAAAGAGAAAGTGAATGACAAAGAAAGATGATGCTGGACAGTTTGACAAAGTGGCATGGAAAGATCAGAACAACAGAACTGATAAGCAGAACTGGGGACAGGAGGTTGTGGAGAGACATGATCATCTACAACAGCTGATATGGCACTTGAAGAAGAAGACAAAGACATGAATATAGCTTGCAACATAATGAACACAAGAACAGCTATGCTATGGACCCCTGAAGGAAAACGAAAGAGAGGCCGACCAAAAACAACTTGGCGGAGGACTGTGGAGGCTGAGATGCAAAGAATGAACCAGAGTTGGGGCACTGTACGAAGGATGGCCGCCGACCGAGCAAAGTGGAATCAATTTGTTGTTGCCCTACAAGACGCCACTAGGCGTAATGGCCACTGACTGCTTTGACGGTCGGCGGCTAAGGATCAAAGAAGAAGAAGATAATGAAAGCAATACTGCACATGTAAACAACTTTCAACATCGTGAAACCTAGATGATACATTCAAATAGCTTCCTATAGCATAAAGAATATATGAGAGGTGCTATATCTGGTGACTGAACAGTCACTCCCTTTTTTAAAACTATATCTTCTTCACTCCTATCAAACTAATTTATGTGAAATATTATCAATTCCATGAGAATTAATTGCCATTCTGTTATATAAAATACTACGTCACATCGTCATTACAGCTTCACATGACACCCGGCCTATTAAACATATGAATTCATGGTGAACAGCCATTTCTGCTGTCTCTTGTAACATCAGTGCATTGGCCACTTTAGATTTTATTTTATTTTTTTTATTTATGGAAAGAAAAAAAAAAACTTATTAATCAAATGGCAGATTTTAATTCTTGTTTTACCCTTGTTTTATACCATCTTTGCCTGCCTCACAATGTATATTTGGGGATACTTCAAACTCACAACCAAAGCTGCAGTATATAATGCCTGTGTCACCAGCACACTTCTATATTTCAGTAAGTCATGAACAGCCTAAGCTAAGCAAGAAAGAAGGCTCAATACCTTCCATCTATGGTGACTATGCAACATCCTTGATATTCTGTGAAAGGACAAAGTGACAAATATTGAAGTGCTATCACATTCTGGCCTTCAGAGTATGTATACACTGCTTAGAAGGTGCAGACTACGCTGGCTTGGCCATGTCCACCGCATGGAAGATAGTTGCATCCTCAAAGATATTTTCTACGGACAACTGACAGATGCCAAAAGAATAGACGAGCGTCTGCAACTAAGGTTCTAAGATGTGAGCAAAAGAGACATGAGGGAGCTGTACATAAATCCAGCAACCTGGGAGGATAAAGTTGCCAACTGCATCAAGTAGCGGTACTCCCTAAAGTGCCACCTTATATTGGTTGAAAAGAAGCTCTCACAACAAGGAGATAAGATAAAATTGGTGAAAAAACACCAGGGAAAAAAAAAAGCAGCTGAAGGCTATCACCTTAAGGACACATTCCCATAGTCAAGTATAACTTGTTTCTTTGTAACAAGTATAACTTTGTTACTTTCACAATTGCCTCCGGCTGGCGGAATTGTGGATTTTAAAGCTGCAACCAAGGTGGAATAGGTTCATTTTCTGCACAAACAACAGGAGGCTGAGACACTTGGGAGTCATGACCCAGGTAGCCCCCCCCCCCCCCCCAGAGTGTAAAGGAGAACAAAGGGCCGAAACACACGAATGAAAGGGTACCACTTCTGATGATCAGATTGCCTCCTGTTGTATCGCTCTGTATAGAGTTTCCTATCATAACTTAAAGAGGCTATTATTAATCCTTGTTTTGACATATTTCATGAAATCCAACAGATACAAGTGAGGATATCAAAATTTAAAAATAGGGATCATCTTTCATACACCCTGTGCATTGAAGAAAAAAAATGCCAATTAGAATAACTCACCAGCTGCTAACATATACTTCCAGTTATCTGGTTTGGATGTGGACAACACTTCCAAGCATTTGACAGCACTGTCTTTCTTGACAATGTCAGGATCAGAAAGCATTTCTACAAGAACATGAGAAAATACATCATTACAGAATTATCAACAATAGTGAATCTGTACTGACAAGAAAGAAATCTTCTTCACTCATTCTCATATCAACATCATCACCCTTTAGCTCCCTGTGGAGAATAGGTCTTTAACTTACTCATGTCAAGTTCTCCTGTCCTGTGTAACTAATGAAGCAGAGTGCTGTAGAAGTGATAAGAGCTTTTTTTTTTAAATGAAAATGGTATTGAAATCAGTTTTACAAATGGTCATGGGAGTTAGTTTCTTTACATTGATATTTCTTTCTTGTTTAGTAATTTTATTTGTCTCTGTCTGCACTGTCTTTTTATAGTAGACAGATAACCACTTGGAAATTGATGAGGTGTTATGATGTCCGCGTTAAGATCATTAACTTTATAAAGAAACATGCAGAGTCCTTCATGAAGAACAACTCTGGGATAAGAACTGGGATGTGACAGAGATGCCTATTGTCACAATTTCTCTTCTAATTGGCTATAGATTGGGTTATGAAAACATCGACCTCAGCCAACAGAATTGAAATCCAATATGCATGGACTAAGCAACTTGACGATCTAGATTTTGTAGATGACAGCTCTTTTCTACCAGAACTTATTCAGATGCAAGACAAAATGAAAATACTTGATAAGAGGTCACAGCATGATGACAGAAATAATAAGAATAAATGCAGGTAATGATAAAAAGATTGCACTTAAATAAACACTCCTAAAAGATGTAGAATCATTTACCTTGGCAGCAATATAGACACAGCTGGATGGATAGACAATGAAATCAAAATAAGAATACAAAAGGATAGAGGAGCTTTCACTGCATTGGGAAATATATGGAGATCAAGAGAAATCAAATTCAACATAAAAATTAGAATCTTCAACTGAAATTTCAAGTCAGTCCTACTGTATGGCTCTGAGGCATGGAGAACAAAAAAAAAAACAACAACAACTAGCTACAGAATTTCATAAATAGGTGATTGCATAGAATAGAAGGCTTGAAGTGATATGACAAGATCATTAATGTGGGACTGATAACATCACATGACAGTTCTTGGTACAAAATCCCAGAGGTAGGGGGAGACCAAAGAACACATTATGAAGAGAACTGGAGACTGACATGAAGGGAATTCTATTTCCTCTGCACACTTCCATAACATTGGATATCAGATGGGGTCAAAAGTTAAGTCAAAGGTGAGGTTAGTTTTTAGTGGAGCGTATCTTCTGATATAGATGCAGCTTGTGCACTATATGTTTACTCAGCTTTAGGATTTAACGACACCCACACAGAGCCAGGAGCATCGGTTAGAATGGTTAGAGCACTTTTCTCTCACAGCAAAGTTACTGTGTTCTGGGTTCAGAACCTGGTAATGTTATCAGTCTACAAAGCTGTAAAAGGGTACCTTACTCTGCACCTGAGTTAGGGAAGACAAAGGCAGAGAGAAAGGGAAGTGGTCACCTCATGCCATAAAGCTGGACCCAGTATAGAGAAGTCTCTATAACTTACTCCCCTATGGCAGTATCTGCTATGGGACTGACTACCTACATGCAGCCAGAGACTTTAAGGAAACATTCTTCAAAAATGACAAATAGAAAGCATTCTCAAACATTTTTTTTTATGTTGCGCAATTTCATGAAATCTGTAATATGTTGGAATATCTTATTTAGTGGGGAGGAAAAACACAAAATAAAAACCTTGACCTTGGCTAAACACTTTAGTCTCTTTGCTTTATAGTCATTGTTTACATATGTCAATAACGATCTCAGATACGTACATTAAAATGCATATAAAAGCACTGATCTTTTCAGAAAAGTATGTATTATCATCATTTTTCTTTGCACTCCTTACGGAGCATACAACCACCACTGTAGCTTGTCCCCTACAGGTAGCTTGGTGCAGGCTTACATATGCTCTTGCTGCCGTGGTTTCTGTGAAGGAGGTTGCCAACCCCATACACAACCTCATATTAGCTGACTTGTACAACATGGCTGAGGGTGCAGTAGTCCTATTTTTTCTTAGTCTCTACACAGACCCCCCCCCCCCCCCCCCCGAACTACACAGGGAAAATGTAAACATTGCTAAATACTAAACCCAATTTTTAAACAATCTGGCATATCAGGCAATATTTAGGCAATCTAAAAATGTGCACAACTTAATTTAAGACAATGTGACATATCTGGCAATATTTAGGCAATCTAAAAATGTGCACAACTTAATTTAAGACAATGTGACATATCAGGCAATATTTAGGCAATCTAAAAATACGCACAACTTAATTTAAGACAATGTGACATATCTGGCAATGTTTAGGCAATCTAAAAATGTGCAGAATTTAATTTAAGACAATGTGAGATATCTGGCAATATTTAGGCAATCTAAAAATGTGCAAAATTATTCACCACATTTTTCTATTTTAATTATTTTAATCACATTTACAAAGGTAAATGAAAGATCGATTGATAAATTATTTGCAAGTGTTACCATGGCCAGAAGCTCTCAAAGTTTCTGGGAGAAATATGAGATCAATCACACTACAGGTCCGTATCCTTTAATCTGAAATCACTGGGAACAGCTGTGTTTCAGAAACCCGATTTTTTTCAGTTTTCAGATGTCACCCAAATAACATACCAAAAGTAGCCCAAAATGTGTTAGAAAATAACCCAGTCGCCTAAAAGCCATCCGAAAGAAGCCAACAAAACTTGGGATTTTCAGAATATTTCAGTTTTAGGGTTATAAATACATATTTATTAATGCTAATTTAAAATAAAGAGTAAATAAAATAATCCACATGCCCCAAGGTTTCACAACCCACCCCCCCGCCCCCTCCCCCCCCCCCCCCCCCCTTTTTTTTAAACAACATAACAAGAAAGAAGAATTTACTACTTTAGCACAAAGAACAAACAAAAACAAATTTTCATAATTTTGAAATTTTCATGTTGAGATGATGTCGTTAGTAGCTATCAGCAATTGACCATATTATCTGCAATTAGAGACACCCTAATTATAATCAATCAGAGGTTGAACAGGATACTTTTTCATAATTAAAAAACAAAACAAACCTAAAGATAATTCATACAATCAATCAATCAATACCCTTTAGCTCCCTGAGGAGCATAGGCCTTCAACAAACACATGCCAAGTCTTCCTGTCCTGTGCCATCCGCTCAAGTTCTTTCCATGTTTTCCTCATCATTTTCACCTCTGTATCCAGCTCTCTTCTGCATGTGTTTTTTGGTCTACCTCTGCCTCTCTTTCCCTGTGGATTCCAGAACAAGGACTGCCTTGTAATGCTATCAACAGGTTTCCTCAATGTTTGTCCTATCCATCGCCAGCGTCTTCTTCTCAGCTCTTGTTCCACTGGCACTTGTCATCAATTCCACATTTGTGACGTTGTCATACCATTTCAGTCCTTCTATTCTACGCAAGCACCCATTTATAAAAGTCTGTAGCTTTTTGGTTGTTGTTTTTGTTGTTCTCCATGTCTCAGAGCCATACAATAGGACTGACTTCACATTTGAGTTGAAGATTCTTATTTTCGTGTTGGACTTGATTTCTCTTGACCTCCAAATGTTTCCCAATGCAATGAAAGCTCCTCTTGCTTTTTGTATTCTTATTTTGATATCATTGTCTGTCCCTCCAACTCTATCTATATATGTGTATACCAAGATATGTGTACGATTCTACATCTTTTAGTGGTGTTTCTTCAAGTTCAATCTTGTTATCATTTCTTGCATTTATTCTCATAATCTTTGTCTTTTCCCTGTGTATTTATTTTCAAGCCCACATGTTGTGACCTCTCATCGAGAATTTTCATTTTCTCTTGCATCTGATTATGGTTATGGCACAGAAGAGCCAAGTCATCTGCAAAATCCAGATCATCAAGCTGTTTAGTCAGATTCCATTTTTGTTGTGTGATGTCAATATTTTCATAACCCAATCTATTGCTAGTAAGAAAGGAAATGGAGACAAGAGGCATCCCTATCTCACTCCCATTCTTATCCTAAACGATTCTGTAAGTTGTCCTTCATGAAGAACTCTGCATGTCATGCCTTCATAAGTCTTCCTTATTAAGTTAATGATCTTCATGGGAACTCCATAATGCCTCATCAATTTCCAAAGAGATTCTCTGTCTACACTGTCAAATGCTTTATCATAGTCCACAAATCCGATTTAAAGTGGTGAATTCCATTCAAGACTTTGTTCAACTATTATTCTCAATGTGGCTATCTGGTCTGTACAGGATCTGTTTTGTCGAAAACCTGCTTGTTCATCTCTCAGTTTCTTGTCTATGGACTCTTTTAAGCTCTCAAAGATGATTCTGTTTAATATTTTTCCTGGCATTGATAGTAACATTATTCCTCTATAATTTGTGCACTCTTGTAAATTTCCCTTCTTAGGCAACTTGACCAGATAACCTTCCTTCCATTCTGCTGGTATTTCCCCTCTCTCCCAGACTTTGCCAAGTAGTTTGTATAATATCTCTGTAGAGGTATCAATATTTGTTTTGATGGCCTCTGCTGGAATGCCATCTGGACCAGTTGCTTTTCCATCTTTCAGAAGCTTTATGGCTTTCTTTATTTCTTCTCTACTTGGTCGTTCACAGCTGATTTGTAGCTCTTCTTCTGCTGGCTGGATGTCTGGGGGATTAGTTGGAGCTGGTCTATTGAGAAGTTCCTCAAAATGTTCTGTCCATCTCTTCAATTGCTCTTGTATATTACTAAGCAATTTTCCATTCTTATCTTTTATGAGGCCATTTGCTTGCTTATATCTCCCGGTTAGCTTCTTTGTGTTGTACAAGTCCCTCATATTTTCGTTGCCTGCAGCATTTTCTCAGTACTTCTTCACAAGTCTCGTTCCATATATTTTTTACTTGTTGCCAGTGGTCTTCCGTATCTGCTTCATCTTCCAGCTGTTGGAGTACTTGGTATTATTTGTTGGATACTGTGATAGAAAACTTTTCTCTTATTTCCTGATTTCTTAGATATCCCACATTGTACTGTTGTCTATAGCTATATACTGTTGTAAATTTCTTGAGTTTTAATTTTGTTTTAGCCAACAGAAGATGGTGGTCTGATACCACATCTGCTCCTCTACATACTTTTACATCATGCAATGATGACCTAAACTTCTTGCTTATGCATATGTGATCAATCTGATTCTCAGTTCTGTGGTCTGGTGATATCCATGTTGCTTTATGTATCCTTTTATGTGGAAATATGCTTCCTCCTATAGCTATTTGATTTGAAGCACAGAAGTTAGCTAATAGTTCCCCATTCTCGTTCATCATACCTAATCCATGCTTTCCCATGATTTATTCAAAGCCGGTGTTGTCTGTACCTATTTTCACGTTTAGGTCCCCCATCAAAATTGTGATGTCCTTTCTTTTCTTTTTGTCCAAGACATTTTGTAATCTGGTGTAAAGTCTTCTTTCTCAGATTCTTCTTTATCATTTGTTGGTGCATAACATTGGATGACATTTATATTTACTTTCTTTTTGGTTGATTTAAACCTTGCTGTTATAATTCAGGGTCCCATTGCTTCCCATTCTATAAGTGCCTTCTGTGCTTCCCTAGACAGCATTAGAGCCACCCATTCACTGTGGTGGGCTCTTTCTTCCTCATGTCCTGAGGACAACACCATTTCTCCTATGATCAATCTCCTTCCACCGTGTCTCGCAGAGACCCAGGATGTCAATCCTGTAATTTGTCAATTATGCTGCTACTTGTGCAGTTTTCCCTTGTTCCCATAGAGTGTGAACATTCCAGGTGCCAATCTTGGAGATTTTCCTAGATGAAAAAAGGTTAGTCTGCAACCCAGACTCCTTTTGGCTTTCTTTGGGTTGCTTCATGCGCCTCCTTTCCAGAGGACTTTCTTCTGTCTTGGGCGGCTGCGTCGATTTATATTCTGTATTTGACTTGTCCATGTTTATTGAAGTTTTTGTGGTAAGAAGTTTTTTTATGGGATGGGGTAACCAGCCCCATGCCCAACCCTCCTTAATCACTTTTTACGACATGCATGGTAGGGTACAGTGTTACTATTCTTTGCTCCCCTTTAGGGCCCTGGTAACACACGGGTGAATTCATACAATACCAATAACAATATCTCAATAAGCTGAAATTTTACTGATTATGTCATGTCCTAAGACCTACCCACTAAGATGTTCCACACAGAAGCATATGGATGATTTAGCGCAATAAGATATTCCAGCACATTTGTATGGAAGTGAAGTGCAGCTAGAGATATCAAATTGTTGCCCTGAAGATCTGTTGCTCTAATCTCTGCCTCAAGCTCAATGAAGCACTTCACAGCAAAGAGTGCCCCTGAAGTGGCAGCTAGAAGCAGAGGGGTGGAACGCAACCTAAAGAACACAATGATGAGAAAATTTGCCAACACTTGAAGTGCCTGTTTGTATTACAACTTGACGTGCCTGTTTGTATTACAACTTGACATGCCTGTTTGTATTACAACTTGACGTGCCTGTTTGTATTACAACTTGACATGCCTGTTTGTATTACAACTTGACATGCCTGTTTGTATTACAACTTGACGTGCCTGTTTGTATTACAACTTGACGTGCCTGTTTGTATTACAACTTGACGTGCCTGTTTGTATTACAACTTGATGTTGTTGAATTTCTAAATCAACATCACACTACTATCATCATTATCTTCCTTTTTTGTTCCTTACGGAGCATGAAGCCACCAGTGTAGCTGGCCCCCATTGCAGGAAGCACATGCCAAAGCCTTCATGTTCTTGCAGCAGTGTTTTCACATGCCAAAGCCTTCAGGTTCTTGCAGCAGTGTTTTCTGTAGCAATCTATTTTACATACTGCAGTTGCCAGCCCCACGTACACAACCTTACAAAAAAATTTGGTCCAGCCATGTGATTCTAATCAGGTATTTTCACTTTTATTTTTCATGTTTTCTACTTAGTTCTCACTCTCTTCATTCAGTTTTTTTTCGTCTGTGCCTGATGAAGGCCTTGTGGCCACAACACAGTTTTTCTCATCTTTTGTCCTAGTAAGACGCAATACCTATTATTTTTTTTTAAATTTTATTCATAGATTTTTTTATATTTTAATTTTTCTTTTCTCTTTCCAGTCCACCGTTTAAAACCACTTACTGAAGTGCTCCTCATTTCCTTATAGGCCTATACACAACCTTATAGCAGTCACCTCATGTGACATGCCTGAGAGAGAAGTAGGCCTTTCTCTCTTTGTATCCTTAGAGACTCCTGTTATCTACACAGGACACCATTTTGCCATGATACTGTTAAATACATGATGCTACACCAGTTAAAATACTAAAAATAAATTATATGCTTGCTGTACAAAAATATATAACTGATATCATACGCAAATGTTCTAACTTTATTCCATGTTATTTTAAGGACCTGTAACTAACTACCCAGGGTATCAGGGAGGATGTGTACATTTTCGAGATTGGTCATTACTTGTCTCACTTATTCTTTGTAGGCCTGCAGGATACTTTAAGATCTGTTTAGGTTACCAGTGTCTGGAGATCTTCCCCTTTGCAATAAGGATAACACAGGGTAGGGGATCATTGTCCTGTGTCCCTAAGGTCAAGTAATTTGCCATTAAAATTCTTTAAGGTGATAATTTGACAGCTGCTGAGCAGTTTGGAATCTTTACCAGGTTTAGGAAGATAACTGTGCAGCCAGGCTTCCTGCATCTCAGCATTCTGGATGCTGAAGTTGAAACCCCTGACTGTACTCATAATGCCTGTGTCATCGAGTTGTTTGATGTGGTGATACTGTACATCATGACCTGGGGCAGGGTTTCTACTAGTTTCTAAGGTATATAAAACATCCTCTACAGAAATGAGTTCGACATATATCTCTTTTTTTCACTTCCCAGAACACATTCCTTAATTTCTCAACAGTCATCTTTATCACCTACATCAGTCCGAGCCACATGCCAACATACTCGTCCCTTCTCTTCATTTGTCTTCAGACTGATTCCCCTTGAGCACACTGAATATTAGGATGGGTTTGTTTGTACTCTTCCTCTTCGTCCTTTGATGTTAGGACCAGAATTTCTGTACGGTCTCGCCTGCATCACTATCAAATACTCCCACATATTATCCTTGGTCTTCTTTGTCAAGATTTTGAATATATTTATGGCTCTCTTTTTTCACTTCTTCCTTCTCTTTGACCTCTCTCCATCATTACTCATACGACCCATTCAAGCTTTCCACCATTACTGTGTCGCTCTTTCTTTGTCTACCCATGTTTTTGCCACTGTCTCGTTCTACAAGGATGGTCACAGAAAAGATGTTCTAGCTGTCTCTTGTCTGGCATTTTGATGCAGCATATTTATAGGTCTTGTAGGCCTGTAGGATACTTGAAGGTCTATTTAGGTTAGCTGTGTCTGGGGTCCTTCCCTTTGCAGTAAGGATGACACAGGATATGGGAACATTGTCCTGTGTCCCCTAAATGGATGTCTAGGACATGAATGGAGAATTTATATAGAGACCTCAAACCTTTAGGAACTGGTGCCCTGGTCATGCAAGGCTATGTAGCAATGAGCGAGCTGATAGTCTACCTTGAGAGCATCCACAGCAAGAACAATGAATATGGTAGAGATAGTAAGAACAATTAATTAACACCTGTGAGAGAATGATACTACTGTAGATGAACCAACAAGGCTAAATTGGCATCAAATATATGACTAGCAGGGATGAATGTATGAGAGGATGACCAGGTGTTTATACAAGCAGTGACATGGGAACAATCAGCATTCATACCATTCAACATTTTCTGAAGCGGACTGAGCAATTGTGGATTAGTTTGGAGTGCAGTGATGTTGACCCTGAACAACAATAGTAGTAACAATAAATTATATCACCTTCATAAATGAATAACCCTTAATTATTCTATTCAGCCAACAAAAGTGGAATTTAGTGGACTCTGACTAAACATCTTGACAATCTAGATTTTGCCAACAACCTTGCTCTTATGTCCCATAACCAGGACAAAATAAAATACTTGATGAGAGGTCACATCCAGTGGGTCTGAAAATGCACAGTGAAAATATAAAGATAATGAGACTAATGGCAGGGCATGATGGCAAGACTGCACGTGAAGAAACACCCTTACAAGATGTAGAATCTTTCATTTATCTAGGCAGCAATACATACAGAGTTGGAGGGACAGACAATGGTAATGAAATAAGGATACAAAAGGTAATTGCATTGGGAAATATGTGGAAATAAACCAAAATCAAGTTGAACACACAAATTAAAATCTTCAATTCAAGAAGCTGGAGATGGAAAGGACACACATTGAGGAAACCTGTTGATAGCATTACCTGGCAGTTCTTGTTCTGTAATTCTCAGGGTAAGAGAAGTAGAGATAAACCAAAAAAAAGCACATGGAGACGAGAACAGGAGACAGAAGTAACAATGATGAGGAATACATGTAAAGATCTTGAGCTGACTGCACACAACAGAAAGACTGGGCACACATTTTTTGAAAGCCTATGCTCCTTAGGAAACTGAAGGGTACTTTTACTTTTTCCTTCCACTGATGCTGTGAAGCGTAGTGTGGAGCTGAATTTTTTATTCTTGTCGCCAAGGCTGCTGTAAGCCCATGTTGTTGTAGGATGTCTGTGATGTTGTCTATCCCATGGCTGCTGTGAGCCCATGTTGTTGTACGATGTCTGTGATGTTGTCTATCCCATGGCTGCTGTAAGCCCATGTTGTTGTGGGATGTCTGTCATGTTGTCTATCCCATGGCTGCTGTAAGCCCATGTTGTTGTACGATGTCTGTGATGTTGTCTATCCCATGGCTGCTGTAAGCCCATGTTGTAGGATGTCTGTGATGTTGTCTATCCCAAGGCTGCTGTAAGCCTGTGTTGTTGTGGGATGTCAGTGATGTTGTCTATCCCATGGCTGCTGTAAGCCCATGTTGTTGTAGGATGTCTGTGATGTTGTCTATCCCATGGCTGCTGTAAGCCCATGTTTGTTGTAGGATGTCTGTGATGTTGTCTATCCCATGGCTGCTGTAAGCCCATGTTGTTGTAGGATGTCTGTGATGTTGTCTATCCCATGGCTGCTGTAAGTCCATGTTGTTGTAGGATGTCTGTGATGTTGTCTATACCATGGCTGCTGTGAGCTCATGTTGTTGTAGGATGTATGTGATGTTGTCTATCCCATGGCTGCTGTAAGCCCATGTAGTTGTAGGATGTCTGCAATGTTGTCTATCCCATAGCTGCTGTAAGCCCATGTTGTTGTAGGATGTCTGTGATGTTGTCTATCCCATGGCTGCTGTAAGCCCATGTTGTTGTAGGATGTCTGTGATGTTGTCTATCCCATGGCTGCTGTAAGCCCATGTTGTTGTAGGATGTCTGTGATGTTGCCTATCCATCTGCCTCTTGGTCTTCCATGTACTCTGAACCCAGATCTTCTGGTGTTGTAGGCTGTAGTACCAATTTATCTGGCTCTATTCTCATAAGATGGCCAAACTACTTGATTTTCTGTCTCCATTTATTTGATGCGGATGTAGTTCCTACAATATTTCTGATGTCATCATTTCTCATGCTGTCTCTCCTGGAAACAATAACTGCTTTTCTTAAGCATCTCATCTCACAGATTAAGATTTTCCTTTCCTGTGCTTTGGTCAGTGAATGGGTATGAAAAAAAAATCAAAAAAGATGATTCGTGTTACGAGGACAAATGACAAAGAAAATAGCCAACATTGCGGCCACAAGGCCTTTATCAGGGAAAGGAAAGAAAGTGAGGGCTAGATAGGACACAAAGAATCTAAATAAATATAAAAATAAAACGTGGATATTTCCCTTAAGGCAGCTAAGATCTAGCACGCCTGCCTGTGACCATGTCTGACACTGACAGTAAAGAGTTGGTAACAATATACTAATTATCAGCTGTCATTTAGTTTCCATACTGATATTCTGATGTTTGAGTAGTGGTGACAGTTGGGTAAGTCACTTCGCTGGCTTTTTGACACCTTCTTTCAATTTCTTTGTCACGTTTTCCATTTTCAGTAAAAATGCTTCCTAGATACTTGAACCCTGGACCCTGCTTAAGCCTGATGTCATCAACATGTATGTTATGTGGGCTTAGTGATCTCCTAATCTTCATAGTTTCTGTCTCTGATGTGTTGATCTTCATATTCTGCCTTTCACATGTTGAATTAAGTGCATTTGTGTGTTTCTACAATTTGTTTTCATCTTCATACATTAGACTTTGGTCGTCTGCAATAAGTAACTCATTCAGTGTGTTGTATTCTTCACTTTCTGTGTTTTCTTTGTCTTCTAGGTTTACTTCTAGATTAGCTTCTGTTGTTATTTTGTCCATTTTTGTTTGCTTAACTGTCTTCTTCTGTTACGTTCACCCTTGCCACATTAATGACTCTAATAAAGGCAGTAGTCAGCTCATGGTTCCTGACATCTCCAAACAGTTTTTCGTGGAGAGAAGTAGGTTGTTGCCATATGCTGCTCTGTTCACTGCTGTAAGTTGGGCAGAACTGGAGCAGATGTTCGGCTGAGAAGGGGCCGGTGCCACAGGAGCAGAGATCTGTTGGACCAATCATGTACTTGTGATACATCAACCAATTGTGACCGGTATGTAAGTGGAAAATAATGACCTAGTCTTGCCTAGATAGCTAGTGATAGACATCATCTTTTATGTGACCTTTGTCTTCTCTGTCCCTCTGGGACTTGAATATGGCATTTATAGTTTCATAAGTTGTCTCCTGACTTAACTTGACGACTTTGATCCACTGTGACTGAGCATCAGCTCTATATCGCTTTGTTGCAGGGCTCTCCCTTCTTTAGCAAGTTTATCTGCCTCTTCGTTGCCTGGAATGTTGCAGTTAACTGTCCTAAGGTCAACAAAGCATTAATCAGTATATCCCATTCCTTTCCTGAATCCAAATTGGACCTACTCAATGTGGTTCAACGATGGGTCTTATTCTTTGTTCAGGGATTTTTGCACATAATCTTCCTGTGCGACTTAGTAGTGAAATTCCACCTTATGTGTCACATTCTTTTTTATTACCCCTCTATTTCCAGATGACACTACTATAGCACTTTGTCAGTCTTTTTTTCAGCCCACGCTACAGTAAAAATTCTTTTCAGCCATTTAACACCTGTCCTGCCACAGGTCTGAATTGCTTCTACTGGTATTCTGTCCATGCCTGGTGATTTCTTTAGATGACTGTTATTTATAGCTTTTTCTATGTCACAAAGTATTATACCAGGTTCTAGTCATTCCTAATACCTTGGGGTATAGTAGAGTTTCTATGACGACCTGTTGGGTTGACAAGTTGTTGCAAGTTTTCTTTCCATCTAATCTTTCTTCTGCATTCATTGAATATTGGTGTTCCATTTCTATCATTGATTGTAGAAGGAAGTAGAAGGTTAATGCTCTATAAAGTGGAAAAACATGTTAGAAATAATAATAATATGAAACTCTGCACAGATTATTACAAAAGGGGGTAATATGATCATTAGAATCAATCTAATTGCCAGGACAGCATTTCAGCCTTTTTATCTTCTATCTTATACCTTTTATCTCTTAATAAGATATCATAGCTTTTTTTTCTCATGCATTGCCACTGACTGAATAAGAGACACAGAAACTGTGAGAACAGATATGTCCTTGTTCTCTCTCTTGGGTTTACTCAGCTTTAGGATTTAACAACACACACACAGAGCCAGGAACATTGGTTAGAATGGTTAGAGCGCTTTCCTCTCACAGCAAAGTTACTGTGTTCTGGGTTCAGAACCTGGTAATGTTGTCAGTCTACAAAGCTGTAAAAGGGTACCTTACTCTGCACCTGAGTTAGGGAAGACAAAAGCAGAGAGAAAGGGAAGTGGTCACCTCATGCTATAAAGCTGGACCCAGTATAGAGAAGTCTCTATAACTTACTCCCGTATGGCAGTATCTGCTATGGGACTGACTACCTACATGCAGCCAGAGACTTTAAGGAAACATTCTTCAAAAATGACAAATAGAAAGCATTTTTTTTTTCATGCATTGCCACTGATTGTATAAGAGACACAGACACTGTGAGAACAGAAATGTCCTTGTTCTCTCTTTCGGGTCATAATGAGGTCCTGTATGGGGTCCCATAGAAAGACATATTTCCTCCCTAGAATTAGAGGATGTACTAGATCATCTAGCACTGCTGCATTAATTTGTCCCATATATATTGCATTGAAACTTCAACAGCAAGAGTCATGGGCATGACATTCTTCAGGGGTCCCTGTATTTCTACAGTTTTCCAGTGTACTTGTGGGCTTTCATCAAAGATGGCGAGATTTGAGCTTCATAATCAACACCCGAGTCATAAAGACAATAATAAGACTGACTAATATTGGTCGCTACTTCCTTGGTGGGGGGATGATGGGGATTTTGTTGGCATGTAGTAAGGTCACAATTCCCTGTCAACCTTGTTAGCCAGCATGAAACATTGTAAGGGTCAGTTTTTTTGCCTCCGATTAATTTCCGATGTGAAATGAGTGTCCTGACAGCATGATTTACACCATCATTTCCCTGTGCCTTGGAGTGGATTGCTCTGTTTCTGCCTGGTGTTATCTTGTGGTTGTGTGATTTTGTGTGTTGCATCTTTCATAGCTAGCATAAACATGGTTGTTTAGGGGGATTATCGTGTGCACGCTTTCGAATGGGGTTAATTTCTGCCTGTATGCTTTGGTATCTTTCTGCAAAGATAACCAGCTGATCAACAGTTTTGGCCTGTGCTTTGCTGGAAATCATTACGTGACATGTCAGATGTCCAGATTGCTACAGTCCCATCTTTAGCTTGTTGAATAGATGGTATCCCAATCTGTTGTGGCCCATGTGGAATCTGAAGATTTCTACTTGTTCTCTTCTGCTAAGCTGGTAATATTCCTTATCTTTTTGGTGGCCTGGTTGCTCTGCTTCCCATTTGTTCCTGTATCTGCTTTTGATAAACCTCTTTGTCTCTTTGAAAGTTATGTTTGTATCAGGCTGAGGTAGCTTTCCATCTTCATTTGCCAATCTGTCAGCCTCTTCATTGCCGGGGATGTTGCAATGAGATAGGATCCACTGTACCACAACTCTTTCTGAATCGCTAAATATAGTTTGTGGAGTATTACTCTTTGGTCATCCAGGTCTGCATTACTGACAGTGCATCTGTGAAGAAAGCAACCTATCTCTCTGTGCTTTCCTCCATCACTAGAACTTCTGCTGCAGTTTTCAATGCCTCTGTCTTGGCCTTGAAGTTATATGAGAATTTGGGGAGTGTTCAAAACCCATTGCAGGTTTGCAAAAAAAAACAAAAAAACAAAAAAAACCACACAAGATAATGATATTTAGAGGGCATGATGTAAGTGGGCCAACATTTCCCCCCCCCCTCCCCCTCCCAGGTGTCAAGAAGGTTAACTACTGTTGTAATGATCTGTATAAAGTTCTCTACCACAACAGTGCACCTTATGTAGAACCTGTACTTCTTTATTGACCATTTTGAAGAAGACTGGCAACTCTCTTCTTGCCCCTTTCACTCAGCATAGATTTCACACTTACTCATTTTTGGTCATCAGATCCAAAAGATCAGCATTTCTTCGCACCAAGAGTTTAATTATGACAGGATGGTCAAAGAATGCGGCATGGTGAATAGGAGCCCACCCATTTTGGTCAACAGCCAACATGTTAGCTTGGTTACACAACAAGCAGGATACAGCATCTAATGATCCACATCGAGCAGCAAAGTGCAACGCTGTAGGACCTAGAGATATACACATCCACAGCTTAAGAAAGACATAAATTATCTTTATGACAGGAATGCACTGTGTATCAGTGTAAAATAAATGAAATAAAATAAATTAGAGCTCCTTGTTTTCTGCACTTAGCACCCCTTCCCTGCCTTGCTGGAGAACAGGGATCAGATCTTTGCTGAGTTCTTCTTTGATCCTTAGCCGCCGACCGTCAAAGCAGTCAGTGGCCATCATGCCTAGTGGCGTCTTGTAGGGCAACAACAAATTGATTCCACTTTGCTTGGTCGGTGGCCATCTTTCGTACAGTGCCCCAACTCTGGTTCATTCTTTGCATCTCAGCCTCCACAGTCCTCCGCCAGGTTGTTTTTGGTCGGCCTCTTTTTCGTTTTCCTTCAGGGGTCCAAAGCATAGCTGTTCTTGTGATGGCATCGGGGTCTCTTCTGAGGACATGACCAACCCAGTTCCAGCGTCTGCCAGCTATGATGGTGTGCATGTCCTCTTGCTTGCTACGAGTAAGCAGATCTTGGTTAGTGATGGTATTCGGCCAAAAGATTCGGTGAATTTTTCTTAGGCATGTTGTGTGAAAAGAGGACAATTTCGACATTTCCTTCTCTGTAACTCTCCAGCATTCCGCACCATAGAGAAGCACAGAAAGCACACAGCTCTGATATAATCTTAATTTTGTGCTTGTGCTGTATTGGGTGGACTTCCAGATGTTGTTTAGGCTAAAGAAGGCTGTTCTTGCCTTATTCATTCTGATGTTGATGTCTTTGCCTGCCCCGCCGTCTGGTGTTACTATGCTTCCTAGGTATGTGAAGGTATCTGTCTGTACCAATTGCTTATTCCTTACTGATATGGGCTCAGGGTTGCTCACATTGAGCGTCATGACCTCAGACTTCTTTAAATTGATGTTCAAGCCCACCTGCTGCCTAAACTTATTAAGTCTATCCGTTTTTTCCTGGATGTGTTGATGTGAATGTGCTAGTAGTGCAATGTCATCTGCATATTCCAGATCTTCCAATGTAGAAAATGTTGTCCATCTTATTCCTCTTGGACTGCCCTCTGTTGTCTGGCGCATCACCCAGTCTATGACTGTTAAAAATAGAGTGGTTGATAAGGGGCATCCCTGTCGTACTCCTGTCTTCACCTCAAAGGTTAGGTTGCTCTGCCCAACACTGCACGTAAAGTTTGCATAGAGGCTTTTTATGATTGACACTATGCAGCTTGGAATTCCATAAGCCCTCAGTATTTTCCATAAACTGTCCCTATGTATGCTGTCAAAAGCCTTTTCAAAATCAACGAAATTAATGTAAAGCTGTCTTTGCCATTCTGAGCACTGCTCTATAATGTTCCTGAGAGTGAATATATGATCTACACATCTCCTGTTCTTTCTAAATCCTGCTTGTTCTTTCCTCAGTTTGTGATCTACTGCCTTTGAAATTCTCTGTATAATTATCCTGCCTAGTATTTTGCTGGGAACTGAGAGAAGAGTGATTCCTCTCCAATTATTGCAGTCTGCAAGATCTCCCTTCTTGGGCAATTTGACAATTATTCCTTTGTTCCACTCTGATGGTGTTGTCCCCGTTTTCCAGACTTGTGCAAATAGTGGTTCTAATAGTTCTGCTGCTAGCTCAGGGTCTGTCTTAAATAGCTCTGCATTTAAGTTATCATGGCCCGGAGCTTTGCTGTTCTTTAACCCTTTGATTGCTGTGATGATTTCTTCTTTTCGTGGAATGTCTGTATTCACATCTAGATCGTTTTCAGCCTCAGGAACATTCAATTGTGTCTCTGGTGGTTCCTTGTTCAGAGTTTCTCTGAAGTGCTCTGCCCATCTTGTTTCCTGTCCCTCTGCTGTCATGATGAGATTTCCTTGCTTATCTCTTACTAATGTAATATTGTTTGCACCTCGTTTTCCGCTGATGAATTTAGTTATTTTGTATACTGTGCTTTGTTCATTTCTCAGTGCTGCCTCCTCTGCCTGTCTTGCAAGATCGTCTAGGAAATTCCTTTTGTTGGCTCGGGTTTGGCGTTTAACTTCCTTGTCCAGCTGACTGTACTGTTCACTATATAGTTGCTTTAACCTGGGGGACTTCGCTTCTGTTTTCTTTCTTTTCATTTCCTTTCTCATCGTTATGGTGTTTAAAGTTTCTGGTGTTATCCAGTCTTGCTTCTTCCTTTCCTGGAATCCCAAGCATGATTTGCTGCTTTCTTTGTATATTGTTGAAATGGTGTTGAAATTCTGGTCTATATCATCAGTCAATGTCTTTTCCTGACTTTTGGCAAATTGATATCGTTTCTTTATGTCGGCCGTAAAAGCTTTTCTGGTAAGGGAGTCCTTCAATTTGCTGATGTCAAACCTTTTCTGTGTAGTTACAGTTGGTGCAGCCCTTCTTAGTTTCACTTTCAGTTTTGCTACTACTAAATGGTGATCACTTCCCACATCTGCACCTCTTCTTACCTTCACATCTTGTAATGCATGTCTCCATCTACCATTAATCATGATGTGGTCTATCTGGTTTCTGTCCCGACCATTTGGTGATTCCCATGTTAATTTGTGTCTTTGCTGAGTAGCTAACCATAATGAACACTGCAGGTCAACTATGTCTACTTAAAATGCTAAATTAAAATATAACTTCTGTGTATACAAAATTCACAACGGGCTGATCACCCGTTTGCCAGTCACTTCGATTACGGAAACAACAGCAAATGGATTGATTTGCCGTTGCCCTAAAGACGCCATTAGGCGTGGTGGGAAACAATGGCAAAGAAAACCTATCTGCTGTTGCCCTAAGACGCCACTAGGCGTAATGGCCACTGACTGCTTTGACAGTCGGTGGCTAAGGATGGAAGAAGAAGAAAGAGAAGTATACAAAACAATAAATAATAATATAGCTCATGTATGCTTAAAGACAAAGTGTGGCAAGATCATATTTTAAAGGAATAAACAAGAAATTCCAGTTTTGGCTGGCTTAGAAGCCAAGAAGCTTTTCCTGTCACATAAAGACTCCATGAAATTCCTGTCATGTAAGGATACCATGACTTTCGTGTCTATGTTGTGCAATTGATCCAGATGATGTCTTGAGATTCTGTGACACAGTGTCAAAAAAAAAAAAAGGAAAAAACTACAACCAAATTAAATTCAAGTAAGTTATCCAGGATGATAAAAGGCTGTTCAGAAAGGAGGATTGTGTTGGGTAACAAATAAATGCAATGAAGCCTGGACCACTGACTCACCATCTTTCATTCAGGAAAACTAGCTCCTATATATGACACTGCATAAATAAGACCAGCACAAGTCACTTCTAAGTTCTACTGTCATTTGTTTAGCACCATAATGATAACACACAAATACACTACCAGGAAGAATAAAGTCGTATCCTATGTGAAAAAAATGATCCCAGAATGCCAAGGGATGAAATCAAAGTTTTATATGACAGCTGAAAAAACACTATGCCCAAGAAGAACTCACTAGAATGGATCTCCAGTGTCTTCTGTCTCTTGTCTAGATGTTACGCTCTAATACTCTTTCCTGTCCATCTCTTAATGTTATTTTTCCATTAATAGCATTGTCTTTCTCTTGCTTGTTTGACTTCAACTATTCCTTCCTTTATGAAATGGAAAGATAACATCAACAGATGTACAACAAGGTACAGTCCATCCACCCACAATACAGTACTTTAGCATGATCCCTATTATAATCATTATACGTTCGCTATATACAATTCATCCTTCACGCAGAACAATCTATTTTATCACTTCCCAGAGTCGCAGACCAACTGAGATAATGTGCACATTCATGTATACTTCCTAAATGACAGATGTAGATCCATTGGCATTCAATACAACACAGGTAATATTGCTATATATTCTTAGACATCTGTACATATTCCACAGGGATCATCTGATACACAGTTGAACACTTTCCATACATCTCTCTTCAAAGACACAGTCCAAATCCTTATCACTAGCATAAACAAAACGCCACTTCTCATACCAATGTGTAACTAGCATTCCCAATGCAATTTAGTGTAACAAACTTCACAAACTGCAATTTCCAATTTCCTACACTAAATGTATCTCTTAAGAAAATACCATACACCAAACAAGACTGAAACCGAGACTCAGAGTACCTGCAAAGCTATAACAATTAATAATATTCTCAATAATAACACTATCTAGAGTATGAAAAAACTATATGAAGGAACAATACAGAAGAACATTATCTACACAAGCACTATGTAAAAATAATTACACAATATATAAAGGCGCCCTGATATAATCAAATGTCATATGTATATGGTTGAAATAGTATGTTGCATAGAAATGTGGCAAATATCTGGGTTAAAAATAGGACTTCAGAAATGAAAAACAATAACATGGACATTTTAGGACTATGTAGAACAAGTTAGAAACAGGAAATAAAAATGTGAACACAGGAGAAATGGTGCTGTACCTAAATGTTGAGGGGTGAATGCGTTCCGGTGAATGTACGGGTGATGGGATATATACTACTGGACAAAAGTTAAGGGCCGCCATTCAGTTTAGACAAGGTTTATATAATTCTTCGTGAGCAGGGTCGATTTTCCAAATGTCTGTTAGCTTGAAATCTCTCAAGAAGTCTCTGAATGGTAGAGTGGGACACTGCTAAATGTCTTGCAACATGACGAACAGATTGACCATCCTGAATCCATGCCATAGCTCGACCACGGTCTACAGTACTGAGACTTCTCCTTGGTGGCATGGCTAATGCAGTGATCATTTCAACCACTTGTCATACTGATTTATTGCATACTAACGGTGGACACTCTTTACTGATGATCATTTTCCACCTGCATTCAAATTCAACTCACTTTTTCACCTTTTGAACTAGTGGGGCGTGTTGCAAAAACCATGAGTTTTTGCAGCAACAATGGCAATTTTCACGTGCGGGTATACACATTTCTCTGAGCTCAGTTTTAATGACATTTTCACTTGTCTTTACAGTTTGCCAATCAATTATATAAACCTTGTCTAAACTGAATGGTGGCCCTTAACTTTTGTCCAGTAGTATAGTCAAGACCAAAAGAAATATGGATGATGAGTCAGCTATTTTTATTAAGGAAGACCCAAAAAATGCACAGAGAAAAGAACTGAGACAGACATCAGAAGAAGAAAGAAGGCACTGAAAGGACTTCCCAATATGGAGGCTTGGAGAGATGTTGCTTAAGATCTTAGTTTCACATAGAGCTGAAAGGCAAGAAAAAAAAGTCTGTTTTATAATCTTTGCTACCAGGAAGACATCATCATTTAAATAATCTATTTTTTTATTCTGTGTTCCCTAAAACATGACCCCATCTTGTTCCTGGGGATCTCTTATGAGACAAAGAAAGAACATGATTACTGCTCCCTCAGGCATGAACGAACGAACGAAGAAACTTTATTTTCAAAGGGTTAAGAATTGGGCACGTAGGCACGTCTGACATTCTTCCCTTCCTCTCTCTCTCTCATCATGCATACTGTATACTTTCATCCCATGACTAATATGAGATTATGCATGGGGCTGATGACTTCATCATGTAAATGTAACTGCTAAGAAACCAACACTACATGAACATGTAAATGCTTTGTGTAAGCTTCCTGCAAGTGGGTCAGCTACAGTGGTGGCTCTGTGTTCCATGGGGAGCAAAACGGAACATGATGATAACAAAAAACATGAAACCAAAGTTTTAAATGAAAAAACAAAAACAACTTTGGAAAAATCTGTCAACAGAAAAAAAAAAGTAAAACTAATATTTAAAAAAAAAGAAAATAAAGTATACCACCAGACGGCGATTGATTAGGTTTTACTCTACTGGTAGATTTATTACGATCTGAAGTACAAAAGTATTTAAAGCAGAGGATGAAAATTATGGGATACATGTACAGATGTTAGATAACATTAGAGCACTGAAAAAAACAGTCATATTGTAGACAGCAACAGCATGAACAAGAGATTTATTCACAGCACAAAAGTAAAGGTCAAGGTGGTCCCATAGCAAACACTGCCACTGGGGAGTGCTATGTCTTAACCTATACCTGGTCTCAGCTTTATACATTTGCCTGCTCTAATATTCACTTTTACAGTTGGGCAGACTGGAGCTAGAGACAACCTGTTTTCAAACCCAGTCCCTTTGTATCAAAAAAGCACTCTGATACTCTATCATGCAGATAAATGGGCAATTTCAAATGAATATTCAAACCTAAATGAAAAAAGTAGCATTGCACAGGTAGCAGTAGAAGATTAGATGGAATATAAATACATAAACAATAAGTTCAGATCACAATACATTATGGAGCAGAAGAGGCATCACAATACCAAAAACTTCATTTAGTCAAAATTAAGATGAAACTTAGAACATATGCGGCAACATTAAGATACCGACAAAATTTTAATTGGGCCAGTGGTTAGCATGCACATACTTGCTGGAAATGGTGCTTCCCTCAAACCTTACCTTAACAAATACTTTGCACAGCAAATGTAGAAAAATGTTACCATCTATGATTTATTGCATTAATAAATTGTGAATTTTCAATTTGTGTCTGTTTTCCTTCCCTTCAATCAACCATGAAACTCATTTCTCTGGGTTGAACTGATCAAAACATCTGGCAAGAGGCTTTAGAAAAACCAGACATTGTCTCATATTCTATTTTCAGAGCAGCTGTGTACACTGTATATTGAAAGCAACAAGCTCTTACATGTCAACCTTTCCTTAGCAAGAAAAGTACATTTACTGCAAACTATCACTGACAGCTTCTGATGGAGCTAGGTATTTTTTTAAAGTTTTGGTACTGTTGAGTGCTTAATGCTCTCTATGTGGCTATTTCAAATGTTTTGAATATTGTGATTATACTTTGTTAAATAACATTTGTCATCCTGTACTTCATTGGAGGTGGAACTGATTGGTCATACCATTCCAACAGTTAAATTCTTGCTAACAATCCATATATTTTGTTTATTATATATGATTATATAACGGCATATGTTTGAAAGGGGAAACAGTTTACTTAAATTTTATTATATTCAACCTGTCTGAAACTGTGACAAATTTTCATCAGCTTAAGATGGCTATGGTTGATTCAAGTGACAGTTTTTGTGGATGTTTGATGGAATTTATCTAAAGATAACTTTTTACTAGTCTACCATGTGTGTCCTTTGGCATATACTCTGGTTTTAATGATGATGATGATGATATGTATAGTGGTTCGTCTCACTACCCTAACAGTAGGCAGCTCATTTATGCATGGTGATAATACTAGAGCAAATTCTTTCTCATATGAGGAGAAACGTTTTACAGTTGACAGTGATGAATGACCTCAACAACGATGATTAACCTCACTCGAACAGCAGTGGCAATTTAACGTGGCAACTTTATTTACATAATAAAGTGTAGAAATGATGATTTGTACACCCAGCCTTCCTCACGTGGCTGAGTAGCACAGCAACAAATTCAGAACTAAATTTTGTTTTTATAACAATGACTTGCTGTCTCTCACCCTCGCTGTTCAGTAGTTCTAGTTGTTATAGTGGTCATGTCTTTCAGAGCACTGCTGTCAATTCTTTTTCTGCTTGTCTCTAACTTCTTCATAGGTAACCTTGTCTCTGTAACCACAATCTGCTATGTTTCTTCTGCTACAGTGTAAAATTCTGTCCTTTGCTTCTATAACCTTACTTGGTACATCTTAGTGAAATCATACTGGTCTACCACCAGGGTTGGTTATTTTCCAAGTCTTATCTATTTCTTAGTATATCACCTTGCCTACTGTTCTCCGTGTTTGCTAGGCGACTTAATTTATTCAGCATACCTGGATTTCAAATGTCTTGAAATTATTTCATAATTCTTGAGATGGCAACACTGTCTCTTATCCTCAGAATAAATAAAAATGACTGTCAGAGTGGCGTACCAAGCGATTAAGAGGCTAGACAACAGTTTCATATTTCTGTCACCACAGAAGCAACCAACTCTTCGGCATATTGTCCTTTTGGCACCTCTTAAGATCACTTGCCACTTCTGAGATACTACCTTTACACACAAATCTGGGAGACAGCCCATTTTTACTAACCTTACGCTTAACGTGTTCTGAATCTGACTGCCTATATTTTGTACCACGATTTAAAATTACAACTATTTCCCGAACGTTCTAGAACAAAGCAGTTCACTTGAAATATAAATTTCCTGTGCATGCAATTTACTAATGCGTAGTTTAACTCACAAATCAGAGGCACATCTCCAATCCAACCTGCAAGTCTGGAAGGAAGAGCTGGAGAAGAGAGGGATGGTCATAAGCAGCTCTAAAACAAAATCCATGGTGATATCACGAGAAGAAAGAAAACATCAGATTAAGTTGGGAGAACAGGTCCTGGAGCAGGTCGACCACTTTAAATATCTCGGAGCTATTATAGACCGAAAGGGAGGCATCAAAGAAGAGTTGGCCACTCGAAAAGCAGCGGCTGGGAGACTTTTTCAGGCCATAAATCGTGGATTCCTCAGCAAGAAAGAGGTTGGTAAGAAAACGAAGATGGCTGTATACCGCTCCACCTATGTCCCAGTCTTGACATATGGATGCGAGTCGTGGGCAATGACTACAACCCACAAAAGCCAGATCCAAACCTCAGAAATGAGGTATCTGAGGAAAGTGGTTGAAGTAACAAGAAGAGACATGGTCCGCAACCAGACGATCCGACAAGGCCTAAAATCCCATCCGCTGCAGACCCAAATAGAACAGTCCCAACTAAGATGGTTTGGCCATGTCTGCAGAATGGGAGAAGATCGGCTACCACGACAAGCATGGGAAACAAAGAGCCAGGGATCCAGACCTCCAGGACGACCCAGAGTCCGCTGGGAGGACAACATTAGACAATCTTTGAAGGACCGAGGACTAGAATGGAACCAGGCCAGGAAGAAGACAGCTGATAGAATGGTCTGGCGCTCTCTCTTCCAAACCTCTACACCTCACGGTAGAAGGGGAACGACTAAGTAAGTAAGTAAGTAAGTTTAACTCACTTAAAAAAACAAACTTCGCCCTTTATGCCTCAAGGGGCGAAAACACACTACTGTTAATGACATGCCTATTTTGGATTATCACCCTTAGCTTCCAAATTCATGTCATAGATTTATTGCCCTCTAATGTAAATTTAATGGTCCAGTAATTTCTTTTAATGCAAATTTTTTAAACCAAATTTCTGACACACAAGCTTCCTATTACACATGTGATGTATTATTAAAGTCATTGAAAGGAAAAACAAATACCTAACCTTTAATTTCAAAAGGTAAATAAAATTTGACAAGTTTTTGATTTAAAATTTCTCAACATATAGACCATTTTGTGGCTGTAGTAAGATGAAAATACTATTTTGCTGAACCTGTCTTGTATTTTCAAAATAAAATCAACTTTGATTGCATCGACTTTATGTGACTTACACAGTTTTTACGAAGGTGAAAAATAGCATGAAAAAACTGTCACTCACTGAATTTCTTTGAAAGATTTAAACCTTTTGGACAAGTGAGCTAGTTTGAGTAATCAACAGTGATGGTCTAATGAATGCCACATTCAACAAGTAAAGCCAAATATAGTTATGCCTACATCTTTAATATGGGTTGTGTCACGGCATATTTCTAGGCCATATTTCTATGTTGTTAGATAGGCAAAAGCCGTCCTGATAGTCATGTGATCAGCAGTCATGTGATCAGTGGAAGTGATGGAATGCGCAAGTCTGGCGCGAATATAGTCAGTGGAGATTTGACTGCCATCCATGGCGTACGCAGTTTTTGGGTATGCCAGCTTCGGCTGTCTGTGATATCTAGGAGAGTGATGTGGTGCCCGCCATTTGAGCCCTATTCCTTTATGTTAGCTATTTCTGCTATTAAGGATTCCAGGGAAGTGGTTATTTACTTAGCGCTGAGTTTAGTACATGCTAAGTTACTGTCGTGCATTTTCATAGTCAGTGTTACTATGTAGGTTTTTCCCGCGTGATGGCATGGTGTCCATTTTAGGATTGTGGTAGCCAGATTACCCGTTCTGTAGATTGATATTAGTGCATGCATTCCCTGTTGTGGCACGTATATAGTCGTAATGTTGTATTTTCATCAGGCCATGTGTGGTCATGTGTTTAATTGAATAAATGGGATATAAGCTGTTTCATGAGCGTTAGTCATATGTCACCCACTGTTGTTGTGTCATGCCTTTGGCAATACGAGCCCATGTGTAGTTCTTGATATAAGTTATTTAGGACAACAGTGGTATAGCCTTAGTGGTGAAGGGGAAGCTAGCACCTTATTCCTCCCTCCACCTTAGCTAGTATATAAAGGCTTGTGTGATAGGTTGTCTATGCCTTATGGTGACTTAGTTTTTTACATTTTGTTGTCATTATAAATTTCCAACATTCTCCAACAGAGGAAACCATGTTGAAATGCAGAAGCTGCTGGCATATTATGATGCCCTTCTTAAGAAGCATACTGCAGCAGTTGTGTTTCTTGAAGAATGTCCCCAGAAAAACAAAGTCTGTGGATTGCATCAGCATCAGAATGCATCATATATGAAATTTTTTAAAAGTTTCTGAAGCAGATTTTACTGCACTAATTATCAATGAAGCAACAGGCATCTCTTCAAAATCACAGTTTTCTACAGTGTTACGGTACGTGTGAGAGAATGGAAATAGTGAAGAAAGATTTTGACAGTTTACAGGCTCACAGTTTGGCCAAGGAAGGTGCAAAGCTACCTGAGCCTGATACAAGTATAACTTTTGAAGAGGTAAAGAGTTTTATCAGAACAGATAAAAAAACAAATGGGATGCACAGCAATCAGGACACACACAAAATAATGCATATTACTAGCTCAGCAGAAGAGAACAAGTGATAATCTACAGACTCCGCATGGGTCACAACAGATTGGGATATCATCTATTCAACAAGCTAAAGATAGGAACTACCAATGAGTGTAAATGTGGCACCGATAAAATGGCTGCTGAACATCTGCTTCAAAGATGTTCAACATATGAGGAACATAGAAAGCACATATGGCCGTCACCACTAACATTTTCAGAAAAACTATATAGATATGCAAAAAGCCTCAAGCTGACTCATGCTTTCTTTGAAAATATTCAAGCAGACGTCTGAGAGTGTACGAAGAAGACAGTTTACAGATATTAATGAAGACCAATTAGCAGTCTGCTTGTTTAAGCAGGCCAAAAAAGCTTTAACTGAATTCAACTGCTGATCAAGTTGATAGCACAGACATGTAACGAAGCAACAGTGGTGGCTGTTGAATATTTTCTGCATCAAAAGCAAAAAAAAAGGGAACAATACAATGAAGCAATTTTTGGTTACTGTTCTGTTCATAGACTGAACTAGGTGTTGTTACAGTCTGCTTATTTATACAACTTGTCAAAGTATTCTTTGTCTCTTTGTTAGAATTGGAACTTTCTTCTCAAAAAATAAAAAATGGACTGATGCTTTTGACAATGCAGTTAAGACATGATTACCTTCATTTGCTACTTCAAGATTGAGCTAGCTGACTTGGTGAAATAGTATGTAGCTAAATAGTGACCTTATAAGTCTATTCTTATCATTCGTAAAGAACATAAGTGACTGGGGTGCAGAAAGCATATGCTCTGCTCATGGTCACTTGGCACAGGAAGCTGCAGCCAAAGGAAGTACAAGAGATTCAGATCTATACAACAGGACAAATAGCTAACTGTCAAATAAATGCATTTAATTGCTTTATTAGAAGCAAGCATAGGTTACCAATATGGAACTGATGACAAGAACCAGTGGAACAAGAGATGAGAAAAAGATGATGGTGATGGATAGGAAACACTGAGGACACCTGCTGATAGCATTACAAGGCAGTCCTTGTTCTGGAACCCCCCAGGGCAAGAGAGGCAGAGGTAGACCAAGAAGCACATTGAGAAGAGAGCTGGAATCAGAGGTGAAAATGATGAGGAGAATGTGAAAAGAACTTGAGATGATGGCACGTGACAGGAGGACTTGGAATGTGTTTGTTGAAGGCCTATGCTCCTTGGGGAGCAGAGGGTTATGAACGAATGAAATTAATACATTTTGAGGGACTTCTAAACAGACCAGGTCCACAAGATCTAAACATCCAGCCAGCAGAAAAAGAGTGGCAAGTGAAGAGTCAAAAACCAAGTAAAAAAATATATAAAGCCAAAAAAATACTCATTAAGAGATGAAAAACCTGCATGTCCTCAAGGCCTTCCAGCAGATGCATCAAAGCAGACATTGACACATCTACAGAGATATGACACCAGCTACTGGGTAGTATGGGAGAGAGAAGAAGTACCAGTTAACAGAGGTTTGTGAGAGTGCACATCTTACAGAAAAATAATGTTACCTTCAGTGCCTGGAGAAACATCCATATTTTTCTACAAAGGCTGAAAGAGAACATACATAAGTGAAGGAGGAACAGGTAAGATTTTGATAAAACAGATCCTGTACTGATCAAACAGCCATTCTGCAAGTAAAAGCCAGCCCCATGTAGTTCTCGGTGGTCTCTAATGAGACACAGACATAATAGGACTACCACTAACTCATCAGGCATATCATAAAAGGCTTCTTATATGAGGTTGTAAATGAGGCAGGCAACCTCTTCATGTAAAATAAATAGTTACAGAAACTACTGCAGCAGGAGCACATCAATGATTGGTGCAGGTTTCCTGAAAGGAGATCAGCTGCAGTGGCTGCTCCATAAGGAGCAAATAGGAAAATGAGTAGCCTACAATGATTAGTAGCTGAATGGAGCTTGGAACTGAACTTGCCACTTTACCTTGCATTTGTGCCCCTATGAAAAGGGACCTTTGACAGTTTTGACAGACAATCATTTTGGAATTCATGAGATGCTATGGAGTCCCCAAATAAACATTACCTCATTTTAAAAAAAACATGAAGACAAGAAATGCACAGTTCTCATGAAGGACAACTTACAGAACCTTTTTTGTATCTCTCTCAAATTTCCTTATCTATGTTTTTTTTTTTTCAGACTTCCTCTGCCTCTCTTTCCCTGGGAATTCCGGAACACAGATTACCTTGTAATGCTATCAGCTGGTTTCCTCATGTGCCACATCTAGTTCCATCATCTTTTCCTCACCCCCTTGTTCCACAGAGGTATTAGATGGCTTGGTTTTTTTTATTAATAACAGCATTTGTGGGAAAAAGGCAGCAAATATTTTCTTTTGTACCAAAAACTTCTTTCAACTCCCCAGGGAGCAATGGCTTCCAACAAACTTCCTGTTCTGCACCATCAGCTCAAGGTGTTTCCATGTCTTCTTCATCCCCTTCATGTCTGTACAGACTTATTTTCTCCATCTGTTCTTTAGTTTTCCTCTACGTCTATTATACCCTGGGGATTCAAAAACAAGGACTGCCTGGTAATGCTATCAAAAGCTTTTCTCCACGTGTATCCTATCCATCTCCAGCATCTTCTTCTCATTTCCTGTTCCACTGGCGCCTGTCCAGTTCTTGTAACCAGTTCCCCATTAGTGACCTTGTAATGCTGGTTCAATCCTATTCTATGCAAGCAGCCATTTATGAAAGTCTGTAGCTTTTTGGCTGTTGTTTTTGTTGTTCTTCATGTTTCAGAGCTTTACAATAGGACTGACTGACTTGACATCTGAATTGATGATTCTGATTCGTGTGTTGGACCTGAATACTTTTGATCTCCATATATTTACTAATGCAAAGAAAGCTCTTCAAGCCTTCTGTATTCTTATTTTGATATTATTGTCTGTCCCTCCAGCTGTATCAACAAAACATTTACATGAAAACTTTCACATCTAGTGGTTGTTTGTTTATACTTTTAGCTAAACTGTGATACTCACCAGTACCTAATATGCTGTTCCTGCATACATTGATGTCTACAGAACTCAGCAGCAGGCGACCAATGATTTGTGGGCGGTTGTACATGGCTGCGTAATGAAGCAGTGATAACCCTTGTTCATCCTGCTTACCAATTCCAAGTTTAGATCCGGAGACCTTGCGGCACAAGACATTGAACATCGACAGCATACCTCGCTTGGCACAGATTTGAATTCCCACAGCTGGTGTCTGTAAAAAACATAAACTTTGTTAATTTGCTTTTGCTTACTTTTTTCCAGTGATCATTTTAGGAAGAAAAAGGGTTGTCATGATATACATGACATGTATATATGTGTGTGCGTAAAGAATGGAGTAGTTTGGCAGTGCCAGTTTTATAATGAATGTTTATGGCTAGATCATGATCGATGTGTTGAATAGTGGATAGTAACAGCTTCAGTCAGTACCTGCTCTTCCAGGTTCTTTTCTAGTAATGGCCCGTGGTATTGGTTGAAAATCTTATAGGTTAACAATTTAATTCAATTTGGGGTTTACACTTTTCTTATGTTCCAGTGGTTCATTAATTTCTTGTCTTCAGTGTAAGTAAAAACATGGCTAAAATGTCAGAAGTGATGACGATAAATAAGCTTCACTCTTTAAACACAATAAGAAAGCGGTTGTTCAATTTATCAACTGTTTATTCGTCAACTGGAAATAATACAAAATATTGACCCTCCTTGAAGTATGTTCGGGGGTCTGGTGGCATACCAAAGGTTAATACAAGCTCTTCAGATTGGTGCGGCTATAATGTCAGCCAACTAATGATTGGTTAACCTTGGCATGAGTATAACATGTGTCCTAGATGTTTATAGTTATGGAAAAACATTTTTCTGTCAAAAGCGCATTTTTCAGACCTCACTGCTAAGTTTTTGAAACTTATATGACTAAGCGCGACACCAGTAGCCTGTTAAGAGTGTGTACCAGTAATGTTAAAAGTATGCAAGTTTGCATTGTTATGTGAAAGTTCAAAGTTATGAGCGTTAAGCGTAACTGAATGGTAGTCAGAAGCGTAGAGTGTTTGAACAGCCTCTATTACATGCACCTGTGAAAAATGTGCAGAGTGAACACAGATGGCATACTTGGTAGAAAGAATATGGAGATGTGAGAGGCAGTTTGTGGCCATTTGTCATAGGAGACTGTTGGTGTTTGGAGATCTGTGAATATAGTCTGTTACTTTATGATTCATATATTTTGGATTATACTAGTTGCTGTCCTGGGTAAGAAATTTCTATGAGGCCTTAATATATTGTTGTTTAGAAGCATGTTGTTTGCTTTCCCACACTAGGAAGTGTAATGAATAAGACGCACGTTGTTTTCCCACGCCAGGAGGTCTATGGTATAAGACCCTTGCTGTTCTAGTATTAGAAAGCCTATTAGGAGCTTTGATAGAAAGGCCTAGATGTATCACTACTAGAAGCGTGTTGTGATTTTCTGGAATGAACTATGACGTCTGGTGATCAGATCAGAGATGGATATGTGCAAGGAGTGAATGCTGTACTGAAATGAATGCAGTAGTTACCAGTGCAATAGAATGACTGTACAAGGTGTTTCATTGATTAAGTGCCTTAGTACTTTTGTTTCTGATGTCAGGACCATGTTGTCTACATTATACTGATGAAAATGTGGCCCAGACTCCTGTCAAGTTATTTTTTTAAGTATGTTCGGCCTCGAGTGAGACTGTTAATCCACTTTATATCTCCAGATCTCATACATTAACAAGCATCATGAAATCTATCCTGAGAGAGAAGTAATTCAACCCAGTCATACATGATGGAAGAAGGTTCTCTATCAAGTAAAATTAGTACACGATTCAGAGAAAACCAAAAGGAGTCTGGACTGCTGACTTCCCTTTTCACTACTAGGAAAATCTCCAGATTAGGAACCTAGAATGTGTGAACACTAACTGAACATGGACAAATGTAAAAGAAGAACTTTCAAACAGACGACCATGGAATGTGCTAAACAAGATGTCATCCATTGCCCTTTAGCTCTCCAATGAGTAAATGCCTTCAAAAAATTCATGCCAAGTCCTCCTGTCCTGTGCCATCTGCTCAAGGTCTGTCCATGCCTTCTTAATCTCTTTCATTTCTGCCTCCAGTTCTCTTCTCTATGTGTGTGGTTTTTTTTGTTTTGTGAAAAAAGATGTGTGAAGGTGTGGCTGTGATGCTGTGAAACAAAGCAGAGAAGACACTGAGCGGATGGAAAGCAATGGAACTTAGACTAATATCAGCAACACTCAAAACTGCCAAAAAAGGAGAAAAAAAATATAAACATCACCCAGAGTGAAGCACCAGCTAATGACAAAGAGGAATCTAAAAGAAGAATTTGTACACCATACTTTAAAAGATCATGGATAAAAAGAGAAGAAAGACATACCAATCTTGATCGGCAACTTGAGTACAATGAAATTAACAAATAATAGCAGCTCTCAAGAGATCGTGGGAAAACGTGAACTTGGGACAATGAATGAACTTGAACAAATATTCATAAACCCTTGTGCTCAAGCACAAGGGTTTATGAATATTTTATGAATCAGCGTGTTCATGTAGAATTATGCATGACAGTGTATTTGTCAACTGTTGTTTATCTGTTTGTTAACACATAGTTTTGCACATAAGCAGTTCTTGAGTTTCAGATATGCCTGTTGACACACTGACTTGCAAGATGCCAGGAATGTATGACTTTTTTGACATAAAGTCAATGGATATCAAATCTTGATCTATCATACAGTAAATGGATCAAGGGTATGAGTACACATAACACACAGGTTGGGAGTTGCTCATCAAAAGTGTAAAATAACTTTCTCAAAATGTCAAGACTCTTGCACCTTTGGCCATATATGCAGTATGAATATAGTTCCTAATAGTATTTATCAATCAACCATAGTGCTTATAAAATTCCTCCTCTGCTTCACTTCAATAACATGACTAGCAAGCATGTACTTTTGTAAACTAACAAAGGTGTCCAACTTCTATGACTGATCAGTTTCCCAATATAATGAAAGTTCCTCTTGCCTATTGTTTTCTCTTAACTCATTCTACCCAGCGAGCCATTCCATGCACCAGATAGGCCTTGAGTTATACCCAGGGCGTGATATATGTCGAATTTGAACGGAAAAGTTTTAAATACCTGGCAACAAGCCAATTTTAAATCATTTCATTACATCCTGCACACGTGTGTGAACGTTTGTGAGCGAAAAAAAAAATGTATGAATCTAAACTTTTGTGCTTTATATTCATTGCTAACGTTGCTAATCATTTGTTTACACACAAAATGGAGCGATATTTTTCTTCTAAACACCGTCTATCAGCTGATCAAGCACTAGTGCTTATTTCTCAGTGGACAGAAGATAATTCTAGCGACAGTGATTTAGAAGTTAGTTTTAGTGATTCAGATGAAGACATTGTAAAGACTTTGTGTCAGAATATTCATGAAAGTGATTATTCTGACGGTGATGCCGAGCAGTTGATTGAACAGGCATTTGGTAGCATAAAAAGAGCTAAACTATCACTCAGTAAAGGAAAAGGAAGGGTTAAAACCCCATTCTGACAACCAGTAAAGCTAAGAGAACTGCCACAAGTCTAGAGTCAGGTACATCCTCACAAGATGTCCCAGAGTGGTTAGAAATTACTGAGGGCATAACACAAAATGCATTTCGATTTTGTCCAAAGAGAAAACCAGGTGTGACTGAGGGGCTTGACCTGTCAACCCCACTGAAATATTTCAATGTTTTATTTACAGATGAAGTTAAAGATTACATGTACCAGTGCATCAATGATTTTGCCAGACTCAAATGTATTCAAAATAACCCTGCAAAACAATATTCTTTGTATTCTCAGTGGACCAAAGTCACACGCCTAGAACTTGATAAGTGTTAAGTCATAATTTGTTAGTAGGAGTTAAGTGTTAAGGATTTTTATGTACGGGGTTGTTTTTTCTAGTAAGCACGTTTAAAGTAATGAGTTGATTTTTATTTGGGTACCTTTCGTACGCTATATTTTTCTTGAACATTGCTCAACTGAGTAGGTGTTAGTCTTTCTTAAAAAAAATAAAGAAAGTGTCCGAATGTTCTTAGTAGTTGTTTGGAGGGAGATGCGGATGAGCTGAGCTCACATCTCAAGCAGTGAGTTTGCGCATGAGCGACTTCACTGAGTTGTACTGAGAGACGATGATCTTAGTTAGTGGGTTACTGGCAGAGCTTCGAGATGGTTGTTCCGTGAATATAGAATATGTGATTGTAGGGAAGAGTTTCTTTCCCAATTGATGGATATTTTCCAAGATATTATTCAAATGCCAGAGATTACGTTGGCTCTTGTAATCTAATAAGAGTTGCTGTGTATGCAACCGTTTGATGGATATTTATTGCATGGATTTACTGTACTGAAAGGTGCTGTGTAGGCAACCATTTGATGGATATTTATTGCATGGATTTACTGTACTGAAAGTTGCTGTGTACGCAACCGTTTGATGGATATTTATTGCATGGATTTACTGTACTGAAAGTTGCTGTGTACGCAACCGTTTGATGGATATTTATTGCTTGGATTTACTGTACTGAAAGTTGCTGTGTATGCAACCGTTTGATGGATATTTATTGCATGGATTTACTGCACTGAAAGTTGCTGTGTATGCAATCGTTT
This sequence comes from Oreohelix idahoensis, assembly GCA_024509875.1. Classification (NCBI taxonomy): domain Eukaryota; kingdom Metazoa; phylum Mollusca; class Gastropoda; order Stylommatophora; family Oreohelicidae; genus Oreohelix; species Oreohelix idahoensis. The sequence goes on along the minus strand of JAMPIV010016838.1, from coordinate 155,479 downwards.
GATGGATATTTATTGCATGGATTTACTGTACTGAAAGTTGCTGTGTACGCAACAGTTTGATGGATATTTATTGCATGGGTTTACTGTACTGAAAGTTGCTGTGTGTGCAACCGTTTGATGGATATTTATTGCATGGATTTACTGTACCGAGAGTTGTTATGTATACAACCGTTTTTGCTATGGATTGTACCTGTAGTAACCTGTGACTATGTGCTGTTCCTTCGTGTACTTTGCGATGTTACTGTGTCGTAAATAAACTGTGTAAAGCTGAACTAGTTGGTCTATTCCATGACCTTACGTTACTGTTTGTGTGGGTGAGAGGAAAGCAGAATACTACACACCTGTAGAACCCATGACACCCGCGTCTTGTTAGATTGTACAACTGTTGGCCACCTGTAAGCCCGACCATACTGACTTTGTCCTTGTCAGTGATCTGACACACACCCACCACCACAAACATTCACACAGTAGCAGAATTGATGGCCTATGTGGCCTGCTGATGCTGTTAAAGAAAAACAGACTTCAACATAAGTGGTCACCAGTGATATGGGGTGTGATTAACATAAGAAAACAGTGTGTAACGACTCTTTCCACCACTAACATAAGTGGTGAGCCAGTATTTTGGGGTACGATACAAGAACAAGTTCAACAGCATTCCCAAGAACAGCCACTAACAAAAGTTTTCTCGTGATGTCAAGTCCAGTCTTACAGTGTTGCCAGTTCTAGGTTTCATGTGCGAGTTTCAAGTTGACTTCATGCAGTATGTGTCAAGGACCTGAGGAGTAAGGAGTTCCACTACCTATCAACGTTGGACTTCTGCAGACCATGTGATAGCTGAAGCCCATCGTTTTGTCGCGAAGGCCGGGAGTTCTCCTTTTTTGAAGATAAGTGGTTTGTTTGGTTGTAAACTGTGCCACTATTGTGTGCATTATTTCTTCTATTGAGTATTCTATGTTTTATATTCCATGTTTATGTAGTGGGCGGTTGGGAGGTCGATCTGACAAACGAGGTTCATCTCGAAGCTAATTCGGGCTCTTGTCAGATGTTCTATAGGGTTTAGTTTGTGAGATTCAATTGAGCGGTAATTCTGATTCAAGGCTAAAAACCTTGCTGAAGTTCAGATCGCTACTTGTCTCTTACGACAGTAATTGTTTAGGTGTGACGAACTGTTTTATTGTCGTTATTGTGCTATTTTTTTCTCTGTGCCTGAGTTTCTTGATTAATTTGTTTGTGGTTGTCATTCTCAATCTTTCTATCGTTTATTTCTATACAAATTTTTTGTTTATACACTGTGGTGTTGCTTGTCTTGTCACTCCTTTTGCGGTGTCATTGCATTCTTTGCAATATTTTTTCTTTAGTTTTGCTTTCCTGTTTATTTGATTCTGCGAACATGGTCATTTGTTCTTTATATCTTGTCTTTGTCACTCTTGTTTGCATTGTCTATTTTTGTTATGCTCTGATAATATTATAATGCATATTGTAATAAGTAATTAATAACATTGTTAATAGTTAGGAAGTGATTGTGCAAGTTCTATGAACAGAAACTTATTGTGTTTCTGGTGATAAATAAATTTTGAATTATTTGAGGAAAGAAATCTTTCTAAGGTAGAAAGATTGTTCAAACAAATTTGTCATAATGGCATCTTTGGATTACTTCATTAAACAAGGGAAATCCCTTGGTATGACTACTGAGGAAGTAAAAGGATTCGCACTTGTCGAATATGACAAGGCTCAGAAGCTGGAACAGAAAAAAGTGGAAATAGAAGAGAGAAAACTTCAAAAGCAAATGGAAATGGAAGAGAAAAAATTAGAGGCGGAAAGACTTCAAAAGCAAATGGAAATGGAAGAGAAAAAACGTCAAAAGCAAATGGAAATGGAAGAGAAAAAATTAGAAGAGGAAAAACTTCAAAAGCAAATGGAAATGGAAGCGAAAAAACTTCAAAAGCAAATGGAAATGGAAGAGAGAAAACTTCAGATGCAAGCTGAAGAAAACCTTAGACTCCACGAGCAAAGGTGTTATCTATGGAGCTTGAGAGAATAAAGGTAGCGAATGAAAATGAGCTAGAAGATGAGATGAGCTTATTACAATACGAACAACGTTGTAAGGAAAACGCTTTCACCGTGAACAAGTCAAAACGGACTATGAGGAATTAAAAGTTGAGGCCAAGAAACGTGAGGAGTCGAATACAGAAGAGCTTCTTGCTCTATTTGATGATAATACAGATCTCAATCGCCAACTTAAAGAGAAGAATACTGTTTTTCCCGAGAAGGTTGATGAACTTATGAATAGCCATCATAGGGCTATTGAAGCACTCAAACTTCAACTTGTACAGGAGAGGGCTAAGGCTTTAGAAACTATCCAAACTCTCCAACAAGAAATTAGGAGCCTTAAATTGGAGACTACATCTCAGAAGGAAAAATTGAAAGTAGATCTTAGAGATAGAATTGCTAAAGAGAAGACTCTTACTTCTCAGTTACACGACTTAAAGGTAGATTACAACAGGCTTCAAGTTAAAACCAATGAGAAAATACATAAAGCTCTTGCTAAAGAAAAAGCTATTACAGAATTAGAAATTACAAAACTTCGTAACAGAGTTGATGGCCTATTAGATATTGTCTGAAACAACAAGATGTTGTCTGCTGTCAAAGTTGACAGTGTTAGACATAATTTTGATGATCAACACTTTATAAAGGCAAAGAGTCAGCCATATGCACCCAATGCTAACTATGACATTAGACATGGTGTAAACAAATCTTTTCGAGGCAAATACATTTTCCCACATACTAACAATACTGCCTCTAATAGGAGTGATTCTTGGCGTCAGGCCAACAAAAGTAATCCTATTGTAACAGTCATTCCTGTAGATCATGGTAAAAAACTCTGATAAATTTCATGTCGAGGATCCACAGACCAACCGTGCATCGACTTTTCAGAGTTCTGATAAATTCGTAACAGGGGACAAAAACTATTAGTACTCGTTCCCAAAATAATACCCATTATGTTGGTAACAATAAGGATTCTATCATTCCTGTGCATAGTGGTTTTGCTGGTGCTGTTACTCATCATACTCCGTACAGTCAGTATGATGCACCTTTTAAGCACATTCCCACATGCAAAAATGCAAGCAATTTTGGTAGGAAAGATTATCGTGATTTTAGACAGTACCAAGGGGGTCCATCACGTAGTAATTTTCCTTCTCCAAGAAATTGGAGACAATTTAACGGACCTCAACATTTTGTTTCCAACCATTCTGTAAATTATGATAGGGATAACTGTGAGAGGCATTCAGAAAGTAATGCACCACTTCGTTTTTCTCAGCTAATAATGAAGAAAGAAGCATGAAATTTTGCACACTTCAAATATGGCATGTGCCAATTGTGTGCACTAAATTGCTCTGCAACCGGCCAAATAATACGGCTGCCCTAAACCGTTGAAACAGAGCGTGTTAGCAACTTGCGTTATAAACAGCGAATTGTGATAGAATTTCTCGTTGCAGAGAAGGAAACTGTTGTGAATATTCACAAGCGTCTATGTGATGTGTTTGGAAGTTTTGCAGTTGACAGGAGTACAGTCAGTCGCTGGGTTCAGAGAATCAAAGAATCAGGAAGTGGAGATACGGAGCTGCTTGATCGGCCGCGCTGTGGACGTCCTGCCACAGCCACCAACGCAGAAATGTTGAAATGCGCTGAGGGCATTATTCTTACTGATAGGCGAATCACTACTCAACAATTGGCCTTACAGCTGTCAGTCAGCATTGGTAGTGCAAATGCAGTTATGAAAACTCGGATTTTCTAAGGTTTGCGCAAGATGGGTTCCTCGAAGTCTCACAAATGACCACCGATTGCAAAGGAAAGCAATTTCTTCTGAATTGTTGGAGCGTTTCAATGCTGATGGAGAGAACTTTTTGGCTAAGATCGTTATAGGTGACGAAACCTGGGCACATCATTTTGAACCTGAGACAAAAAGACAGTCAATGGAGTGGCATCATCCGCAATCACCAAGAAGAAAGAAATTCAAGACAATTCCTTCAGCTGGAAAGGTCATGATCACTGTCTTTTGGGACATTGAAGGTATGATTCTTGTGGACGTTATGCCAAGAGGAGAGACAATCAATTCGCAAGCTTACATTAAGACATTGAAAAAACTCAATCAACGTTTTTGCAGAGTTCGGCCGCACAAGAATCCAGCAGACCTGCTTCTCCTTCACGACAATGCGCGCCCTCACACAAGTCTGGCAACACGGGAAGCAATCACCAAATTGGGTTGGACTGTACTACCCCATCCACCCTATAGTCCTGATTTGGCACCCTCTGATTTTCATCTATTTGGTCCACTTAAAGATGCACTCCATGGGACAAGGTTTGAAGATGATGAAAGAGTGATTCATGCAGCGAAGAAATGGCTACATGATCAAGACAAAATCTGGTACGGGCTAGGAATACATGCACTTGTTTCGCGCTGGCATAAAGCTGTACAAGTTGATGGGGATTATGTTGAATAATACCAATGTTTACATGACATATCCATGTATATTGTGTATAAATTTCATGCTTTTTGAATAAACAGCTCCTGAGAAAAACGATGTGCATTACTTTCTGAACGCCCCTCGTATACTAGGGATTATCAACCTTACAATAATTTTTCTTGAAGACAACAAAATCCATCTAATAGATATTTTGATCCAAGGGGAAATAGTAATCGCAACTATGCTAACTGGGGTTCAAATCAGAACAATGGTTTCAAAACAGGAAATAGCAATGGTCCCAATAAAGATAATAGTTGTGATAGATCTCGATATGACCGCAGATCTCAAAATGATAGATCGCATCGCCATGCTAACTCTGCTCAACAGGAGCCCCAGGTTATTGTTAATCAAAGTGACAATAATAATAGTGTCTCTAATGCTACTGCTTGCTCTGCTTTCAATTTTGAGAGAGCATCTCAGTGCCCTGAGTGCACAACTTTGTTCCAGCCAACAGCGGTGACTACCTTGAGTTGCGGTCATCCTCTACCTACTCTTCCTGCCTTGTCTGCAAATGATGGAAGAGGGTCTCTTACCCTATATAATTAATGATTCCAGGTTAGTCTGTGCTACTTTCTCTGTTACTCTTTCTCGTGTAACAGAGGAAGGTTTGATTATCATCATAGAGTGGTCTGAAGTTTGCACAGCCACATTTGGTAGGTTAAATTTAAAGTTAACTGTTATCTCTCATAAAATCCTACTGTTACCAAACAGAAATTTTCATTTGATTATTCGCAGGAATGGCTTCTTGATGGGAATCAGAGCTGTTTTGTTACATGTTTTAGCAGTTACTCAACAACTTGTTCTACGTGCCGCCTTGCGCCAGTTTGACTGTTCTATTCAAGCCATTCGGAATTTTGACTCCGCAGTGGATGATTTTCACTCTTCATGCTCACAGGACTTTCCAAGACCGCGGGAGCTTTTTGATATTGTATAACTTATTTAGAACATTGTGTTCTTTTATTTTTGTACGGCATGTTATTAGAATAGTATTCATATATGACAATGTATTGATGAACTATGATGAGTGATTGTCGTATCATTACGATTCATTTCGGCAGTGAACATTTACCAAGAGTGTGTTTTTTTTCTGACATTGTTATTTGTTTTTCATTACCTAGCACTTAGTTGTGCGCCAGTAGGAACTACTTATACGCGTTGTTAGTTTTGATTTCTTATATAAACTCATTATTAGTATTGGATAAGTTGATTAACTTGTTTCTCTTGCATATTATGCTCTATTTAGATTGTAGCTTTTTTTGTGTTTTTTTGTATATATGCATTGCCTTTCTGTTCTATGCCGTTTTGCCATAATTGTATTTATTTACACAATGCATTGTTTAATTTCAATTGTTAACATAATGTATCATTGCCTTCTTTCACTACACACATTTCATTGCTTTCTTTCTTTGCTGGTCATTCTTCATTTCATTTCATCTCTTCTTTTCACTTTCCACTTATTGGTTCATATTTTGTCTATGCTTGCATACTTCATCTTTGTGTGAATTTGATTCTCTTTGCATACTTCTCCTTCGTACTCTACACATACTTCCACCCCTCTTTTGTTGATTTATAAATATGACTTAACATAGTATAATTCTCTGTTGTAGATATTAGAATATGATAGACCTCACATTTTTGTTCGATGTAATTTGCACAAAAAAAATGATGATATCATTTTTTTTCCCCCGGGGGTTGGTGTAATCTGTTAAGTCATCATTTGTTAGTAGGAGTTAAGTGTTAAGGATTTTTATGTACGGGGTTGTTTTTTCTAGTAAACACGTTTAAAGTAATGAGTTGATTTTTATTTGGGTACCTTTCGTACACTATATTTTTCTTGAACATTGCTCAACTGAGTAGGTGTTAGTCTTTCTTAAAAAAAATAAAGAAAGTGTCCGAATGTTCTTAGTAGTTGTTTGGGGGGAGATGCGGATGAGCTGAGCTCACATCTCAAGCAGTGAGTTCGCGCATGAGCGACTTCACTGAGTTGTACTGAGAGACGATGATCTTAGTTAGTGGGTTACTGGCAGAGCTTCGAGATGGTTGTTCCGTCTCGTTAGTGTGACCAGAAGATACATATTTTTTTGAAGTGAATATAGAATATGTGATTGTAGGGAAGAGTTTCTTTCCCAATTGATGGATATTTTCCAAGATATTATTCAAATGCCAGGGATTACGTTGGCTCTTGTAATCTAATAAGAGTTGCTGTGTATGCAACCGTTTGATGGATATTTATTGCATGGATTTACTGTACTGAAAGTTGCTGTGTAGGCAACCATTTGATGGATATTTATTGCATGGATTTACTGTACTGAAAGTTGCTGTGTATGCAACCGTTTGATGGATATTTATTGCATGGATTTACTGTACTGAAAGTTGCTGTGTACGCAACCGTTTGATGGATATTTATTGCATGGATTTACTGTACTGAAAGTTGCTGTGTACGCAACCGTTTGAAGGATATTTATTGCATGGATTTACTGTACTGAAAGTTGCTGTGTATGCAACCGTTTGATGGATATTTATTGCATGGATTTACTGTACTGAAAGTTGCTGTGTATGCAACCGTTTGATGGATATTTATTGCATGGATTTACTGTACTGAAAGTTGCTGCGTATGCAACCGTTTGATGGATATTTATTGCATGGATTTACTGTACCAAGAGTTGTTATGTATACAACTGTTTTTGCTATGGATTGTACCTGTAGTAACCTGTGACTATGTGCTGTTCCTTCGTGTACTTTGCGATGTTACTGTGTCGTAAATAAACTGTGTAAAGCTGAACTAGTTGGTCTATTCCATGACCTTACGTTACTGTTTGTGTGGGTGAGAGGAAAGCAGAATACTACACACCTGTAGAACCCATGACACCCGCGTCTTGTTAGATTGTACAACTGTCGGCCACCTGTAAGCCCGACCATACTGACTTTGTCCTTGTCAGTGATCTGACACACACCCACCACCACAAACATTCACACAGTAGCAGAATTGATGGCCTGTGTGGCCTGCTGATGCTGTTAAAGAAAAACAGACTTTAACAATAAGTTTATTGATGTCCTAATAAATATTGGGATTCAGAAAAGACCATTCATTCGTTAATACTGGTCTACATCTGCAAAATGTTATACTCCTTGGTTTCGTCAGATGTTTTCAAGAAGCAGATTTGAAGCCTTATATCATACAATGCTTTATGTCTCTGATGAAAATTCACAAGGAAAAGAAAAGATTGAACTTATTATGAATATGTTGTTGCAAAAATTTCAGAGTGTCTTTTACCCATTCCAAAATCTCAGTTTGGATGAAATGATTATAGGGTATAAAGGCAGATGGCAATATATGCAGTATAATCCAAGTAAACCAAGCAAATATCACATAAAGGTCTTTGGTTTATGTGATTCAGCAACTGGATATGTGGTGAACATGTTCACATATTTTGGTTCTGATACTTCATATGATCCTGAAGTGGATGCAAACAATGGGCAAGCTGTCAAGATTTTTCAGACCCTAATACAGCCTTTGCGTACAGGCCACCATTTATTTGCTGATAGCTATTACACCACAAGAGAACTCATTGACTTCTTACTGGAGAAGAAGCAATACTACACTGGTACTCTGAACATTATCTGGAGAAATTGTCCATTACAGCTGAAGCCTCTGCACCTTAGTTATCTGGAATACAGATGGTATATGACACAAACAAGGATGGTGTTGTGTACAGCATTTAGAGACAAAAAGGCCAAGAAATCAGTTTTCCTTGTATCTTCTCAGGCCAAAGTGGAGACCATAACGACACGGAAGCACATTGTTAAACCAAAAATGATAGATGAATACAACAATTCAATTAATGGGTGTGATCTCCTGGATCAAAAAGTTGGTTATTATGGTGTGCATAACAGAAAATCTGTTAATTGGTGGAAAAAATGTTCTGGCTGCTTGAAATAGTGCAGGTGAATGCTTCAGTTTTATACTGTTTTCATCAAGGTGAAAAGCAATCACTGCTGTAGTTCAAAAGAAATCTGCTTCACCAACTAACTGAAGCTTCTGCTGTTCTGAGCCCACTTAGTGTCCAAGAAAATGCAGCTACTAATACTGTTAGATCTCAAGCTGCTTCAACTTCAGAGTACCAGTGTGACACAAGGCATGTTGTATGTTTTGCAAAAAAAGGGATAGGAACTGTGTCCACTGCAGCACACCTGCTCATCATCAGCGCTCACATTATTATTGCACTGGATGTCCAAACCAGCCACATCTACACCCACACAATATTTTTATGACTACCAAAAAAAGCATGTGAATAGTGGCAAATTCTTCTGAGAAATTTAAAATAGAATTTGGTCAGTGTAAATAATATTAGTCACAGTTGTTTCATGTTTGATTTTTACAGAACTATGTGGTGTAAGAAAATAAATCATATAAATTATGTATCTGAAGTGATTGTAGTAAAAATGTGTTGTGTTTCAAAATGGATGTGCACTGATATTCTGAGATTTTTCTGCTATGGATCAAACTGGAGCTGAAATATGTAAGTACACAGTTTCATTTATCTGTTTTTTTCCAGTTATTTTTGATCAGGTCTACACTTCACATGACATGACAGACACTTTTTTTACATCAAATAATTATTTACAGCATTTCACAAGATTTTTCAGTCAATTTCCCACAATTTTATGTATAACATAAATGCCTACTGAAAAAATATGTGTATTTACTGCCTGTTCTTTTAAATATAACCTGAAGAGAAATATTGCACACATTTTGAGTGGTTGTTTTAACAACATATGTGGTTTTGAGAAAAAAATCATAAAAATTACATCTGTGAAGAGAAAGTGAAAACGTTTCTAGATATGTTTCAAACTAAATGTGCACTTATATTCTTAACATTTTATTGCCATACATTAATTGGGAGCTGAAATATTTAAGTTTAAGTATAAATTTAATTTAATTTTTTAAACACTTTTTTATCAAGTCTACACTTCACAAGACATAACAGACACCTTCTTCTTCATCTGCGTTCAGTTTGTAGTCATGCTAAATCTGCAGGCCTGTCGCCAGGATGAAGTCCACAGTCTTTACCAGGTCCGCGCGGCAGCCCCATAGCTTCTGCTGGAGCTCAGCACCCCTTGGCCAGGTCGCACGTCGCGGTTCATCGTGGGTTGGACAGTTCTGGAGAATGTGTTCTGGGGTCTGGATTCCTGTTCCGCATGGGCATTCATTTGTGTGGGATATCTTGAGGTGATAGAGATGTCCTAGTAATCTGCAGTGGCCGGTTCTCAGGCGGAACATTGTGGTCTGTTGGTATCTGTTTAGATGGTGTATTGGGTCATCTCTGCTGTACATATCCCCTTCCTCCTTCCACTGATTTTTGTACTTGTTTGGATTATGGTTTTGCTTCCCGATACGTCATTGGTTTGCTGTATTGTTCCATTTTACTGCCACTTCTTGATAGAGCATCTGCTTTCTCATTACCAGCAATTCCACAATGGGAGGGTAACCACTGAAGGGCAATGGTTGATGACCTTTGGATGATGTTAAGCTCAGATCTGATCTCATTCATCATGTTATCATTTCTGGTGACACCTATTCATATCAATTAATTATTTGAAGCAATTCATAAGATTCTCCTGTTATCATCTCATGTCTTTGATGACTCAGCATAGTCAGTCATCAGTTATTTTCTCTCATAGTCATCTATTCTCATCTATATAGATTGGGAAGTGACTTTTCTTGTAGAAAACATTTTTTGTGACATCTTTAATTTTGTACACATGTTTTCTGTCTTTATTTGTTTTACCATGCCTACGATAGACAGTAACGTGGTTGATTGTTCAACTATGCTCAGCGAATGCAGCATAAGTTCGTATATTGTCTATTTGTCTTGAGAAAAGACATGCCTATGAAAGTGACATGGACTACATAAGCTAACATCGCGTCCACTAAATTTCTAGGTAACCTTTTTATTAAATACCTCCTAAATCTGAGGTCAACATGTGTTACTAAATTTTACGCAAATATATCTCCTTCAGATGCGGGCAATTTCAACTTCACGGACGTTCTCATTCAAGGACAATTAATCGATTAATAGAATTCACATACGAAGCACGTGACAGTTCCACATCAACCGTAAAATGACGTTGCGAGATTAATTGGCTGTACAATCGATAATGCGTCAACAGTGTACTGGATATCGAGTCCAGCACATCAAATGAACATAATTGATTCCAGTTTTGATGAACTACAAAGACTTACACACTCAACATCTCCTTCCATGTTTGTGGTCATACGTACCTACAACTGACAATTGAGATTGGAGTATACATACGTTTGAATATTTCTGAACTACTACTACGTGTTACATGACATATGTGATTATGAACCAGGCGCATATAAATAACATTTTCGTAATACGTCCAATGAGAACTAACAACACAATAAACTGGAAAGACTCTATGCTCAGAGTTACTCTTTCTTATTCAAGATACGACATAATTGCAACTCACTATGATTAACGAAATGATGTTCCTTACGGAAGTCTTCAATTTCCTTCACAACATACGTGATCGTCAACAATGTACATGAAGACAGAACATTCCTGAAACGGTATCAAATTCGATCACATTTCGATGGACTTTGGTTAGCGTCCATATGCTTATCACTCACTGTAATACATACTTCAAGCGATCTACACGTGAATTTTGGACTTAAAATAGTGACATTTACACTTACGTAGTATTGTTTGCACTTAGGATCAGCATTGAATGAAGGAACTTGGTCAAATTAGATATTCATCCGTTCATGGAATACATACAGGAACTATTAACTGATTCTTCATTACGATTGGTGTAACTCAAGATTATCGCTTGTGGAATGAATTTTCGCTTCGTACGGAACAAACCGTATTTTACGCACATGAAGGAACTAAGTACAGATTGATCTTCATGACTGACAATATAAATTTCATTACTTTCGGATTTAATAAAATAAAAGACAGTGTGGAAAAGAAAAAAATAAATACATTAAAAAAAAAAAAATAGAAAACAAAACATTATCACACAGTTCATTGAAATCAGTAGTACAGTGATATAATTAGTTCCTATTTGATGTAGTTAAGAACTTATGTTAATTTGATTATGATATAACATGATATATTTTTTTTTCTTTCGTTAGCTGCTACATTAATTTTATTACATAGTTAATTCTGTACACATCTATTTTATTTTAATCTATTACTTTCTTACTACTTAACTCTCATATATTCTCCATTGTACTTTTCTTTACTTTCTTTCATATTGATACAATACTTTGGTTTACTTAATTATAATTTAATTCTCTTACATACTACACATATTACATTGATTATTTAGTTAATTCTATATTTAGTTAGTATATTTTATGATACAACACACGATTTTAGTTATGTAGATAATTATTTACTATCCTTTCTGACAGTAGACTCTTTCTTTAGTTAACTTAATTTAATTTTCATGTATTACATGACATGTATTATGTCGACATGACTTACGACACTGTTTTAGGCAGAACATCGTAGGCCATATTTTGTGTATCGTTAAATTTTTTATGATAATTCATCTAGTTAATTCAAAAAAAATCTATAGAATAGATTTTTTTTACCCCCGTCGGTCAGGGGAATGTTACGACACAGTTTTAACGATGTCGTCTGCTACAGTTGTGAGCATTTTTTAATGTTGCACATTGGATGCTTGAGATGGTTTTAAATATAGAATGTTTTTCACGCTTCACTGTATTTATTGAATGCGAAGTGTATAGTAACTTTATGACATGTCAGGGTTGGTATGGTCCTGCGTGACTACGTTTTACATTTACCCTTTTGATTATAAGCTCCAAACGAGTCGGACGTATTCTGTTTACTCCCAGGATATTTTATAGTGCAAGTATTTCTTTGAGAAGTTTTGGCTAGAGGGTCAGGCCTTATTACGATGAAGTAAGAATGGTTATGGATAACCATTAATTATTGAGTTCTGATTACGGGAGTGATTGATCATTTTTATAATCCAAGTTCGCAAGCTGGTAGGTCTCGTTATCGACTGACTGCATCGCAGCAGTGCGTATATATAGTCTACCATGTTTTGTCAACGATAATCATTGATATGTATGTTCGGACTAGACTGCACTAATAGGAGATGAATCTATAAAAATGACGAAGATTATTATGCATGAAGTATTATATGAACTGAACTGTAACGTTAATAAATATGTTGTTTTTGTGGACTCAGAAGGAAGGAGTTGCTTCATTGATGACCTTCAAGGTTGGCTAACCAGTTGAGCCCCTGTATTCATTCATTGTATGTTATGCACGATTGCTTGTCAACAACAATAATATTATGATAGATGGGTGGGGTTCGAAAGGAATAACCCAATGACACCCAAGAGTTATTAACTTTGAACCATCGCATTGAAGCAAATGTTAAACAGTAATTTAAACAAGAACCCGCCCTCAACACTACTGAACTAATGTATTTGTCCACTGTCTGTTTTTAAAACTTCACCTGTCTGAAAAAATTGCATCCATTTTGGAGCCTGGGTAAAACCCAAAAACAGCCTGGAATAGAATGAGTTAATAAATCATCAAATAGTAAATTTATTTACATCATGGGAAATTTTCTTACCTTGTATTTGATTGCCTTTTTAATACCAAAGTGTTTCTTAAACTGTTCATGCATGTGTATCTCAGTGATTGGCAATCTGATTGGTCTGATTTTCTCTATTTCATCGTTAAAGGCACGAACCCAAAGTGGCTTATGAGGTGACATGCCATAGAAAGTCTCAAACTCTATTACAATAGCATAATACCTGTTGACATATAAGAAGCACACCTCATCTATATAAAACCAAACATGTAGGAAGCACACATTATCTGTATAAACCAAACATGTAAGAAGCAACCACATTATCTCTATAAACCAAACATGTAAGTAGCACACATTATCTATATAAACCAACCATGTAAGTAGCACACATTATCTATAAAAACCAAACATGTAAGTAGCACACATTATCTCTATAAACCAAACATGTAAGTAGCACACATTATCTCTATAAACAAGACATGTAAGTAGCACACACATTATCTCTATAAACCAATTATATAAGTAGCACACATTATCTCTATAGAATATATTATCTCTATACAGAATGAAAGATAAAGGGCTGGATGGTCGGACAGACCTGGGTCCCCAATTCTTTACCCTTTTAAATAAAGTTATGTCCATCTATCTCTCCTACTGATTCTGCTCTTGGGTTAAGGAGGGCAAAGAAATAACACCAAGTCTCACCTCCTTCAATAGCAGACTGTCAAATACTTCATGAGTTCTGATACCATGCCACCTAATCTGATTATGCTTGAAATTATAATTTACTGTATGTTTGTTTTTTTTTTTTATTTATTGTATTTAAAAAAAAAATTTAATTAAATTTTATAATTTTAAATTTTATTATAATGTCTGTTTAATTAACAATACTTAATTTTGATTATGACTTCATACTGGAAACGTACGCTGTTATATTACCTTTATAATGTTGCATGCCTCCATATTAATGATTTAAGTAACATGTGGGAATGAAAGGATATAATATGCAAGATAAATGAGAGTGGAAGGGCAGAATGTTAGACGGGCCTGCGCGCCCAATTCTTAACCCTTTGAAAATAAAGTTTGTTTGTTCGTTCGTTCATTCTATACACCAAACATGTAAATAGCACACACATTATCTTTATAAACCAAACATGTAGCATCACACATTATCTTTATAAACCAAATATGTAAGAAGCCCACACATTACCTCTATAAACCAAACATGTAAGTAGCACACATTATCTCTATAAATCAAACGTGAGTAGCAAACATTATCTCTTTACACCAAACATGTAAGAAGACCACACATTATCTCTATAAACCAAACATGCAAGTAGCAAACATTATCTCTGTAAGCCAAACATGTGAGTAGCAAATATTATCTCTATACACCAAACATGTAAGAAGCCCACACATTATCTATATAAACCAAACATGTAAGTAGTAAACATTACCTCTAATAACCAAACATGTGAGTAGCAAACATTATCTCTATACATCAAACATGTAAGAGCTGCTATGTAAACCAAATATGTAAGAAGCCCACACATTATCTCTATAAACCAAACATGTAAGCAGCACACATTATCTCTATAAACCAAACATGTGAGTAGCAAACATTATCTCTTATACCAAACATGTGAGTAGTAAACATTATCTCTAAACCAAACATGTGAGTAGCAAACATTATTTCTATACACCAACCATGTAAGAAGCCCACATATTATCCCTATAAACTAAACATGTAAGCAGCACACATTATCTCTATAAACCAAACATGTGAGTAGCAAACATTATCTCTATAAACCAAACATGTGAGTAGCAAACATTATCTCTATAAACCAAACATACTTACTTACTTAGTTGTTCCCCTTCTACCGTGAGGTGTAGAGGTTTGGAAGAGAGAGCGCCGGACTATCCTAACAGCTGTCTTCCTCCTGGCCTGGTTCCATTCTAGTCCTCGGTCCTTCAGAGATTGTCTAATGTTGTCCTCCCAGCAAACTCTGGGTCATCCTGGGGGTCTGGATCCCTGGCTCTTTGTTTCCCATGCTTGTCGTGGTAGCCGATCTTCTCCCATTCTGCAGACATGGCCAAACCATCTTAGTTGGGACTGTTCTACTTGGGTCTGCAGGGGGTGGGATTTTAGGCCTTGACGTATTGTCTGGTTGCGGACCATGTCTCTTCTTGTTACTTCAACCACCTTCCTCAGATACCTCATTTCTGAGGTTTGGATCTGGCTTTTATTGGTTGTAGTCATTGCCCATGACTCGCATCCCTATGTCAAGTCTGGGACATAGGTGGAGCGGTATACAGCCATCTTCATTTTCTTACCAACCTCTCTCTTGCTGAGGAATCCTCAATTTATGGCCTGAAAAAGTCTCCCAGCTGCTGCTTTTCGAGTGGCCAACTCTTCTTTGATGCCTCCCTTTTGGTCTATAATAGCTCCGAGGTATTTAAAGTGGTCGACCTGCTCCAGGACCTGTTCTCCCAGCTTAATCTGATGTCTTCTTTCTTCTCATGATATCACCATGGATTTTGTTTTAGAGCTGCTTATGACCATCCCTCTCTTCTCCAGCTCTTCCTTCCAGACTTGCAGGTTGGATTGGAGATGTGCCTCTGATTTAGCAATCAGGGCAACATCATCAGCAAATGCCAGCTCTGAAATACATACCTGTCTCATCTTCCAGTACCCCACTGAATACTTTCTTGTTCTCTCCTTACATGCCTTGATGACATCATCCATGAGGAGTATGAAAAGATAAGGTGACAGGATATCACCTTGTCTTACACCAGTGGTGGTCCTGAACTCTTCTGACTTATGGTTTTCTGTTCTCACATAATTTCTGCAAGACTTGTAGAAGCTCTGTATAGCATGAATCAGAGGTGCTGGAATGTTCTTCCTTGCCAAACAGTCCCAAAGTTTGCTCCAGGGGACCCTGTCAAACGCCTTTTCCAGATCTATGAAACAAAGATGGATCTCACTCTTATGCTCAAGGGCCTTTTCACTCAGCTGTCTGAGTGTGAAGATTAGGTCTTGAGTACTTCGGTTTGCTCGGAATCCGCACTGAACCTCATCCAATTGTGGCTCAGCTAGGCATCGGAGTCTCTGCTCTAGGATTCTAGAGCAGATTTTACCAGGGACACTGAGAAGGGATATGCCTCTATGGTTTCCACACTGTCGATTGTCACCCTTTTTGAAAATTGGTGTTATGATGACAATCTCCCAATCCTTTGGTATGGTCTTGTTGCACCACGCTGCCTATAGGACCCTTAAGAGTAATAGGTCGCCTGATGCTCCCATGTACAAACCATTTCTGGTGTTATACTATCATGCCCTGCTGCTTTGCCCATCTTGATTTTCTCCAGTGCTGCCTTCAGTTCTTCCATCTTTATGTCATCTTCACCATCATTGGTTTTCTCTTCTGTGCTAGTGGTTATCATTTCTGATGCTTCACCATGCTCACCGTCCAGGAGTTCTGAGAAATATTCTTTCCATCTTTCCACTACTTCCTTCGGGGCAGTAAGCAATTTGCCTTGCTTGTCCTTTATAAATTTGAGAGGGCATTGTTTTTCCTTCCTCATGTTCTTTAGGGTCTTATAGAACAATTTCTGGTTTTCTTGTGCATCTTTTTCTAGCTTTTCTCCAAATTCTTCCCAGGACTTCTGTTTTGCTGCTAGCACCTTGTTCTTTGCTTCTGTTCTGAGTGTCACATATTCTCTATATTTCTCCATTTGTCCTGTTGTGTTTTTAGCTCCTAAGTATTGTTTCCATGCCATTTTCTTCTCTCTTATTTTCTCTTTGACTTCCTCTGTCCACCAAGGTGTCCACTTTCTCTTGTTCCCAAGTCAGACTTCACCACATGCTTCTGCAGCAGCTGTCTTTATGATGTCCTTGAATTTAAGCAACAGGGTTTCCAAGTCATCAGGTTGTTCTTCTGTGTTGCTCACCACTACAGCAATAAGCCCTTGATATCTGGTCTTAATTTCTGGCTCTCTCAGCTTGTAGGTCTTAATGCTTATTTCTCCCGTTCGTTTACTTAGTTTCTTGCGTGATGTTGGGCAGTTCCTAGGCTGAGCAACTCTTTCAGTTGTTCTTTTGATTGTAAGCAGGTAGTGATCACTTCCAATCTCTGGCCTCTCCAGACTCTAGCATCCTGGACATATTTGAATGAGCTTCTCCTAACAATGGCATAGTCGATCACTGACTTCTCATTCTTTGTTGGTTCACATCTAGTGTATGCATGTATGCGCTTATGGGGGAACTTTGTGTTTGTAATGATCAGATTCTGCTCAATGCAGAATCTAAGGAGTCACTTTCCATTGTCATTGAGAGTATCTTCTCCATATCTTCCAATAACTCCACCCTATCTAGAATGGTCATTTCCAACTCTGGCACTGAAATCTCCAAGCATGATAATTTCATCTAGGCAGTCATCCACTGTCCTTTGAAGCAGCTGGAAGAATTCCTCCTTGACCTCTGCTCTCTCATCCTCATTTGGCCCATGCACTATGACCATGTTGACTATGGTTTCTCCTTCTTTTAGTTTTACAACCATAATGCGCTCCGAGACAAAGTTCCATCCCTTGATACTATCTTTTTGGTTTTTGGCCACAGTGCAACCCACGCCCCCTTTAGCGCTTTCAGATGTGGGTACACCACTGTAGAGCAGCATGTTGCCATCGAGATCCATGACTCCATGTCCTTTTTTCTTTGTTTCCATTATAGCCAGGATTTCTAGTTTTGCTTTCCTCATCTCTTCCACCAGCTCCTCTTCTTTCCCATTTATACTTCTTGTGTTCCAAGTTCCATAAGTCGTAGTCCGTAGTCCGTTACAGTTCGTCGCCTTTAGAACCAGTCCGGTTTTCTCTCTTGTAGTTCTCGTAATCAAAAGTTTAATGCAAACAGGTGATTGGCCTGTTGTGCCTTTGGATGGTGGAGGGGCTGCCGCCTTACAGCCTCCATGCAGACTGCCCTCCTCCTTTTTCAGCCAGGCTTGGGACCGGCCTAGCTGGAGTTTAAACCAAACATGTGAGTAGCAAACATTATTTCTATACACCAAACATGTAAGAAGCCCACATATTATCTCTATAAACCAAACATGTAAGAAGCACACACATTATCTTTATAAACATAACATGTAAGTCAATCAAATCAATATAGACCCTTTAGCTCCCTGAGGAGCATAGGCCTTCAACAAACACATGCCAAGTCTTCCTGTCCTGTGCCATCCACTCAAATTCTTTCCATGTTTTCCTCATCATTTTCACCTCTATCCAGTTCTCTTCTCCGTGTGTTTTTTGGTCTACCTCTGCCTCTCTTTCCCTGTGGATTCCAGAACAAGGACTGCCTTGTAATGCTATCAACAGGTCTCCTCAATAAGTGTCCTATCCATCGCCAGCATCTTCTTCTCAACTCTTGTTCCACTGGCACTTGTCTGGTTCTTGTCATCAATTCCACATTTGTGACTTTGTCATACCATTTCAATCCTTCTATTCGACGCAAGCACCCATTTATAAAAGTCTAGCTTTTTGGTTGTTGTTTTTGTTGCTCTCCATGTCTCAGAGCCATACAATTGTATGGCTCTGAGAAACATGTAAGTAGCACACATTATCTCTAAAAACCAAACTGTAAGAAGCACATACATTATTTCTATAAACCAAGTATGTAAGGAGCACGCTTTATCTCTATAAACCAAACATGTAAGTAGCAAACACATTATCTTTAAAAACCAAACATGTAAGTAGCACACACATTATCTCTATTAACCAAACATGTAAGTAGCCCACACATTACCTCTATAAACCAAGCATCTTCAACCATTATTACTGCTATTGCACCAGTACTGCTTGTACGTCATCAACAGTTATTTCTACCACTTCACCAGTACTGCTTGTACGTCATCAACAGTTATTTCTACCATTTCACCAGTACTGCTTGTACGTCATCAAGTTATTTCTACCATTTCACCAGTACTGCTTGTACATCATCAACAGTTATTTCTACCATTTCACCAGTACTGCAAAGTGTCTTCAACCATTATTATTGCCATTTCACCAGTACTAGCTGAGTGCCTTCAACTGTTATTTTAGCCATTTTGCAAGTACTAGCTGTGTGTCTTCAACCATTATGATTGCCATTTCACCAGTACTGTTTAGAGTGACTTCAACTATTATTATTGCTATTTCACCAGTACTAGTTGAGTGTCTTCAAAGATCATTATTGCTATTTCATGAGTACTAGCTGAGTGTATTCAAGGATCATTATTGCTATTTCACCAATACTAGCTGAGTGTATTCAAGGATCATTATTGCCATTTCATCAGTACCAAATGAGAGTATTAAACCACTATTATTGTCACTTCAACAGTACTAGCTGAGTGTATTCAAGGATCATTATTGCTATTTCACCAGTACTAGTTGAGTGTCTTCAAAGATCATTATTGCTATTTCACGAGTACTAGCTGAGTGTATTCAAGGATCATTATTGCTATTTCACCAATACTAGCTGAGTGTATTCAAGGATCATTATTGCCATTTCACCAGTACCAAATGAGAGTATTAAACCACTATTATTGTCATTTCAACAGTACTAGCTGAGTGTATTCAAGGATCATTATTGCTATTTCACCAGTACTAGCTGAGTGTATTCATGGATCATTATTGCCATTTCACCAGTACCAAATGAGAGTATTAAACCACTATTATTGTCATTTCAACAGTACTAGCTGAGTGTATTCAAGGATCATTATTGCCATTTCACCAGTACCAAATGAGAGTATTAAACCACTATTATTGCCATTTCACCAGTACCAAATGAGAGTATTAAACCACTATTATTGCCATTTCACCAGTACTAGCTGAGAGTCTTCAAAGATCATTACTGTCATTTCACCAGTACTAGCTGAGTGTCTCAAACCATTATTGTTGTCATTTCAAAAGTACTGTTTCAGTATCTTAAACCACCATTTTCGCGGGTCGGAGTTGCTAACAGGTATGGCAGCCGCCTCAAATTCTAGAGGTACCGGGTTCTGTTCCCAGTTGAGGGAATATAATTTATGGAAATTTTTTTCAGGACCAATAGTCCTTATGTTGTCACACTCCACCCTGGTCTTCTGTGTAGTGAGATCAGATGCCTAACCTTCTCAGACAAGGGCGAAAAAATAGGAGGTACCATGTGCAAGTTGCACAGGTTAAAAATCCCACGGCCGTTAGAAATCGTAAACAGTAGGCCTATTGGGCCGCTGCCCTGGCAAAATATTTACAAATTAAAAATCTATCCACCATAAAAATATTTATAGAATGTGTGATTCCTATATATATACACAATGGGATTCTTGCCGGTGCCACGGAGTTAGTGCACTGTGTTGAGATCCTCCTTCTGTGATCTAAGGGAGAAGATTGGAGAACTGATGAGTTGTCCGTGAGCAATGAAGATAGTCGTTAAAACAAAACCAAACCAAACCACTAATATTGTCATTTCAAAAGTACAGTTTCAGTGTCTTAAACCACTAATATTGTCATTTTAAAAGTACAGTTTCAGTGTCTTAAACCACTAATATTGTCATTTCAAAAGTACAGTTTCAGTGTCTTAAACCACTAATATTGTCATTTCACCAGTACTGTTTCAGTGTCTTAAACCACTAATATTGTCATTTCAAAAGTACAGTTTCAGTGTCTTAAACCACTAATATTGTCATTTCACCAGTACTGTTTCAGTGTCTTAAACCACTAATATTGTCATTTAAAAAGTACTGTTTCAGTGTCTTAAACCACTAATATTGTCATTTCACCAGTACTGTTTCAGTGTCTTAAACCACTAATATTGTCATTTCACCAGTACTGTTTCAGTGTCTTAAACTACTAATATTGTCATTTAAAAAGTACTGTTTCAGTGTCTTAAACCACTAATATTGTCATTTCACCAGTACTGTTTCAGTGTCTTAAACCACTAATATTGTCATTTAAAAAGTACTGTTTCAGTGTCTTAAATCACTAATATTGTCATTTCACCAGTATTGTTTCAGTGTCTTAAACCACTAATATTGTCATTTAAAAAGTACTGTTTCAGTGTCTTAAACCACTAATATTGTCATTTCAAAAGTACAGTTTCAGTGTCTTAAACTACTAATATTGTCATTTCACCAGTACTGTTTCAGTGTCTTAAACCACTAATATTGTCATTTCACCAGTACTGTTTCAGTGTCTTAAACCACTAATATTGTCATTTCAAAAGTACAGTTTCAGTGTCTTAAACCACTAATATTGTCATTTCAAAAGTACAGTTTCAGTGTCTTAAACCACTAATATTGTCATTTCAAAAGTACAGTTTCAGTGTCTTAAACCACTAATATTGTCATTTCAAAAGTACAGTTTCAGTTTCTTAAAACACTAATATTTTCATTTCAAAAGTACTGTTTCAGTGTCTTAAACTACTAATATTGTCATTTCACCAGTACTGTTTCAGTGTCTTAAACCACTAATATTGTCATTTCAAAAGTACAGTTTCAGTGTCTTAAACCACTAATATTGTCATTTCAAAAGTACAGTTTCAGTGTCTTAAACCACTAATATTGTCATTTCACCAGTACTGTTTCAGTGTCTTAAACCACTAATATTGTCATTTCAAAAGTACAGTTTCAGTGTCTTAAACCACTAATATTGTCATTTCAAAAGTACAGTTTCAGTGTCTTAAACCACTAATATTGTCATTTCAAAAGTACAGTTTCAGTGTCTTAAACCACTAATATTGTCATTTCAAAAGTACAGTTTCAGTTTCTTAAACCACTAATATTGTCATTTCAAAAGTACAGTTTCAGTGTCTTAAACCACTAATATTGTCATTTCAAAAGTACAGTTTCAGTGTCTTAAACCACTAATATTGTCATTTCAAAAGTACAGTTTCAGTGTCTTAAACCACTAATATTGTCATTTCAAAAGTACAGTTTCAGTGTCTTAACTCTTAGTATCCAGCTGGCCTTCTCAGGAGGCCGATGGACTTTCGCCATTTTACGGCTGGCCTTCTAGAGCGGCCGTAGTCAGTTTAGACTGTTTCCGTGTCAATAGTCAAAGATTTAACATTATTTACATACTTTTCTTCCCAAAAAGAGTTCTAATGCCATTTCCAGAGCACATCGTGTTTTAAAACTGAAAATCGTGTTAAATATTGATCAATTTTGATTACATTTAGTACGGTTCATTACTCCCAAAAAAAATTTTTTTTTCTGTCTGAGAATGGCTTCGTGTTCAAATGGTCGTTCGAAAACATTATCAGCTGAACACGCATCACAGCTTATTAAATCATGGATTGATAATGACAGCGATGAATCTTCGAGTAGCCAGCCTACCACTGATAGTTCAGATGACGCTGAATTTAGCGAAACATTAGCAGATTATGAGGACAAGGGGGCGTGTCCTTTGGTTGGACCTAGTTATAGAACTGGTAGGGGATTGCTAAAAAGGAAAGGTAAATGCCATAAAAACGAACAAGAAGATAGATCTAGATCACAGCTGAGATCGGTAATCACTGAATCTGGTAGGCCTAATGCAGAGCTTCAGAACAACATTACTGAACAGGAGATTGAATGGAATGAAATTGATAAGGGTTCAACTCAGAATGCATTTCGCTTTGTTCCACCTCAGGGTAGGACTCCTGGTGTGAATCCAGATATTGTCCCCAAAGACTCACCAGCACTTTTTTGCCTCAAAGCCCTTTTTACAGAGGAAATATTGGAACAACTTGTTGTGTCTGTCAATGATTATGCTGATCACCTCTGTCAGTCAAAAGCAGCAACAGCGAGCACTGGGTCTGTTTATCGCAACTGGCATCCAATAACACTTCATGAACTGTGCAGGTTTTTTTCTGTTATCATAGCCATGGGCATTGTCAAAAAACCAAAAATGAGTGATTACTGGTCTCAAGAGCCTTATATACAGACTCCTTGGTTCAGGCAGATATTTACAAGGGACAGGTTTCAAGCATTGTATCACACAATGTTCCATGTAAGTGATGTTGACGCGCAGGGAAAAGCAAAAATCGAGCCGTTTCTGCAGAAACTCCTAACACGATTTCAGGAGGCATTTTATCCCTACAAAGAGCTGTCTTTAGATGAAATGGTGATAGGGTGGAAAGGCAGGTGGGCACATAAAATGTTCAATGCCTCAAAGCCTAAGAAATATCATGTCAAGACCTTCGGCCTTTGTGACAGTAGTACTGGTTACGTTGTCAATTTATTGATTTACTTCGGTGCCAATACATCATACAGTCCTGAGCTAGATGTAAAGAGCCAACAAGCCATCAAAGTCTTTGATACACTGCTAAAACCTTGTGGAAAAGGCCATCATATTTATGCAGATCGTTACTATACAAGTTTTGCATTGCTGCAATATCTTACCGACAACAATCAGTATTTTACTGGAACTGTAAATATAAATCGTAAAAATTTTCCAAAGGCATTGAAGACTACACAACTGATGCATCTCCAGATGAAATGGTTTCTCGATCTAGAAAGTAAATTTCTTTGTGTAATGTTTAGAGATAAAAAGGCAAAAAAGTCATGCATTCTAGTGTCAAGTTCTGCAACTGTGGAAACCAAAGAAATCACAAATCGTTTCGGCGAAAGAAAGCACAAACCCGCTATGATTGATGACTACAACCAACGAATGAATGGATGTGACAAGGTTGACCAGTGTGTAACAACCTATGGAACATTCAACAGAAGAACCAGAAAGTGGTGGAAGAAAATATTCTTTTGGATTTTTGAAGTTTCCCAGTTGAATGCTTTTGTGTTGTTTGCACTCAGCAGATCAGATAATTCAAAGAAGCTGACCGTACTGCAGTTCAAGAATGAGTTAATTACAGAACTTAGTCGTATTGCTTCTGATATTATCCAGAATATCCCACACAGAGTACCTCATGCAAATCAACACAACAGTCCGTTGAACCGTCTGTGTGGAACCAGACACATTGTAAAAAAATCTACATTTCTGCACAGGTGCGTCATTTGTAGCACCCCTCAAGTTAGAGTGAGAACATATTTTTATTGTGATGGGTGCACAGATCATCCACACCTTCACCCAAATGACTGCTTTGCCAAATACCATGAGGCAAAGTAGTTTAATTTTAAGAATGAAGGGAAAATTTACATTGTATATAGTAAACTTTCAGATTTGGAGTGCATCTTCAAAATGTGCCAACAAATTTTCAATTGTAATAAAAATAGTATTTATAAAAAGGAGGAGCAGCTGAAACATTTCTACATTGTGTGAGTGTACTTTCAAATGGAAGTAGTTTTAGGAGTTTCTGGCTTCAAATTGGATTATTTTTGTGGGTAAGTACAACTCTTTTTCAAATTTTTTAATATTTAAACTTTCCTGCACTCTGTACTGTATAGGCATGTTGCATGTTTAAAATCATTCAACATTTCAGTTAGGTGCATGTCAAAAGGCTTTCTTTTCTCCACATTGTAATTAATAACATTTTATGTTATCATTATAAATAAATTATTTAATGCAAATTCAGTAATGGTAGTCATGTCTAAATATAGGCTAAAATATTTTTGCGCTGTGTCTGAATATACCAAAAAAGTTCAGATTGTTATAAAAACTTTATATGTGCTCAAAAACAACTGCAACTTTCCTACATTATGTGAAAATGGCTGTAGTTTAAAATAAAAGTAGTTTTATGGATTGAAGTTTACCAGAATTAATTACACATAGTGATAAGTACAAATTGTTTTTCATTTTTTTACATTAAAAAGGTTTTTTCATTCATTAATCTATATATAATCTACTGAACCGATCAGTTAGGTGCATGTCAAAGGAGTTTCATTTCTCTACATTTTGATATATAACACTTGATGTTATCATTATAAATAAAGTATTTAATGCAAAATCAGTACTGGTAGTCATGTCTGTAAATATATGATTAAAATATTTGTGCGCGTTGTCTAAATTACCAAAAAATTCAAATTGTTATAAAACTTTATTTGTGCTCAGAAACAATTGCAACTTTACCACATTATGTGCAAATGGATGCAGTTTAAAATAAAAGTAGTTTTATGGGTTGAAGTTTACCAGAATTAATTAACCATAGTGATAAGTACAAATTGTTTTTCATTTTTTTACATTAAAAAGTTTGTTTTCATTCATTAACCTATATGTTGCATGCATGTTTAAACCACTGAACCATTCAGTTAGATGCATGTCAAAGGAGCTTCATTTTTCTTCATTTTGATATATAACACTTTATGTTATCATTATAAAAAAAAGTATTTAATGCAAAATCAGTACTGGTAGTCATGTCTGTTAATATAGGATTAAAATATTTGTGCGCTTTGTCTAAATTACCAAACAATTTCAAATTGTTATAAAAACTTTTTTTGTGCTCAGAAACAACTGCAACTTTACTACATTATGTGAAAATGGCTGTAGTTTAAAATAAAAGTAGTTTTATGGGTGTAAGTTTACCAGATTTAATTACACATAGTGATAAGTACAAATTGTTTTTCATTTTTTTAAATTAAAAAGTTTTTTTTCATTCCTTAATCTATATGTTGCATGCATGTTTAAAACCACTGAACCATTCAGTTAGGTGCATGTCAAAGAAATTTCATTTCTCTATATTTTGATATATAACACTTGATATTATCATTATAAGTAAAGTATTTAATGCAAAATCAGTAATGGTAGTCATGTCTGTAAATTTAGAATTAAAATATTTGTGCGTTTTTCTAAATATACCACAAAATTTCAAATTGTTATAAAAACTTTATTTGTGGTCAGAAACGACTGCAACTTTCCTACATTATGTGAAAATGGATGTAGTTTAAAATAAAAGTAGCTTTAGGAGTTGAAGTTTACCAGAATTAATTACACATGTTGATAAGTACAATTTGATTTTAAATTTAAAAAAGTTTAAAAATTTTCTGCACTCATTACTGTATATGGTGAATGCATGTTTAAAACAACTGAACAATTTAGTTAAGTGCGTGATATAGGAGTTTCATTTCTTCACATTTTGATATATAACACTTTATGTTATCTTTATAAATAAATTTTTTAATGCAAAATCTGTAAATGTAGTCATGTCTAAAAATGTACTCTCTGAAATTAGCTCGTAAAAACGTGGTTTTTGAGCTCGTATACTAAGAGTTAAACTACTAATATTGTCATTTCAAAAGTACAGTTTCAGTGTCTTAAACCACTAATATTGTCATTTCACCAGTACAGTTTCAGTGTCTTAAACCACTAATATTGTCATTTCAAAAGTACAGTTTCAGTGTCTTAAACTACTAATATTGTCATTTCAAAAGTACAGTTTCAGTGTCTTAAACCACTAATATTGTCATTTCAAAAGTACAGTTTCAGTGTCTTAAACTACTAATATTGTCATTTCAAAAGTACAGTTTCAGTGTCTTAAACCACTAATATTGTCATTTCAAAAGTACAGTTTCAGTGTCTTAAACTACTAATATTGTCATTTCAAAAGGACAGTTTCAGTGTCTTAAACTACTAATATTGTCATTTCAAAAGTACAGTTTCAGTGTCTTAATCCACTAATATTGTCATTTCAAAAGTACAGTTTCAGTGTCTTAAACTACTAATATTGTCATTTCAAAAGTACAGTTTCAGTGTCTTAAACCACTAATATTGTCATTTCAAAAGTACAGTTTCAGTGTCTTAAACTACTAATATTGTCATTTCAAAAGTACAGTTTCAGTGTCTTAAACCACTAATATTGTCATTTCAAAAGTACAGTTTCAGTGTCTTAAACCACTAATATTGTCATTTCAAAAGTACAGTTTCAGTGTCTTAAACTACTAATATTGTCATTTCAAAAGTACAGTTTCAGTGTCTTAAACCACTAATATTGTCATTTCAAAAGTACAGTTTCAGTGTCTTAAACCACTAATATTGTCATTTCAAAAGTACTGTTTCAGTGTCTTAAACCACTAATATTGTCATTTCAAAAGTACAGTTTCAGTGTCTTAAACCACTAATATTGTCATTTCAAAAGTACAGTTTCAGTGTCTTAAACCACTAATATTGTCATATCACCAGTACAGTTTCAGTGTCTTAAACCACTAATATTGTCATTTCAAAAGTACTGTTTCAGTGTCTTAAACCACTAATATTGTCATTTCAAAAGTAGTTTCAGTGTCTTAAACCACTAATATTGTCATTTCAAAAGTACAGTTTCAGTGTCTTAAACCACTAATATTGTCATTTCAAAAGTACTGTTTCAGTGTCTTAAACCACTAATATTGTCATTTCAAAAGTACAGTTTCAGTTTCTTAAACCACTAATATTGTCATTTCACCAGTACTGCTTGAGTGTCTTCAACCATTATTATTATTGCCATTTTACCAGGACTAACTGAGTGTCTTCAGGGATCATTATTGCCATTTCACCAGTACCAGCTGAGAGTCTTAAATCACTATTACTGTCATTTCACCAGTACTAGAGTGTCTTCAAAGATCATTATTGCCATTTCATTAGTACTAGCTGAGTGTCTTCAAAGATAATTATTGCCATTTCACCAGTACTAGCTGAGTGTCTTTAACCATTATTATTACTGTCATTTCACCAGTACTAGCTGAGTGTCTTTAACTCTTTAAGTCCCAATCGACTTTATAAAGGCTCAGGCGTTAGACGCGCTTGGCCCAATCGACTTTTAAAAGCCTTTAGTATATGTGCCTCTGTTTGAGACTGTTTCTAACACAAACCACCCAAAACATCATTTCCGACTGCAAGTACATTCTTTTAAATACCGCACGTGTTTAAGAGTGAACGTGTTTCTGTTTTGAGATATTTATTTTAGATTTTTAAAGCGATTTTTTTAAGCACATATCCTCCATTTTACCTTGAATAACTAATCATTTTTTTTAAGCGCATATCCTCCATTTTACCTTGAATAACTAATCATTTTTCAATGAAAGCTTTTATGCTTGTAGCACAAGAGTAAAGTACATCCAATTACCTTCAGTTTCATATAGAACAACAAAGTTATTTATGCATATGAACATTTTAAAAAATTATTTCCAAACAACAACAATAAAAACGCACTGGGGTGGCCATTTTTGCTTGGGCCAAACCCACTTTTTTGCTTGGGACTGAAAGAGTTAACCATTATTATTACTGCCATTTCACCAGTACTAGCTGAGTGTCTTTAACCACTATTATTACTGCCATTTCACCAGTACTAGCTGAGTGTCTTTAACCATTATTATTACTGCCATTTCACCAGTACTAGCTGAGTGTCTTTAACCATTATTATTACTGTCATTTCACCAGTACTAGCTGAGTGTCTTTAACCACTATTATTACTGTCATTTCACCAGTACTAGCTGAGTGTCTTTAACCATTATTATTACTGCCATTTCACCAGTACTAGCTGAGTGTCTTTAACCACTATTATTACTGCCATTTCACCAGTACTAGCTGAGTGTCTTTAACCATTATTATTACTGCCATTTCACCAGTACTAGCTGAGTGTCTTTAACCATTATTATTACTGCCATTTCACCAGTACTAGCTGAGTGTCTTTAACCACTATTATTACTGCCATTTCACCAGTACTAGCTGAGTGTCTTTAACCATTATTATTACTGTCATTTCACCAGTACTAGCTGAGTGTCTTTAACCATTATTATTACTGTCATTTCACCAGTACTAGCTGAGTGTCTTTAACCACTATTATTACTGCCATTTCACCAGTACTAGCTGAGTGTCTTTAACCATTATTATTACTGTCATTTCACCAGTACTAGCTGAGTGTCTTTAACCACTATTATTACTGTCATTTCACCAGTACTAGCTGAGTGTCTTTAACCATTATTATTACTGCCATTTCACCAGTACTAGCTGAGTGTCTTTAACCACTATTATTACTGCCATTTCACCAGTACTAGCTGAGTGTCTTTAACCATTATTATTACTGCCATTTCACCAGTACTAGCTGAGTGTCTTTAACCATTATTATTACTGCCATTTCACCAGTACTAGCTGAGTGTCTTTAACCACTATTATTACTGCCATTTCACCAGTACTAGCTGAGTGTCTTTAACCATTATTATTACTGTCATTTCACCAGTACTAGCTGAGTGTCTTTAACCATTATTATTACTGTCATTTCACCAGTACTAGCTGAGTGTCTTTAACCACTATTATTACTGCCATTTCACCAGTACTAGCTGAGTGTCTTTAACCATTATTATTACTGTCATTTCACCAGTACTAGCTGAGTGTCTTTAACCATTATTATTACTGTCATTTCACCAGTACTAGCTGAGTGTCTTTAACCACTATTATTACTGTCATTTCACCAGTACTAGCTGAGTGTCTTTAACCATTATTATTACTGTCATTTCACCAGTACTAGCTGAGTGTCTTAACCATTATTATTACTGCCATTTCACCAGTACTAGCTGAGTGTCTTTAACCACTATTATTACTGTCATTTCACCAGTACTAGCTGAGTGTCTTTAACCATTATTATTACTGTCATTTCACCAGTACTAGCTGAGTGTCTTTAACCACTATTATTACTGTCATTTCACCAGTACTAGCTGAGTGTCTTTAACCACTATTATTACTGTCATTTCACCAGTACTAGCTGAGTGTCTTTAACCATTATTATTACTGTCATTTCACCAGTACTAGCTGAGTGTCTTTAACCACTATTATTACTGTCATTTCACCAGTACTAGCTGAGTGTCTTTAACCATTATTATTACTGTCATTTCACCAGTACTAGCTGAGTGTCTTTAACCACTATTATTACTGTCATTTCACCAGTACTAGCTGAGTGTCTTTAACCATTATTATTATTGTCATTTCACCAGTACTAGCTGAGTGTCTTTAACCATTATTATTATTGTCATTTCACCAGTACTAGCTGAGTGTCTTTAACCACTATTATTACTGTCATTTCACCAGTACTAGCTGAGTGTCTTTAACCATTATTATTACTGTCATTTCACCAGTACTAGCTGAGTGTCTTTAACCATTATTATTACTGTCATTTCACCAGTACTAGCTGAGTGTCTTTAACCATTATTATTACTGTCATTTCACCAGTACTAGCTGAGTGTCTTTAACCACTATTATTACTGTCATTTCACCAGTACTAGCTGAGTGTCTTTAACCATTATTATTACTGTCATTTCACCAGTACTAGCTGAGTGTCTTTAACCACTATTATTACTGTCATTTCACCAGTACTAGCTGAGTGTCTTTAACCATTATTATTACTGTCATTTCACCAGTACTAGCTGAGTGTCTTTAACCATTATTATTACTGTCATTTCACCAGTACTAGCTGAGTGTCTTTAACCACTATTATTACTGTCATTTCACCAGTACTAGCTGAGTGTCTTTAACCATTATTATTACTGTCATTTCACCAGTACTAGCTGAGTGTCTTTAACCATTATTATTACTGTCATTTCACCAGTACTAGCTGAGTGTCTTTAACCATTATTATTACTGTCATTTCACCAGTACTAGCTGAGTGTCTTTAACCATTATTATTACTGTCATTTCACCAGTACTAGCTGAGTGTCTTTAACCACTATTATTACTGCCATTTCACCAGTACTAGCTGAGTGTCTTTAACCATTATTATTACTGTCATTTCACCAGTACTAGCTGAGTGTCTTTAACCATTATTATTACTGTCATTTCACCAGTACTAGCTGAGTGTCTTTAACCATTATTATTACTGTCATTTCACCAGTACTAGCTGAATGTCTTTAACCATTATTATTACTGTCATTTCACCAGTACTAGCTGAGTGTCTTTAACTCTTTAAGTCCCAATCGACTTTATAAAGGCTCAGGCGTTAGACGCGCTTGGCCCAATCGACTTTTAAAAGCCTTTAGTATATGTGCCTCTGTTTGAGACTGTTTCTAACACAAACCACCCAAAACATCATTTCCGACTGCAAGTACATTCTTTTAAATACCGCACGTGTTTAAGAGTGAACGTGTTTCTGTTTTGAGATATTTATTTTAGATTTTTAAAGCGATTTTTTTAAGCACATATCCTCCATTTTACCTTGAATAACTAATCATTTTTTTAAGCGCATATCCTCCATTTTACCTTGAATAACTAATCATTTTTCAATGAAAGCTTTTATGCTTGTAGCACAAGAGTAAAGTACATCCAATTACCTTCAGTTTCATATAGAACAACAAAGTTATTTATGCATATGAACATTTTAAAAAATTATTTCCAAACAACAACAATAAAAACGCACTGGGGTGGCCATTTTTGCTTGGGCCAAACCCACTTTTTTGCTTGGGACTGAAAGAGTTAACCATTATTATTACTGCCATTTCACCAGTACTAGCTGAGTGTCTTTACCACTATTATTACTGCCATTTCACCAGTACTAGCTGAGTGTCTTTAACCATTATTATTACTGCCATTTCACCAGTACTAGCTGAGTGTCTTTAACCATTATTATTACTGTCATTTCACCAGTACTAGCTGAGTGTCTTTAACCACTATTATTACTGTCATTTCACCAGTACTAGCTGAGTGTCTTTAACCATTATTATTACTGCCATTTCACCAGTACTAGCTGAGTGTCTTTAACCACTATTATTACTGCCATTTCACCAGTACTAGCTGAGTGTCTTTAACCATTATTATTACTGCCATTTCACCAGTACTAGCTGAGTGTCTTTAACCATTATTATTACTGCCATTTCACCAGTACTAGCTGAGTGTCTTTAACCACTATTATTACTGCCATTTCACCAGTACTAGCTGAGTGTCTTTAACCATTATTATTACTGTCATTTCACCAGTACTAGCTGAGTGTCTTTAACCATTATTATTACTGTCATTTCACCAGTACTAGCTGAGTGTCTTTAACCACTATTATTACTGCCATTTCACCAGTACTAGCTGAGTGTCTTTAACCATTATTATTACTGTCATTTCACCAGTACTAGCTGAGTGTCTTTAACCACTATTATTACTGTCATTTCACCAGTACTAGCTGAGTGTCTTTAACCATTATTATTACTGCCATTTCACCAGTACTAGCTGAGTGTCTTTAACCACTATTATTACTGCCATTTCACCAGTACTAGCTGAGTGTCTTTAACCACTATTATTACTGCCATTTCACCAGTACTAGCTGAGTGTCTTTAACCATTATTATTACTGCCATTTCACCAGTACTAGCTGAGTGTCTTTAACCACTATTATTACTGCCATTTCACCAGTACTAGCTGAGTGTCTTTAACCATTATTATTACTGTCATTTCACCAGTACTAGCTGAGTGTCTTTAACCATTATTATTACTGTCATTTCACCAGTACTAGCTGAGTGTCTTTAACCACTATTATTACTGCCATTTCACCAGTACTAGCTGAGTGTCTTTAACCATTATTATTACTGTCATTTCACCAGTACTAGCTGAGTGTCTTTAACCATTATTATTACTGTCATTTCACCAGTACTAGCTTAGTGTCTTTAACCACTATTATTACTGCCATTTCACCAGTACTAGCTGAGTGTCTTTAACCATTATTATTACTGTCATTTCACCAGTACTAGCTGAGTGTCTTTAACCATTATTATTACTGTCATTTCACCAGTACTAGCTGAGTGTCTTTAACCATTATTATTACTGTCATTTCACCAGTACTAGCTGAGTGTCTTTAACCATTATTATTACTGTCATTTCACCAGTACTAGCTGAGTGTCTTTAACCATTATTATTACTGTCATTTCACCAGTACTAGCTGAGTGTGTTTAACCACTATTATTACTGTCATTTCACCAGTACTAGCTGAGTGTCTTTAACCATTATTATTACTGTCATTTCACCAGTACTAGCTGAGTGTCTTTAACCACTATTATTACTGCCATTTCACCAGTACTAGCTGAGTGTCTTTAACCACTATTATTACTGCCATTTCACCAGTACTAGCTGAGTGTCTTTAACCATTATTATTACTGCCATTTCACCAGTACTAGCTGAGTGTCTTTAACCACTATTATTACTGCCATTTCACCAGTACTAGCTGAGTGTCTTTAACCATTATTATTACTGTCATTTCACCAGTACTAGCTGAGTGTCTTTAACCACTATTATTACTGCCATTTCACCAGTACTAGCTGAGTGTCTTTAACCATTATTATTACTGTCATTTCACCAGTACTAGCTGAGTGTCTTTAACCACTATTATTACTGCCATTTCACCAGTACTAGCTGAGTGTCTTTAACCACTATTATTACTGCCATTTCACCAGTACTAGCTGAGTGTCTTTAACCACTATTATTACTGCCATTTCACCAGTACTAGCTGAGTGTCTTTAACCACTATTATTACTGCCATTTCACCAGTACTAGCTGAGTGTCTTTAACCATTATTATTACTGCCATTTCACCAGTACTAGCTGAGTGTCTTTAACCACTATTATTACTGTCATTTCACCAGTACTAGCTGAGTGTCTTTAACCACTATTATTACTGTCATTTCACCAGTACTAGCTGAGTGTCTTTAACCATTATTATTACTGTCATTTCACCAGTACTAGCTGAGTGTCTTTAACCACTATTATTACTGTCATTTCACCAGTACTAGCTGAGTGTCTTTAACCACTATTATTACTGTCATTTCACCAGTACTAGCTGAGTGTCTTTAACCACTATTATTACTGTCATTTCACCAGTACTAGCTGAGTGTCTTTAACCATTATTATTACTGTCATTTCACCAGTACTAGCTGAGTGTCTTTAACCATTATTATTACTGTCATTTCACCAGTACTAGCTGAGTGTCTTTAACCACTATTATTACTGTCATTTCACCAGTACTAGCTGAGTGTCTTTAACCACTATTATTACTGTCATTTCACCAGTACTAGCTGAGTGTCTTTAACCATTATTATTACTGTCATTTCACCAGTACTAGCTGAGTGTCTTTAACCACTATTATTACTGTCATTACACCAGTACTAGCTGAGTGTCTTTAACCATTATTATTACTGCCATTTCACCAGTACTAGCTGAGTGTCTTTAACCATTATTATTACTGTCATTTCACCAGTACTAGCTGAGTGTCTTTAACCATTATTATTACTGTCATTTCACCAGTACTAGCTGAGTGTCTTTAACCATTATTATTACTGTCATTTCACCAGTACTAGCTGAGTGTCTTTAACCATTATTATTACTGTCATTTCACCAGTACTAGCTGAGTGTCTTTAACCATTATTATTACTGTCATTTCACCAGTACTAGCTGAGTGTCTTTAACCATTATTATTACTGTCATTTCACCAGTACTAGCTGAGTGTCTTTAACCATTATTATTACTGTCATTTCACCAGTACTAGCTGAGTGTCTTTAACCATTATTATTACTGTCATTTCACCAGTACTAGCTGAGTGTCTTTAACCACTATTATTACTGTCATTTCACCAGTACTAGCTGAGTGTCTTTAACCACTATTATTACTGTCATTTCACCAGTACTAGCTGAGTGTCTTTAACCATTATTATTACTGTCATTTCACCAGTACTAGCTGAGTGTCTTTAACCATTATTATTACTGTCATTTCACCAGTACTAGCTGAGTGTCTTTAACCATTATTATTACTGTCATTTCACCAGTACTAGCTGAGTGTCTTTAACCACTATTATTACTGTCATTTCACCAGTACTAGCTGAGTGTCTTTAACCATTATTATTACTGTCATTTCACCAGTACTAGCTGAGTGTCTTTAACCATTATTATTACTGTCATTTCACCAGTACTAGCTGAGTGTCTTTAACCACTATTATTACTGTCATTTCACCAGTACTAGCTGAGTGTCTTTAACCATTATTATTACTGTCATTTCACCAGTACTAGCTGAGTGTCTTTAACCATTATTATTACTGTCATTTCACCAGTACTAGCTGAGTGTCTTTAACCATTATTATTACTGTCATTTCACCAGTACTAGCTGAGTGTCTTTAACCATTATTATTACTGTCATTTCACCAGTACTAGCTGAGTGTCTTTAACCATTATTATTACTGTCATTTCACCAGTACTAGCTGAGTGTCTTTAACCATTATTATTACTGTCATTTCACCAGTACTAGCTGAGTGTCTTTAACCACTATTATTACTGTCATTTCACCAGTACTAGCTGAGTGTCTTTAACCATTATTATTACTGTCATTTCACCAGTACTAGCTGAGTGTCTTTAACCATTATTATTACTGTCATTTCACCAGTACTAGCTGAGTGTCTTTAACCATTATTATTACTGCCATTTCACCAGTACTAGCTGAGTGTCTTTAACCATTATTATTACTGTCATTTCACCAGTACTAGCTGAGTGTCTTTAACCATTATTATTACTGTCATTTCACCAGTACTAGCTGAGTGTCTTTAACCATTATTATTACTGTCATTTCACCAGTACTAGCTGAGTGTCTTTAACCATTATTATTACTGTCATTTCACCAGTACTAGCTGAGTGTCTTTAACCACTATTATTACTGTCATTTCACCAGTACTAGCTGAGTGTCTTTAACCATTATTATTACTGTCATTTCACCAGTACTAGCTGAGTGTCTTTAACCATTATTATTACTGTCATTTCACCAGTACTAGCTGAGTGTCTTTAACCATTATTATTACTGTCATTTCACCAGTACTAGCTGAGTGTCTTTAACCATTATTATTACTGTCATTTCACCAGTACTAGCTGAGTGTCTTTAACCACTATTATTACTGTCATTTCACCAGTACTAGCTGAGTGTCTTTAACCACTATTATTACTGTCATTTCACCAGTACTAGCTGAGTGTCTTTAACCACTATTATTACTGTCATTTCACCAGTACTAGCTGAGTGTCTTTAACCATTATTATTACTGTCATTTCACCAGTACTAGCTGAGTGTCTTTAACCATTATTATTACTGTCATTTCACCAGTACTAGCTGAGTGTCTTTAACCACTATTATTACTGTCATTTCACCAGTACTAGCTGAGTGTCTTTAACCATTATTATTACTGTCATTTCACCAGTACTAGCTGAGTGTCTTTAACCACTATTATTACTGTCATTTCACCAGTACTAGCTGAGTGTCTTTAAACATTATTATTACTGTCATTTCACCAGTACTAGCTGAGTGTCTTTAACCATTATTATTACTGTCATTTCACCAGTACTAGCTGAGTGTCTTTAACCATTATTATTACTGTCATTTCACCAGTACTAGCTGAGTGTCTTTAACCATTATTATTACTGTCATTTCACCAGTACTAGCTGAGTGTCTTTAACCACTATTATTACTGTCATTTCACCAGTACTAGCTGAGTGTCTTTAACCATTATTATTACTGTCATTTCACCAGTACTAGCTGAGTGTCTTTAACCATTATTATTACTGTCATTTCACCAGTACTAGCTGAGTGTCTTTAACCACTATTATTACTGTCATTTCACCAGTACTAGCTGAGTGTCTTTAACCATTATTATTACTGTCATTTCACCAGTACTAGCTGAGTGTCTTTAACCACTATTATTACTGTCATTTCACCAGTACTAGCTGAGTGTCTTTAACCATTATTATTACTGTCATTTCACCAGTACTAGCTGAGTGTCTTTAACCATTATTATTACTGTCATTTCACCAGTACTAGCTGAGTGTCTTTAACCATTATTATTACTGTCATTTCACCAGTACTAGCTGAGTGTCTTTAACCACTATTATTACTGTCATTTCACCAGTACTAGCTGAGTGTCTTTAACCATTATTATTACTGTCATTTCACCAGTACTAGCTGAGTGTCTTTAACCACTATTATTACTGTCATTTCACCAGTACTAGCTGAGTGTCTTTAACCATTATTATTACTGTCATTTCACCAGTACTAGCTGAGTGTCTTTAACCACTATTATTACTGCCATTTCACCAGTACTAGCTGAGTGTCTTTAACCACTATTATTACTGCCATTTCACCAGTACTAGCTGAGTGTCTTTAACCATTATTATTACTGCCATTTCACCAGTACTAGCTGAGTGTCTTTAACCACTATTATTACTGTCATTTCACCAGTACTAGCTGAGTGTCTTTAACCATTATTATTACTGTCATTTCACCAGTACTAGCTGAGTGTCTTTAACCATTATTATTACTGTCATTTCACCAGTACTAGCTGAGTGTCTTTAACCACTATTATTACTGTCATTTCACCAGTACTAGCTGAGTGTCTTTAACCATTATTATTACTGTCATTTCACCAGTACTAGCTGAGTGTCTTTAACCATTATTATTACTGTCATTTCACCAGTACTAGCTGAGTGTCTTTAACCATGATTATTATTGCCATTTCACCAGTACTAGCTGAGTGTCTTTAACCATTATTATTACTGTCATTTCACCAGTACTAGCTGAGTGTCTTTAACCATTATTATTACTGTCATTTCACCAGTACTAGCTGAGTGTCTTTAACCATTATTATTACTGTCATTTCACCAGTACTAGCTGAGTGTCTTTAACCATTATTATTACTGTCATTTCACCAGTACTAGCTGAGTGTCTTTAACCATTATTATTACTGTCATTACCAGTACTAGCTGAGTGTCTTTAGCCACTATTATTACTTCAATTTCACCAGTACTAGCTGAGTGTCTTTAACCATTATTATTACTGTCATTTCACCAGTACTAGCTGAGTGTCTTTAACCACTATTATTACTGTCATTTCACCAGTACTTACTGTCATTTCACCAGTACTAGCTGAGTGTCTTTAACCATTATTATTACTGCCATTTCACCAGTACTAGCTGAGTGTCTTTAACCACTATTATTACTGTCATTTCACCAGTACTAGCTGAGTGTCTTTAACCATTATTATTACTGTCATTTCACCAGTACTAGCTGAGTGTCTTTAACCACTATTATTACTGCCATTTCACCAGTACTAGCTGAGTGTCTTTAACCATTATTATTACTGTCATTTCACCAGTACTAGCTGAGTGTCTTTAACCACTATTATTACTGTCATTTCACCAGTACTAGCTGAGTGTCTTTAACCATTATTATTACTGCCATTTCACCAGTACTAGCTGAGTGTCTTTAACCACTATTATTACTGTCATTTCACCAGTACTAGCTGAGTGTCTTTAACCATTATTATTACTGCCATTTCACCAGTACTAGCTGAGTGTCTTTAACCATTATTATTACTGCCATTTCACCAGTACTAGCTGAGTGTCTTTAACCACTATTATTACTGTCATTTCACCAGTACTAGCTGAGTGTCTTTAACCATTATTATTACTGTCATTTCACCAGTACTAGCTGAGTGTCTTTAACCATTATTATTACTGTCATTTCACCAGTACTAGCTGAGTGTCTTTAACCACTATTATTACTGTCATTTCACCAGTACTAGCTGAGTGTCTTTAACCATTATTATTACTGTCATTTCACCAGTACTAGCTGAGTGTCTTTAACCACTATTATTACTGTCATTTCACCAGTACTAGCTGAGTGTCTTTAACCATTATTATTACTGTCATTTCACCAGTACTAGCTGAGTGTCTTTAACCACTATTATTACTGTCATTTCACCAGTACTAGCTGAGTGTCTTTAACCACTATTATTACTGTCATTTCACCAGTACTAGCTGAGTGTCTTTAACCATTATTATTACTGTCATTTCACCAGTACTAGCTGAGTGTCTTTAACCACTATTATTACTGTCATTTCACCAGTACTAGCTGAGTGTCTTTAACCATTATTATTACTGTCATTTCACCAGTACTAGCTGAGTGTCTTTAACCATTATTATTACTGTCATTTCACCAGTACTAGCTGAGTGTCTTTAACCATTATTATTACTGTCATTTCACCAGTACTAGCTGAGTGTCTTTAACCATTATTATTACTGTCATTTCACCAGTACTAGCTGAGTGTCTTTAACCATTATTATTACTGTCATTTCACCAGTACTAGCTGAGTGTCTTTAACCACTATTATTACTGTCATTTCACCAGTACTAGCTGAGTGTCTTTAACCATTATTATTACTGTCATTTCACCAGTACTAGCTGAGTGTCTTTAACCATTATTATTACTGTCATTTCACCAGTACTAGCTGAGTGTCTTTAACCATTATTATTACTGTCATTTCACCAGTACTAGCTGAGTGTCTTTAACCATTATTATTACTGTCATTTCACCAGTACTAGCTGAGTGTCTTTAACCACTATTATTACTGTCATTTCACCAGTACTAGCTGAGTGTCTTTAACCACTATTATTACTGTCATTTCACCAGTACTAGCTGAGTGTCTTTAACCATTATTATTACTGTCATTTCACCAGTACTAGCTGAGTGTCTTTAACCATTATTATTACTGTCATTTCACCAGTACTAGCTGAGTGTCTTTAACCATTATTATTACTGTCATTTCACCAGTACTAGCTGAGTGTCTTTAACCATTATTATTACTGTCATTTCACCAGTACTAGCTGAGTGTCTTTAACCATTATTATTACTGTCATTTCACCAGTACTAGCTGAGTGTCTTTAACCATTATTATTACTGTCATTTCACCAGTACTAGCTGAGTGTCTTTAACCACTATTATTACTGTCATTTCACCAGTACTAGCTGAGTGTCTTTAACCATTATTATTACTGTCATTTCACCAGTACTAGCTGAGTGTCTTTAACCATTATTATTACTGTCATTTCACCAGTACTAGCTGAGTGTCTTTAACCATTATTATTACTGTCATTTCACCAGTACTAGCTGAGTGTCTTTAACCATTATTATTACTGTCATTTCACCAGTACTAGCTGAGTGTCTTTAACCATTATTATTACTGTCATTTCACCAGTACTAGCTGAGTGTCTTTAACCATTATTATTACTGTCATTTCACCAGTACTAGCTGAGTGTCTTTAACCATTATTATTACTGTCATTTCACCAGTACTAGCTGAGTGTCTTTAACCATTATTATTACTGTCATTTCACCAGTACTAGCTGAGTGTCTTTAACCATTATTATTACTGTCATTTCACCAGTACTAGCTGAGTGTCTTTAACCACTATTATTACTGTCATTTCACCAGTACTAGCTGAGTG
This sequence comes from Oreohelix idahoensis, assembly GCA_024509875.1. Classification (NCBI taxonomy): domain Eukaryota; kingdom Metazoa; phylum Mollusca; class Gastropoda; order Stylommatophora; family Oreohelicidae; genus Oreohelix; species Oreohelix idahoensis. The sequence continues at coordinate 115,230 of JAMPIV010016838.1, read as the reverse complement.
TCTTTAACCACTATTATTACTGTCATTTCACCAGTACTAGCTGAGTGTCTTTAACCATTATTATTACTGTCATTTCACCAGTACTAGCTGAGTGTCTTTAACCATTATTATTACTGTCATTTCACCAGTACTAGCTGAGTGTCTTTAACCATTATTATTACTGTCATTTCACCAGTACTAGCTGAGTGTCTTTAACCATTATTATTACTGTCATTTCACCAGTACTAGCTGAGTGTCTTTAACCATTATTATTACTGTCATTTCACCAGTACTAGCTGAGTGTCTTTAACCACTATTATTACTGTCATTTCACCAGTACTAGCTGAGTGTCTTTAACCATTATTATTACTGTCATTTCACCAGTACTAGCTGAGTGTCTTTAACCATTATTATTACTGTCATTTCACCAGTACTAGCTGAGTGTCTTTAACCATTATTATTACTGTCATTTCACCAGTACTAGCTGAGTGTCTTTAACCATTATTATTACTGTCATTTCACCAGTACTAGCTGAGTGTCTTTAACCATTATTATTACTGTCATTTCACCAGTACTAGCTGAGTGTCTTTAACCATTATTATTACTGTCATTTCACCAGTACTAGCTGAGTGTCTTTAACCATTATTATTACTGTCATTTCACCAGTACTAGCTGAGTGTCTTTAACCATTATTATTACTGTCATTTCACCAGTACTAGCTGAGTGTCTTTAACCATTATTATTACTGTCATTTCACCAGTACTAGCTGAGTGTCTTTAACCACTATTATTACTGTCATTTCACCAGTACTAGCTGAGTGTCTTTAACCATTATTATTACTGTCATTTCACCAGTACTAGCTGAGTGTCTTTAACCATTATTATTACTGTCATTTCACCAGTACTAGCTGAGTGTCTTTAACCATTATTATTACTGTCATTTCACCAGTACTAGCTGAGTGTCTTTAACCATTATTATTACTGTCATTTCACCAGTACTAGCTGAGTGTCTTTAACCATTATTATTACTGTCATTTCACCAGTACTAGCTGAGTGTCTTTAACCATTATTATTACTGTCATTTCACCAGTACTAGCTGAGTGTCTTTAACCATTATTATTACTGTCATTTCACCAGTACTAGCTGAGTGTCTTTAACCATTATTATTACTGTCATTTCACCAGTACTAGCTGAGTGTCTTTAACCACTATTATTACTGTCATTTCACCAGTACTAGCTGAGTGTCTTTAACCATTATTATTACTGTCATTTCACCAGTACTAGCTGAGTGTCTTTAACCATTATTATTACTGTCATTTCACCAGTACTAGCTGAGTGTCTTTAACCATTATTATTACTGTCATTTCACCAGTACTAGCTGAGTGTCTTTAACCATTATTATTACTGTCATTTCACCAGTACTAGCTGAGTGTCTTTAACCATTATTATTACTGTCATTTCACCAGTACTAGCTGAGTGTCTTTAACCATTATTATTACTGTCATTTCACCAGTACTAGCTGAGTGTCTTTAACCACTATTATTACTGTCATTTCACCAGTACTAGCTGAGTGTCTTTAACCACTATTATTACTGTCATTTCACCAGTACTAGCTGAGTGTCTTTAACCATTATTATTACTGTCATTTCACCAGTACTAGCTGAGTGTCTTTAACCATTATTATTACTGTCATTTCACCAGTACTAGCTGAGTGTCTTTAACCATTATTATTACTGTCATTTCACCAGTACTAGCTGAGTGTCTTTAACCATTATTATTACTGTCATTTCACCAGTACTAGCTGAGTGTCTTTAACCATTATTATTACTGTCATTTCACCAGTACTAGCTGAGTGTCTTTAACCATTATTATTACTGTCATTTCACCAGTACTAGCTGAGTGTCTTTAACCACTATTATTACTGTCATTTCACCAGTACTAGCTGAGTGTCTTTAACCACTATTATTACTGTCATTTCACCAGTACTAGCTGAGTGTCTTTAACCACTATTATTACTGTCATTTCACCAGTACTAGCTGAGTGTCTTTAACCATTATTATTACTGTCATTTCACCAGTACTAGCTGAGTGTCTTTAACCATTATTATTACTGTCATTTCACCAGTACTAGCTGAGTGTCTTTAACCATTATTATTACTGTCATTTCACCAGTACTAGCTGAGTGTCTTTAACCACTATTATTACTGTCATTTCACCAGTACTAGCTGAGTGTCTTTAACCATTATTATTACTGTCATTTCACCAGTACTAGCTGAGTGTCTTTAACCATTATTATTACTGTCATTTCACCAGTACTAGCTGAGTGTCTTTAACCACTATTATTACTGTCATTTCACCAGTACTAGCTGAGTGTCTTTAACCACTATTATTACTGTCATTTCACCAGTACTAGCTGAGTGTCTTTAACCATTATTATTACTGTCATTTCACCAGTACTAGCTGAGTGTCTTTAACCACTATTATTACTGTCATTTCACCAGTACTAGCTGAGTGTCTTTAACCATTATTATTACTGTCATTTCACCAGTACTAGCTGAGTGTCTTTAACCATTATTATTACTGTCATTTCACCAGTACTAGCTGAGTGTCTTTAACCATTATTATTACTGTCATTTCACCAGTACTAGCTGAGTGTCTTTAACCATTATTATTACTGTCATTTCACCAGTACTAGCTGAGTGTCTTTAACCATTATTATTACTGTCATTTCACCAGTACTAGCTGAGTGTCTTTAACCACTATTATTACTGTCATTTCACCAGTACTAGCTGAGTGTCTTTAACCATTATTATTACTGTCATTTCACCAGTACTAGCTGAGTGTCTTTAACCACTATTATTACTGTCATTTCACCAGTACTAGCTGAGTGTCTTTAACCACTATTATTACTGTCATTTCACCAGTACTAGCTGAGTGTCTTTAACCACTATTATTACTGTCATTTCACCAGTACTAGCTGAGTGTCTTTAACCATTATTATTACTGTCATTTCACCAGTACTAGCTGAGTGTCTTTAACCATTATTATTACTGTCATTTCACCAGTACTAGCTGAGTGTCTTTAACCACTATTATTACTGTCATTTCACCAGTACTAGCTGAGTGTCTTTAACCATTATTATTACTGTCATTTCACCAGTACTAGCTGAGTGTCTTTAACCATTATTATTACTGTCATTTCACCAGTACTAGCTGAGTGTCTTTAACCACTATTATTACTGTCATTTCACCAGTACTAGCTGAGTGTCTTTAACCATTATTATTACTGTCATTTCACCAGTACTAGCTGAGTGTCTTTAACCATTATTATTACTGTCATTTCACCAGTACTAGCTGAGTGTCTTTAACCATTATTATTACTGTCATTTCACCAGTACTAGCTGAGTGTCTTTAACCATTATTATTACTGTCATTTCACCAGTACTAGCTGAGTGTCTTTAACCATTATTATTACTGTCATTTCACCAGTACTAGCTGAGTGTCTTTAACCACTATTATTACTGTCATTTCACCAGTACTAGCTGAGTGTCTTTAACCATTATTATTACTGTCATTTCACCAGTACTAGCTGAGTGTCTTTAACCATTATTATTACTGTCATTTCACCAGTACTAGCTGAGTGTCTTTAACCACTATTATTACTGTCATTTCACCAGTACTAGCTGAGTGTCTTTAACCACTATTATTACTGTCATTTCACCAGTACTAGCTGAGTGTCTTTAACCATTATTATTACTGTCATTTCACCAGTACTAGCTGAGTGTCTTTAACCATTATTATTACTGTCATTTCACCAGTACTAGCTGAGTGTCTTTAACCATTATTATTACTGTCATTTCACCAGTACTAGCTGAGTGTCTTTAACCATTATTATTACTGTCATTTCACCAGTACTAGCTGAGTGTCTTTAACCATTATTATTACTGTCATTTCACCAGTACTAGCTGAGTGTCTTTAACCATTATTATTACTGTCATTTCACCAGTACTAGCTGAGTGTCTTTAACCACTATTATTACTGTCATTTCACCAGTACTAGCTGAGTGTCTTTAACCACTATTATTACTGTCATTTCACCAGTACTAGCTGAGTGTCTTTAACCATTATTATTACTGTCATTTCACCAGTACTAGCTGAGTGTCTTTAACCATTATTATTACTGTCATTTCACCAGTACTAGCTGAGTGTCTTTAACCATTATTATTACTGTCATTTCACCAGTACTAGCTGAGTGTCTTTAACCATTATTATTACTGTCATTTCACCAGTACTAGCTGAGTGTCTTTAACCATTATTATTACTGTCATTTCACCAGTACTAGCTGAGTGTCTTTAACCATTATTATTACTGTCATTTCACCAGTACTAGCTGAGTGTCTTTAACCATTATTATTACTGTCATTTCACCAGTACTAGCTGAGTGTCTTTAACCACTATTATTACTGTCATTTCACCAGTACTAGCTGAGTGTCTTTAACCATTATTATTACTGTCATTTCACCAGTACTAGCTGAGTGTCTTTAACCATTATTATTACTGTCATTTCACCAGTACTAGCTGAGTGTCTTTAACCATTATTATTACTGTCATTTCACCAGTACTAGCTGAGTGTCTTTAACCATTATTATTACTGTCATTTCACCAGTACTAGCTGAGTGTCTTTAACCATTATTATTACTGTCATTTCACCAGTACTAGCTGAGTGTCTTTAACCATTATTATTACTGTCATTTCACCAGTACTAGCTGAGTGTCTTTAACCATTATTATTACTGTCATTTCACCAGTACTAGCTGAGTGTCTTTAACCATTATTATTACTGTCATTTCACCAGTACTAGCTGAGTGTCTTTAACCACTATTATTACTGTCATTTCACCAGTACTAGCTGAGTGTCTTTAACCATTATTATTACTGTCATTTCACCAGTACTAGCTGAGTGTCTTTAACCATTATTATTACTGTCATTTCACCAGTACTAGCTGAGTGTCTTTAACCATTATTATTACTGTCATTTCACCAGTACTAGCTGAGTGTCTTTAACCATTATTATTACTGTCATTTCACCAGTACTAGCTGAGTGTCTTTAACCATTATTATTACTGTCATTTCACCAGTACTAGCTGAGTGTCTTTAACCATTATTATTACTGTCATTTCACCAGTACTAGCTGAGTGTCTTTAACCATTATTATTACTGTCATTTCACCAGTACTAGCTGAGTGTCTTTAACCATTATTATTACTGTCATTTCACCAGTACTAGCTGAGTGTCTTTAACCATTATTATTACTGTCATTTCACCAGTACTAGCTGAGTGTCTTTAACCATTATTATTACTGTCATTTCACCAGTACTAGCTGAGTGTCTTTAACCATTATTATTACTGTCATTTCACCAGTACTAGCTGAGTGTCTTTAACCATTATTATTACTGTCATTTCACCAGTACTAGCTGAGTGTCTTTAACCATTATTATTACTGTCATTTCACCAGTACTAGCTGAGTGTCTTTAACCATTATTATTACTGTCATTTCACCAGTACTAGCTGAGTGTCTTTAACCATTATTATTACTGTCATTTCACCAGTACTAGCTGAGTGTCTTTAACCACTATTATTACTGTCATTTCACCAGTACTAGCTGAGTGTCTTTAACCACTATTATTACTGTCATTTCACCAGTACTAGCTGAGTGTCTTTAACCACTATTATTACTGTCATTTCACCAGTACTAGCTGAGTGTCTTTAACCACTATTATTACTGTCATTTCACCAGTACTAGCTGAGTGTCTTTAACCACTATTATTACTGTCATTTCACCAGTACTAGCTGAGTGTCTTTAACCACTATTATTACTGTCATTTCACCAGTACTAGCTGAGTGTCTTTAACCACTATTATTACTGTCATTTCACCAGTACTAGCTGAGTGTCTTTAACCACTATTATTACTGTCATTTCACCAGTACTAGCTGAGTGTCTTTAACCACTATTATTACTGTCATTTCACCAGTACTAGCTGAGTGTCTTTAACCATTATTATTACTGTCATTTCACCAGTACTAGCTGAGTGTCTTTAACCACTATTATTACTGTCATTTCACCAGTACTAGCTGAGTGTCTTTAACCACTATTATTACTGTCATTTCACCAGTACTAGCTGAGTGTCTTTAACCACTATTATTACTGTCATTTCACCAGTACTAGCTGAGTGTCTTTAACCACTATTATTACTGTCATTTCACCAGTACTAGCTGAGTGTCTTTAACCACTATTATTACTGTCATTTCACCAGTACTAGCTGAGTGTCTTTAACCACTATTATTACTGTCATTTCACCAGTACTAGCTGAGTGTCTTTAACCACTATTATTACTGTCATTTCACCAGTACTAGCTGAGTGTCTTTAACCATTATTATTACTGTCATTTCACCAGTACTAGCTGAGTGTCTTTAACCATTATTATTACTGTCATTTCACCAGTACTAGCTGAGTGTCTTTAACCACTATTATTACTGTCATTTCACCAGTACTAGCTGAGTGTCTTTAACCATTATTATTACTGTCATTTCACCAGTACTAGCTGAGTGTCTTTAACCACTATTATTACTGTCATTTCACCAGTACTAGCTGAGTGTCTTTAACCACTATTATTACTGTCATTTCACCAGTACTAGCTGAGTGTCTTTAACCACTATTATTACTGTCATTTCACCAGTACTAGCTGAGTGTCTTTAACCACTATTATTACTGTCATTTCACCAGTACTAGCTGAGTGTCTTTAACCACTATTATTACTGTCATTTCACCAGTACTAGCTGAGTGTCTTTAACCACTATTATTACTGTCATTTCACCAGTACTAGCTGAGTGTCTTTAACCACTATTATTACTGTCATTTCACCAGTACTAGCTGAGTGTCTTTAACCACTATTATTACTGTCATTTCACCAGTACTAGCTGAGTGTCTTTAACCACTATTATTACTGTCATTTCACCAGTACTAGCTGAGTGTCTTTAACCACTATTATTACTGTCATTTCACCAGTACTAGCTGAGTGTCTTTAACCACTATTATTACTGTCATTTCACCAGTACTAGCTGAGTGTCTTTAACCACTATTATTACTGTCATTTCACCAGTACTAGCTGAGTGTCTTTAACCACTATTATTACTGTCATTTCACCAGTACTAGCTGAGTGTCTTTAACCACTATTATTACTGTCATTTCACCAGTACTAGCTGAGTGTCTTTAACCACTATTATTACTGTCATTTCACCAGTACTAGCTGAGTGTCTTTAACCACTATTATTACTGTCATTTCACCAGTACTAGCTGAGTGTCTTTAACCACTATTATTACTGTCATTTCACCAGTACTAGCTGAGTGTCTTTAACCACTATTATTACTGTCATTTCACCAGTACTAGCTGAGTGTCTTTAACCACTATTATTACTGTCATTTCACCAGTACTAGCTGAGTGTCTTTAACCACTATTATTACTGTCATTTCACCAGTACTAGCTGAGTGTCTTTAACCACTATTATTACTGTCATTTCACCAGTACTAGCTGAGTGTCTTTAACCACTATTATTACTGTCATTTCACCAGTACTAGCTGAGTGTCTTTAACCACTATTATTACTGTCATTTCACCAGTACTAGCTGAGTGTCTTTAACCACTATTATTACTGTCATTTCACCAGTACTAGCTGAGTGTCTTTAACCACTATTATTACTGTCATTTCACCAGTACTAGCTGAGTGTCTTTAACCACTATTATTACTGTCATTTCACCAGTACTAGCTGAGTGTCTTTAACCACTATTATTACTGTCATTTCACCAGTACTAGCTGAGTGTCTTTAACCACTATTATTACTGTCATTTCACCAGTACTAGCTGAGTGTCTTTAACCACTATTATTACTGTCATTTCACCAGTACTAGCTGAGTGTCTTTAACCACTATTATTACTGTCATTTCACCAGTACTAGCTGAGTGTCTTTAACCACTATTATTACTGTCATTTCACCAGTACTAGCTGAGTGTCTTTAACCACTATTATTACTGTCATTTCACCAGTACTAGCTGAGTGTCTTTAACCACTATTATTACTGTCATTTCACCAGTACTAGCTGAGTGTCTTTAACCACTATTATTACTGTCATTTCACCAGTACTAGCTGAGTGTCTTTAACCACTATTATTACTGTCATTTCACCAGTACTAGCTGAGTGTCTTTAACCACTATTATTACTGTCATTTCACCAGTACTAGCTGAGTGTCTTTAACCACTATTATTACTGTCATTTCACCAGTACTAGCTGAGTGTCTTTAACCACTATTATTACTGTCATTTCACCAGTACTAGCTGAGTGTCTTTAACCACTATTATTACTGTCATTTCACCAGTACTAGCTGAGTGTCTTTAACCACTATTATTACTGTCATTTCACCAGTACTAGCTGAGTGTCTTTAACCACTATTATTACTGTCATTTCACCAGTACTAGCTGAGTGTCTTTAACCACTATTATTACTGTCATTTCACCAGTACTAGCTGAGTGTCTTTAACCATTATTATTACTGTCATTTCACCAGTACTAGCTGAGTGTCTTTAACCACTATTATTACTGTCATTTCACCAGTACTAGCTGAGTGTCTTTAACCACTATTATTACTGTCATTTCACCAGTACTAGCTGAGTGTCTTTAACCACTATTATTACTGTCATTTCACCAGTACTAGCTGAGTGTCTTTAACCATTATTATTACTGTCATTTCACCAGTACTAGCTGAGTGTCTTTAACCATTATTACTGTCATTTCACCAGTACTAGCTGAGTGTCTTTAACCACTATTATTACTGTCATTTCACCAGTACTAGCTGAGTGTCTTTAACCACTATTATTACTGTCATTTCACCAGTACTAGCTGAGTGTCTTTAACCATTATTATTACTGTCATTTCACCAGTACTAGCTGAGTGTCTTTAACCACTATTATTACTGTCATTTCACCAGTACTAGCTGAGTGTCTTTAACCACTATTATTACTGTCATTTCACCAGTACTAGCTGAGTGTCTTTAACCACTATTATTACTGTCATTTCACCAGTACTAGCTGAGTGTCTTTAACCACTATTATTACTGTCATTTCACCAGTACTAGCTGAGTGTCTTTAACCACTATTATTACTGTCATTTCACCAGTACTAGCTGAGTGTCTTTAACCACTATTATTACTGTCATTTCACCAGTACTAGCTGAGTGTCTTTAACCACTATTATTACTGTCATTTCACCAGTACTAGCTGAGTGTCTTTAACCACTATTATTACTGTCATTTCACCAGTACTAGCTGAGTGTCTTTAACCACTATTATTACTGTCATTTCACCAGTACTAGCTGAGTGTCTTTAACCACTATTATTACTGCCATTTCACCAGTACTAGCTGAGTGTCTTTAACCATTATTATTACTGTCATTTCACCAGTACTAGCTGAGTGTCTTTAACCACTATTATTACTGTCATTTCACCAGTACTAGCTGAGTGTCTTTAACCATTATTATTACTGTCATTTCACCAGTACTAGCTGAGTGTCTTTAACCACTATTATTACTGCCATTTCACCAGTACTAGCTGAGTGTCTTTAACCACTATTATTACTGCCATTTCACCAGTACTAGCTGAGTGTCTTTAACCACTATTATTACTGTCATTTCACCAGTACTAGCTGAGTGTCTTTAACCATTATTATTACTGTCATTTCACCAGTACTAGCTGAGTGTCTTTAACCACTATTATTACTGTCATTTCACCAGTACTAGCTGAGTGTCTTTAACCATTATTATTACTGTCATTTCACCAGTACTAGCTGAGTGTCTTTAACCATTATTATTACTGTCATTTCACCAGTACTAGCTGAGTGTCTTTAACCATTATTATTACTGTCATTTCACCAGTACTAGCTGAGTGTCTTTAACCATTATTATTACTGTCATTTCACCAGTACTAGCTGAGTGTCTTTAACCATTATTATTACTGTCATTTCACCAGTACTAGCTGAGTGTCTTTAACCATTATTATTACTGTCATTTCACCAGTACTAGCTGAGTGTCTTTAACCATTATTATTACTGTCATTTCACCAGTACTAGCTGAGTGTCTTTAACCACTATTATTACTGTCATTTCACCAGTACTAGCTGAGTGTCTTTAACCATTATTATTACTGTCATTTCACCAGTACTAGCTGAGTGTCTTTAACCATTATTATTACTGTCATTTCACCAGTACTAGCTGAGTGTCTTTAACCACTATTATTACTGTCATTTCACCAGTACTAGCTGAGTGTCTTTAACCATTATTATTACTGTCATTTCACCAGTACTAGCTGAGTGTCTTTAACCACTATTATTACTGTCATTTCACCAGTACTAGCTGAGTGTCTTTAACCATTATTATTACTGTCATTTCACCAGTACTAGCTGAGTGTCTTTAACCATTATTATTACTGCCATTTCACCAGTACTAGCTGAGTGTCTTTAACCATTATTATTACTGTCATTTCACCAGTACTAGCTGAGTGTCTTTAACCACTATTATTACTGTCATTTCACCAGTACTAGCTGAGTGTCTTTAACCATTATTATTACTGTCATTTCACCAGTACTAGCTGAGTGTCTTTAACCACTATTATTACTGTCATTTCACCAGTACTAGCTGAGTGTCTTTAACCATTATTATTACTGTCATTTCACCAGTACTAGCTGAGTGTCTTTAACCATTATTATTACTGTCATTTCACCAGTACTAGCTGAGTGTCTTTAACCACTATTATTACTGTCATTTCACCAGTACTAGCTGAGTGTCTTTAACCACTATTATTACTGTCATTTCACCAGTACTAGCTGAGTGTCTTTAACCACTATTATTACTGTCATTTCACCAGTACTAGCTGAGTGTCTTTAACCATTATTATTACTGTCATTTCACCAGTACTAGCTGAGTGTCTTTAACCATTATTATTACTGTCATTTCACCAGTACTAGCTGAGTGTCTTTAACCATTATTATTACTGTCATTTCACCAGTACTAGCTGAGTGTCTTTAACCATTATTATTACTGTCATTTCACCAGTACTAGCTGAGTGTCTTTAACCATTATTATTACTGTCATTTCACCAGTACTAGCTGAGTGTCTTTAACCATTATTATTACTGTCATTTCACCAGTACTAGCTGAGTGTCATTTATTACTGTCATTTCACCAGTACTAGCTGAGTGTCTTTAACCATTATTATTATTGTCATTTCACCAGTACTGGCTGAGTGTCTTTAACAATTATTATTATTTTCTTTTCACCAGTACTAGCTGAGTGTCTTTAACCACTATTATTACTGTCATTTCACCAGTACTAGCTGAGTGTCTTTAACCATTATTATTACTGTCATTTCACCAGTACTAGCTGAGTGTCTTTAACCATTATTATTACTGTCATTTCACCAGTACTAGCTGAGTGTCTTTAACCATTATTATTACTGTCATTTCACCAGTACTAGCTGAGTGTCTTTAACCATTATTATTACTGTCATTTCACCAGTACTAGCTGAGTGTCTTTAACCATTATTATTACTGTCATTTCACCAGTACTAGCTGAGTGTCTTTAACCATTATTATTACTGTCATTTCACCAGTACTAGCTGAGTGTCTTTAACCACTATTATTACTGTCATTTCACCAGTACTAGCTGAGTGTCTTTAACCATTATTACTGTCATTTCACCAGTACTAGCTGAGTGTCTTTAACCATTATTATTACTGTCATTTCACCAGTACTAGCTGAGTGTCTTTAACCATTATTATTACTGTCATTTCACCAGTACTAGCTGAGTGTCTTTAACCACTATTATTACTGTCATTTCACCAGTACTAGCTGAGTGTCTTTAACCATTATTATTACTGTCATTTCACCAGTACTAGCTGAGTGTCTTTAACCATTATTATTACTGTCATTTCACCAGTACTAGCTGAGTGTCTTTAACCACTATTATTACTGTCATTTCACCAGTACTAGCTGAGTGTCTTTAACCACTATTATTACTGTCATTTCACCAGTACTAGCTGAGTGTCTTTAACCATTATTATTACTGTCATTTCACCAGTACTAGCTGAGTGTCTTTAACCATTATTATTACTGTCATTTCACCAGTACTAGCTGAGTGTCTTTAACCATTATTATTACTGTCATTTCACCAGTACTAGCTGAGTGTCTTTAACCATTATTATTACTGTCATTTCACCAGTACTAGCTGAGTGTCTTTAACCATTATTATTACTGTCATTTCACCAGTACTAGCTGAGTGTCTTTAACCATTATTATTACTGTCATTTCACCAGTACTAGCTGAGTGTCTTTAACCATTATTATTACTGTCATTTCACCAGTACTAGCTGAGTGTCTTTAACCACTATTATTACTGTCATTTCACCAGTACTAGCTGAGTGTCTTTAACCACTATTATTACTGTCATTTCACCAGTACTAGCTGAGTGTCTTTAACCACTATTATTACTGTCATTTCACCAGTACTAGCTGAGTGTCTTTAACCACTATTATTACTGTCATTTCACCAGTACTAGCTGAGTGTCTTTAACCATTATTATTACTGTCATTTCACCAGTACTAGCTGAGTGTCTTTAACCACTATTATTACTGTCATTTCACCAGTACTAGCTGAGTGTCTTTAACCATTATTATTACTGTCATTTCACCAGTACTAGCTGAGTGTCTTTAACCATTATTATTACTGTCATTTCACCAGTACTAGCTGAGTGTCTTTAACCATTATTATTACTGTCATTTCACCAGTACTAGCTGAGTGTCTTTAACCATTATTATTACTGTCATTTCACCAGTACTAGCTGAGTGTCTTTAACCATTATTATTACTGTCATTTCACCAGTACTAGCTGAGTGTCTTTAACCATTATTATTACTGTCATTTCACCAGTACTAGCTGAGTGTCTTTAACCACTATTATTACTGTCATTTCACCAGTACTAGCTGAGTGTCTTTAACCACTATTATTACTGTCATTTCACCAGTACTAGCTGAGTGTCTTTAACCATTATTATTACTGTCATTTCACCAGTACTAGCTGAGTGTCTTTAACCATTATTATTACTGTCATTTCACCAGTACTAGCTGAGTGTCTTTAACCATTATTATTACTGTCATTTCACCAGTACTAGCTGAGTGTCTTTAACCACTATTATTACTGTCATTTCACCAGTACTAGCTGAGTGTCTTTAACCACTATTATTACTGTCATTTCACCAGTACTAGCTGAGTGTCTTTAACCATTATTATTACTGTCATTTCACCAGTACTAGCTGAGTGTCTTTAACCACTATTATTACTGTCATTTCACCAGTACTAGCTGAGTGTCTTTAACCACTATTATTACTGTCATTTCACCAGTACTAGCTGAGTGTCTTTAACCATTATTATTACTGTCATTTCACCAGTACTAGCTGAGTGTCTTTAACCACTATTATTACTGTCATTTCACCAGTACTAGCTGAGTGTCTTTAACCACTATTATTACTGTCATTTCACCAGTACTAGCTGAGTGTCTTTAACCATTATTATTACTGTCATTTCACCAGTACTAGCTGAGTGTCTTTAACCACTATTATTACTGTCATTTCACCAGTACTAGCTGAGTGTCTTTAACCATTATTATTACTGTCATTTCACCAGTACTAGCTGAGTGTCTTTAACCACTATTATTACTGTCATTTCACCAGTACTAGCTGAGTGTCTTTAACCATTATTATTACTGTCATTTCACCAGTACTAGCTGAGTGTCTTTAACCATTATTATTACTGTCATTTCACCAGTACTAGCTGAGTGTCTTTAACCATTATTATTACTGTCATTTCACCAGTACTAGCTGAGTGTCTTTAACCATTATTATTACTGTCATTTCACCAGTACTAGCTGAGTGTCTTTAACCACTATTATTACTGTCATTTCACCAGTACTAGCTGAGTGTCTTTAACCATTATTATTACTGTCATTTCACCAGTACTAGCTGAGTGTCTTTAACCATTATTACTGTCATTTCACCAGTACTAGCTGAGTGTCTTTAACCATTATTATTACTGTCATTTCACCAGTACTAGCTGAGTGTCTTTAACCACTATTATTACTGTCATTTCACCAGTACTAGCTGAGTGTCTTTAACCACTATTATTACTGTCATTTCACCAGTACTAGCTGAGTGTCTTTAACCACTATTATTACTGTCATTTCACCAGTACTAGCTGAGTGTCTTTAACCACTATTATTACTGTCATTTCACCAGTACTAGCTGAGTGTCTTTAACCACTATTATTACTGTCATTTCACCAGTACTAGCTGAGTGTCTTTAACCATTATTATTACTGTCATTTCACCAGTACTAGCTGAGTGTCTTTAACCACTATTATTACTGTCATTTCACCAGTACTAGCTGAGTGTCTTTAACCATTATTATTACTGTCATTTCACCAGTACTAGCTGAGTGTCTTTAACCATTATTATTACTGTCATTTCACCAGTACTAGCTGAGTGTCTTTAACCACTATTATTACTGTCATTTCACCAGTACTAGCTGAGTGTCTTTAACCACTATTATTACTGTCATTTCACCAGTACTAGCTGAGTGTCTTTAACCACTATTATTACTGTCATTTCACCAGTACTAGCTGAGTGTCTTTAACCACTATTATTACTGTCATTTCACCAGTACTAGCTGAGTGTCTTTAACCATTATTATTACTGTCATTTCACCAGTACTAGCTGAGTGTCTTTAACCACTATTATTACTGTCATTTCACCAGTACTAGCTGAGTGTCTTTAACCATTATTATTACTGTCATTTCACCAGTACTAGCTGAGTGTCTTTAACCATTATTATTACTGTCATTTCACCAGTACTAGCTGAGTGTCTTTAACCATTATTATTACTGTCATTTCACCAGTACTAGCTGAGTGTCTTTAACCACTATTATTACTGTCATTTCACCAGTACTAGCTGAGTGTCTTTAACCACTATTATTACTGTCATTTCACCAGTACTAGCTGAGTGTCTTTAACCATTATTATTACTGTCATTTCACCAGTACTAGCTGAGTGTCTTTAACCATTATTATTACTGTCATTTCACCAGTACTAGCTGAGTGTCTTTAACCACTATTATTACTGTCATTTCACCAGTACTAGCTGAGTGTCTTTAACCACTATTATTACTGTCATTTCACCAGTACTAGCTGAGTGTCTTTAACCATTATTATTACTGTCATTTCACCAGTACTAGCTGAGTGTCTTTAACCATTATTATTACTGTCATTTCACCAGTACTAGCTGAGTGTCTTTAACCATTATTATTACTGTCATTTCACCAGTACTAGCTGAGTGTCTTTAACCACTATTATTACTGTCATTTCACCAGTACTAGCTGAGTGTCTTTAACCACTATTATTACTGTCATTTCACCAGTACTAGCTGAGTGTCTTTAACCACTATTATTACTGTCATTTCACCAGTACTAGCTGAGTGTCTTTAACCATTATTATTACTGTCATTTCACCAGTACTAGCTGAGTGTCTTTAACCACTATTATTACTGTCATTTCACCAGTACTAGCTGAGTGTCTTTAACCACTATTATTACTGTCATTTCACCAGTACTAGCTATTATTACTGTCATTTCACCAGTACTAGCTGAGTGTCTTTAACCATTATTATTACTGTCATTTCACCAGTACTAGCTGAGTGTCTTTAACCACTATTATTACTGTCATTTCACCAGTACTAGCTGAGTGTCTTTAACCACTATTATTACTGTCATTTCACCAGTACTAGCTGAGTGTCTTTAACCACTATTATTACTGTCATTTCACCAGTACTAGCTGAGTGTCTTTAACCACTATTATTACTGTCATTTCACCAGTACTAGCTGAGTGTCTTTAACCATTATTATTACTGTCATTTCACCAGTACTAGCTGAGTGTCTTTAACCACTATTATTACTGTCATTTCACCAGTACTAGCTGAGTGTCTTTAACCACTATTATTACTGTCATTTCACCAGTACTAGCTGAGTGTCTTTAACCACTATTATTACTGTCATTTCACCAGTACTAGCTGAGTGTCTTTAACCATTATTATTACTGTCATTTCACCAGTACTAGCTGAGTGTCTTTAACCATTATTATTACTGTCATTTCACCAGTACTAGCTGAGTGTCTTTAACCATTATTATTACTGTCATTTCACCAGTACTAGCTGAGTGTCTTTAACCATTATTATTACTGTCATTTCACCAGTACTAGCTGAGTGTCTTTAACCACTATTATTACTGTCATTTCACCAGTACTAGCTGAGTGTCTTTAACCACTATTATTACTGTCATTTCACCAGTACTAGCTGAGTGTCTTTAACCATTATTATTACTGTCATTTCACCAGTACTAGCTGAGTGTCTTTAACCATTATTATTACTGTCATTTCACCAGTACTAGCTGAGTGTCTTTAACCATTATTATTACTGTCATTTCACCAGTACTAGCTGAGTGTCTTTAACCATTATTATTACTGTCATTTCACCAGTACTAGCTGAGTGTCTTTAACCATTATTATTACTGTCATTTCACCAGTACTAGCTGAGTGTCTTTAACCATTATTATTACTGTCATTTCACCAGTACTAGCTGAGTGTCTTTAACCATTATTATTACTGTCATTTCACCAGTACTAGCTGAGTGTCTTTAACCATTATTATTACTGTCATTTCACCAGTACTAGCTGAGTGTCTTTAACCACTATTATTACTGTCATTTCACCAGTACTAGCTGAGTGTCTTTAACCATTATTATTACTGTCATTTCACCAGTACTAGCTGAGTGTCTTTAACCATTATTATTACTGTCATTTCACCAGTACTAGCTGAGTGTCTTTAACCATTATTATTACTGTCATTTCACCAGTACTAGCTGAGTGTCTTTAACCATTATTATTACTGTCATTTCACCAGTACTAGCTGAGTGTCTTTAACCACTATTATTACTGTCATTTCACCAGTACTAGCTGAGTGTCTTTAACCATTATTATTACTGTCATTTCACCAGTACTAGCTGAGTGTCTTTAACCATTATTATTACTGTCATTTCACCAGTACTAGCTGAGTGTCTTTAACCATTATTATTACTGTCATTTCACCAGTACTAGCTGAGTGTCTTTAACCATTATTATTACTGTCATTTCACCAGTACTAGCTGAGTGTCTTTAACCACTATTATTACTGTCATTTCACCAGTACTAGCTGAGTGTCTTTAACCACTATTATTACTGTCATTTCACCAGTACTAGCTGAGTGTCTTTAACCATTATTATTACTGTCATTTCACCAGTACTAGCTGAGTGTCTTTAACCACTATTATTACTGTCATTTCACCAGTACTAGCTGAGTGTCTTTAACCATTATTATTACTGTCATTTCACCAGTACTAGCTGAGTGTCTTTAACCACTATTATTACTGTCATTTCACCAGTACTAGCTGAGTGTCTTTAACCACTATTATTACTGTCATTTCACCAGTACTAGCTGAGTGTCTTTAACCACTATTATTACTGTCATTTCACCAGTACTAGCTGAGTGTCTTTAACCATTATTATTACTGTCATTTCACCAGTACTAGCTGAGTGTCTTTAACCATTATTATTACTGTCATTTCACCAGTACTAGCTGAGTGTCTTTAACCACTATTATTACTGTCATTTCACCAGTACTAGCTGAGTGTCTTTAACCACTATTATTACTGTCATTTCACCAGTACTAGCTGAGTGTCTTTAACCACTATTATTACTGTCATTTCACCAGTACTAGCTGAGTGTCTTTAACCATTATTATTACTGTCATTTCACCAGTACTAGCTGAGTGTCTTTAACCACTATTATTACTGTCATTTCACCAGTACTAGCTGAGTGTCTTTAACCATTATTATTACTGTCATTTCACCAGTACTAGCTGAGTGTCTTTAACCATTATTATTACTGTCATTTCACCAGTACTAGCTGAGTGTCTTTAACCATTATTATTACTGTCATTTCACCAGTACTAGCTGAGTGTCTTTAACCATTATTATTACTGTCATTTCACCAGTACTAGCTGAGTGTCTTTAACCATTATTATTACTGTCATTTCACCAGTACTAGCTGAGTGTCTTTAACCACTATTATTACTGTCATTTCACCAGTACTAGCTGAGTGTCTTTAACCATTATTATTACTGTCATTTCACCAGTACTAGCTGAGTGTCTTTAACCATTATTATTACTGTCATTTCACCAGTACTAGCTGAGTGTCTTTAACCACTATTATTACTGTCATTTCACCAGTACTAGCTGAGTGTCTTTAACCACTATTATTACTGTCATTTCACCAGTACTAGCTGAGTGTCTTTAACCATTATTATTACTGTCATTTCACCAGTACTAGCTGAGTGTCTTTAACCACTATTATTACTGTCATTTCACCAGTACTAGCTGAGTGTCTTTAACCACTATTATTACTGTCATTTCACCAGTACTAGCTGAGTGTCTTTAACCATTATTATTACTGTCATTTCACCAGTACTAGCTGAGTGTCTTTAACCACTATTATTACTGTCATTTCACCAGTACTAGCTGAGTGTCTTTAACCACTATTATTACTGTCATTTCACCAGTACTAGCTGAGTGTCTTTAACCACTATTATTACTGTCATTTCACCAGTACTAGCTGAGTGTCTTTAACCATTATTATTACTGTCATTTCACCAGTACTAGCTGAGTGTCTTTAACCACTATTATTACTGTCATTTCACCAGTACTAGCTGAGTGTCTTTAACCACTATTATTACTGCCATTTCACCAGTACTAGCTGAGTGTCTTTAACCACTATTATTACTGTCATTTCACCAGTACTAGCTGAGTGTCTTTAACCATTATTATTACTGTCATTTCACCAGTACTAGCTGAGTGTCTTTAACCACTATTATTACTGCCATTTCACCAGTACTAGCTGAGTGTCTTTAACCATTATTATTACTGTCATTTCACCAGTACTAGCTGAGTGTCTTTAACCACTATTATTACTGTCATTTCACCAGTACTAGCTGAGTGTCTTTAACCATTATTATTACTGTCATTTCACCAGTACTAGCTGAGTGTCTTTAACCACTATTATTACTGTCATTTCACCAGTACTAGCTGAGTGTCTTTAACCATTATTATTACTGTCATTTCACCAGTACTAGCTGAGTGTCTTTAACCATTATTATTACTGTCATTTCACCAGTACTAGCTGAGTGTCTTTAACCATTATTATTACTGTCATTTCACCAGTACTAGCTGAGTGTCTTTAACCACTATTATTACTGTCATTTCACCAGTACTAGCTGAGTGTCTTTAACCATTATTATTACTGCCATTTCACCAGTACTAGCTGAGTGTCTTTAACCATTATTATTACTGTCATTTCACCAGTACTAGCTGAGTGTCTTTAACCATTATTATTACTGTCATTTCACCAGTACTAGCTGAGTGTCTTTAACCATTATTATTACTGCCATTTCACCAGTACTAGCTGAGTGTCTTTAACCACTATTATTACTGTCATTTCACCAGTACTAGCTGAGTGTCTTTAACCATTATTATTACTGCCATTTCACCAGTACTAGCTGAGTGTCTTTAACCACTATTATTACTGCCATTTCACCAGTACTAGCTGAGTGTCTTTAACCACTATTATTACTGTCATTTCACCAGTACTAGCTGAGTGTCTTTAACCACTATTATTACTGTCATTTCACCAGTACTAGTTGAGTGTCTTTAACCACTATTATTACTGCCATTTCACCAGTACTAGCTGAGTGTCTTTAACCACTATTATTACTGTCATTTCACCAGTACTAGCTGAGTGTCTTTAACCACTATTATTACTGTCATTTCACCAGTACTAGCTGAGTGTCTTTAACCATTATTATTACTGCCATTTCACCAGTACTAGCTGAGTGTCTTTAACCATTATTATTACTGTCATTTCACCAGTACTAGCTGAGTGTCTTTAACCACTATTATTACTGTCATTTCACCAGTACTAGCTGAGTGTCTTTAACCATTATTATTATTGCCATTTCACCAGTACTAGCTGAGTGTCTTTAACCATTATTATTATTGCCATTTCACCAGTACTAGCTGAGTGTCTTTAACCACTATTATTACTGTCATTTCACCAGTACTAGCTGAGTGTCTTTAACCATTATTATTACTGCCATTTCACCAGTACTAGCTGAGTGTCTTTAACCATTATTATTACTGCCATTTCACCAGTACTAGCTGAGTGTCTTTAACCACTATTATTACTGTCATTTCACCAGTACTAGCTGAGTGTCTTTAACCACTATTATTACTGCCATTTCACCAGTACTAGCTGAGTGTCTTTAACCACTATTATTACTGTCATTTCACCAGTACTAGTTGAGTGTCTTTAACCACTATTATTACTGTCATTTCACCAGTACTAGCTGAGTGTCTTTAACCACTATTATTACTGTCATTTCACCAGTACTAGCTGAGTGTCTTTAACCATTATTATTACTGCCATTTCACCAGTACTAGCTGAGTGTCTTTAACCATTATTATTACTGCCATTTCACCAGTACTAGTTGAGTGTCTTTAACCACTATTATTACTGCCATTTCACCAGTACTAGCTGAGTGTCTTTAACCATTATTATTACTGCCATTTCACCAGTACTAGCTGAGTGTCTTTAACCATTATTATTACTGCCATTTCACCAGTACTAGCTGAGTGTCTTTAACCACTATTATTACTGTCATTTCACCAGTACTAGCTGAGTGTCTTTAACCATTATTATTACTGCCATTTCACCAGTACTAGCTGAGTGTCTTTAACCATTATTATTACTGTCATTTCACCAGTACTAGCTGAGTGTCTTTAACCACTATTATTACTGTCATTTCACCAGTACTAGCTGAGTGTCTTTAACCACTATTATTACTGCCATTTCACCAGTACTAGCTGAGTGTCTTTAACCATTATTATTACTGCCATTTCACCAGTACTAGTTGAGTGTCTTTAACCACTATTATTACTGTCATTTCACCAGTACTAGCTGAGTGTCTTTAACCACTATTATTACTGTCATTTCACCAGTACTAGCTGAGTGTCTTTAACCATTATTATTACTGCCATTTCACCAGTACTAGCTGAGTGTCTTTAACCATTATTATTACTGCCATTTCACCAGTACTAGCTGAGTGTCTTTAACCACTATTATTACTGCCATTTCACCAGTACTAGCTGAGTGTCTTTAACCATTATTATTACTGCCATTTCACCAGTACTAGCTGAGTGTCTTTAACCATTATTATTACTGTCATTTCACCAGTACTAGCTGAGTGTCTTTAACCACTATTATTACTGTCATTTCACCAGTACTAGCTGAGTGTCTTTAACCATTATTATTACTGCCATTTCACCAGTACTAGCTGAGTGTCTTTAACCATTATTATTACTGCCATTTCACCAGTACTAGCTGAGTGTCTTTAACCACTATTATTACTGTCATTTCACCAGTACTAGCTGAGTGTCTTTAACCATTATTATTACTGCCATTTCACCAGTACTAGCTGAGTGTCTTTAACCATTATTATTACTGCCATTTCACCAGTACTAGTTGAGTGTCTTTAACCACTATTATTACTGTCATTTCACCAGTACTAGCTGAGTGTCTTTAACCACTATTATTACTGTCATTTCACCAGTACTAGCTGAGTGTCTTTAACCACTATTATTACTGTCATTTCACCAGTACTAGCTGAGTGTCTTTAACCATTATTATTACTGCCATTTCACCAGTACTAGCTGAGTGTCTTTAACCACTATTATTACTGTCATTTCACCAGTACTAGCTGAGTGTCTTTAACCACTATTATTACTGTCATTTCACCAGTACTAGCTGAGTGTCTTTAACCATTATTATTACTGCCATTTCACCAGTACTAGCTGAGTGTCTTTAACCATTATTATTACTGCCATTTCACCAGTACTAGTTGAGTGTCTTTAACCACTATTATTACTGCCATTTCACCAGTACTAGCTGAGTGTCTTTAACCATTATTATTACTGCCATTTCACCAGTACTAGCTGAGTGTCTTTAACCATTATTATTACTGCCATTTCACCAGTACTAGCTGAGTGTCTTTAACCACTATTATTACTGTCATTTCACCAGTACTAGCTGAGTGTCTTTAACCATTATTATTACTGCCATTTCACCAGTACTAGCTGAGTGTCTTTAACCATTATTATTACTGCCATTTCACCAGTACTAGCTGAGTGTCTTTAACCACTATTATTACTGTCATTTCACCAGTACTAGCTGAGTGTCTTTAACCATTATTATTACTGCCATTTCACCAGTACTAGCTGAGTGTCTTTAACCATTATTATTACTGCCATTTCACCAGTACTAGTTGAGTGTCTTTAACCACTATTATTACTGTCATTTCACCAGTACTAGCTGAGTGTCTTTAACCACTATTATTACTGTCATTTCACCAGTACTAGCTGAGTGTCTTTAACCATTATTATTACTGCCATTTCACCAGTACTAGTTGAGTGTCTTTAACCACTATTATTACTGTCATTTCACCAGTACTAGCTGAGTGTCTTTAACCACTATTATTACTGTCATTTCACCAGTACTAGCTGAGTGTCTTTAACCACTATTATTACTGTCATTTCACCAGTACTAGCTGAGTGTCTTTAACCACTATTATTACTGTCATTTCACCAGTACTAGCTGAGTGTCTTTAACCACTATTATTACTGTCATTTCACCAGTACTAGCTGAGTGTCTTTAACCATTATTACTGTCATTTCACCAGTACTAGTTGAGTGTCTTTAACCACTATTATTACTGTCATTTCACCAGTACTAGCTGAGTGTCTTTAACCATTATTACTGTCATTTCACCAGTACTAGTTGAGTGTCTTTAACCATTATTATTACTGTCATTTCACCAGTACTAGCTGAGTGTCTTTAACCATTATTACTGTCATTTCACCAGTACTAGTTGAGTGTCTTTAACCACTATTATTACTGTCATTACACCAGTACTAGCTGAGTGTCTTTAACCATTATTACTGTCATTTCACCAGTACTAGTTGAGTGTCTTTAACCACTATTATTACTGTCATTTCACCAGTACTAGCTGAGTGTCTTTAACCATTATTACTGCCATTTCACCAGTACTAGTTGAGTGTCTTTAACCACTATTATTACTGTCATTTCACCAGTACTAGCTGAGTGTCTTTAACCACTATTATTACTGTCATTTCACCAGTACTAGCTGAGTGTCTTTAACCACTATTATTACTGTCATTTCACCAGTACTAGCTGAGTGTCTTTAACCACTATTATTACTGTCATTTCACCAGTACTAGCTGAGTGTCTTTAACCACTATTATTACTGTCATTTCACCAGTACTAGCTGAGTGTCTTTAACCATTATTACTGTCATTTCACCAGTACTAGTTGAGTGTCTTTAACCACTATTATTACTGTCATTTCACCAGTACTAGCTGAGTGTCTTTAACCATTATTACTGTCATTTCACCAGTACTAGTTGAGTGTCTTTAACCATTATTATTACTGTCATTTCACCAGTACTAGCTGAGTGTCTTTAACCATTATTACTGTCATTTCACCAGTACTAGTTGAGTGTCTTTAACCACTATTATTACTGTCATTTCACCAGTACTAGCTAAGTGTCTTTAACCACTATTATTATTGCCATTTCACCAGTACTAGTTGAGTGTCTTTAACCACTATTATTACTGTCATTTCACCAGTACTAGCTGAGTGTCTTTAACCATTATTATTATTGCCATTTCACCAGTACTAGTTGAGTGTCTTTAACCACTATTATTACTGTCATTTCACCAGTACTAGCTGAGTGTCTTTAACCACTATTATTACTGTCATTTCACCAGTACTAGCTGAGTGTCTTTAACCACTATTATTACTGTCATTTCACCAGTACTAGCTGAGTGTCTTTAACCACTATTATTACTGTCATTTCACCAGTACTAGCTGAGTGTCTTTAACCACTATTATTACTGTCATTTCACCAGTACTAGCTGAGTGTCTTTAACCATTATTACTGTCATTTCACCAGTACTAGTTGAGTGTCTTTAACCACTATTATTACTGTCATTTCACCAGTACTAGCTGAGTGTCTTTAACCATTATTACTGTCATTTCACCAGTACTAGTTGAGTGTCTTTAACCATTATTATTACTGTCATTTCACCAGTACTAGCTGAGTGTCTTTAACCACTATTATTACTGTCATTTCACCAGTACTAGCTGAGTGTCTTTAACCATTATTATTACTGTCATTTCACCAGTACTAGCTGAGTGTCTTTAACCACTATTATTACTGTCATTTCACCAGTACTAGCTGAGTGTCTTTAACCACTATTATTACTGTCATTTCACCAGTACTAGCTGAGTGTCTTTAACCATTATTACTGTCATTTCACCAGTACTAGTTGAGTGTCTTTAACCATTATTATTACTGTCATTTCACCAGTACTAGCTGAGTGTCTTTAACCATTATTATTACTGTCATTTCACCAGTACTAGTTGAGTGTCTTTAACCATTATTATTACTGTCATTTCACCAGTACTAGCTGAGTGTCTTTAACCACTATTATTACTGTCATTTCACCAGTACTAGCTGAGTGTCTTTAACCACTATTATTACTGTCATTTCACCAGTACTAGCTGAGTGTCTTTAACCACTATTATTACTGTCATTTCACCAGTACTAGCTGAGTGTCTTTAACCATTATTACTGTCATTTCACCAGTACTAGTTGAGTGTCTTTAACCATTATTATTACTGTCATTTCACCAGTACTAGCTGAGTGTCTTTAACCACTATTATTACTGTCATTTCACCAGTACTAGCTGAGTGTCTTTAACCACTATTATTACTGTCATTTCACCAGTACTAGCTGAGTGTCTTTAACCACTATTATTACTGTCATTTCACCAGTACTAGCTGAGTGTCTTTAACCATTATTACTGTCATTTCACCAGTACTAGTTGAGTGTCTTTAACCATTATTATTACTGTCATTTCACCAGTACTAGCTGAGTGTCTTTAACCACTATTATTACTGTCATTTCACCAGTACTAGCTGAGTGTCTTTAACCATTATTACTGTCATTTCACCAGTACTAGTTGAGTGTCTTTAACCATTATTATTACTGTCATTTCACCAGTACTAGCTGAGTGTCTTTAACCACTATTATTACTGTCATTTCACCAGTACTAGCTGAGTGTCTTTAACCATTATTACTGTCATTTCACCAGTACTAGTTGAGTGTCTTTAACCATTATTATTACTGTCATTTCACCAGTACTAGCTGAGTGTCTTTAACCACTATGGGGGACACAATGATCTGGATTTAAAGAAGAATGTCAAGAATACCATGGCCCAGCTAACAGAGATGATGATGATGATGCCACAAAAGAAGTCACTGAGCAAGGGAAGATTATTACCAACATTAGAAGGAAGCAATCCACTTTCTGTGGGCGTGTAAAAACAGGAAAGATTGAAAGACAAAGAGATAGAGTAAGATAAAGAAAGAAGATGCTGGACAGTTTGGCATGGAAAGAAGTCAATAACAAAACTGTGGTGCTTGAAGAAAAAGTGAATACTTCAGACACCAAAATCTCTGTGTGCTGATGTTTGCAATGCAGATTGGGAGCCACGCTGGTGTATTGGTTACCACACTGTGCTGGCGATCGGGTGATCCAGGTTCAAGCCCTGGCAAGGACATCTGAAGGAGTGTCATCGACCGGAACTTGGACTGAAATAATTTGGGCTTGACAAAGACATTTGAAGGAGTGTCTTCGACCAGGGACTGGAATAACCTGAACGGCTCCTGAGCCGACCCAGCTCTAATGGGTACCTCCAAAATTGGTGAGTATCTGCCTGAATGGGAAGAGGACACCTGTCATTGTACAGGGAAAAAAGGGATACTCACGTAAAATCAGTCTCAGATTACACGTATTAACCTGAGATTTTGCCTCAAGTAATAGCGAGCGTACAAAAGAAAAACAAAACCCAAAAAACTCACGATTTCCCATCAATGGTGGTCACTGGGATATTATAATGATCTTTTTCATGGGTATCCAGGAGCATGTGCTTAGAAAGTTCTTTCACTGCCAAGTGCATCACATCATTGTATTGATTCCTGAACGTTTCAGTTGCCTGAAGCATAGCATCTGTTTCTATGTCAAATGAGATACCTGCAAAAGTTGGAATAAATGAATGGAAAAATGTTACAAACATATTTATACAAAGACGGACAAAACAAGTATAACAGCATCTTAAAATCTGTCAATAAATCTAAGTGTATCTTTACTTGTATTGTAGTCAGCATGGTTTCATATTATGTATCACATGCTTGTAAAATAAAACTACTTCATTCATTGCGCTTCAGCACTCTGTAAGCACCATCATAAAAATTATACCTTAGCTCCCTGAGGAGAATAGTAATTCAACAAATTAATGCAAAGCCTTCCTTTCCTAAGCCATTGATTCAATGTCTTTACAAGTTATTTATCCTTCCCATTGCTTCAATGTCTTTCCATGTCTTCTTTAATATTCCCATTTATTCAATGTCTTTCTGTGTCTTATTTATCCATCAAATCAATTCAATGTCTTCCCATGTCTTTCTTATCTATCAATTCAATGTCTTTCCATGTTTTCTTTAATATTCCCATTTATTCAATGTCTTTCCATGTCTTATTTATCCATCAAATCAATTCAATGTCTTTCCATGTTTTCTTTAATATTCCCATTTATTCAATGTCTTCCCATGTCTTACTTAACCTTCAAATCAGTTCTATGTCTTCCATATCTTATTTATCCTTCCTATCTATTCAATGTCTTCTCATATCTTATTTATCCTTCCTATCTATTCAATGTCTTCTCATATCTTATTTATCCTTCCTATCTATTCAATGTCTTCTCATATCTTATTTATCCTTCCTATCTATTCAAAAAGTTTCCATGTCTTATTTATCCTTCTCATCAATTCAATGTCTTCCCATATCTTATCTACCCTTGTCATGACTGCCTCCAATTCCCTTCTCCATATGATTTTAGGTCTCCCTCTATGTTTCTTACCCTGAGTATTCTGAGGTAAAAACTATCTTGTAAGGCTAGCAGATGGTTTCCTTAGTATGTGCCATATTTAACACTAGTGTTTTCCCTACCTCCGGAAGGGAGGCATCAAAGAAGAGTTGGCAACTCAAAAAGCAGCAGCTGGGAGACTTTTTCAGGCCATAAATCGAGGATTCTTCAGCAAGAGAGAAGTTGGTAAGAAAATGAAGATGGCTGTATACCGCTCCACCTATATCCCAGTCTTGACATATGGATGCGAGTCATTGGCAATGACTACAACCCACAAAAGCCAGATCCAGACCTCAGAAATGAGGTATTTGAGGAAGGTGGTTGAAGTAACAAGAAGAGATATGGTCCGCAACCAGACGATACGTCAAGGCCTAAAATCCCACCCCCTGCAGCCATGTCTGCAGAATGGGAGAAGATTAGCTACCACGACAAGCATGGGAAACCAAGAGCCAGGGATCCAGACCTCCAGGACAACCCAGAGTCCGGTGGGAGGACAACATTAGACAATCTCTGAAGGACAGAGGACTAGAATGGAACCAGGCCAGGAGGAAGACAGCCGATAGGATAATCTGGTGCTCTCTCTTCCAAACCTCTACACCTCACGGTAGAAGGGGAACGACCAATTAAGTTTTCCCTACCTCTTGTTCCGCTGACGTTTGGCTTGTTTTTTTTTGCATTAGCTCCACATTGGTGATTTGGTCATACCATTTCAATTCCTCCATTTTGCACAAGCAGCCTTATTTGAAAATCTGTAACTTCCTGATTTTAAATTGTAGTTAATCTGTTTCCTGTTTTAACTTTTTTTTTTTTTTTTCATCATTTCCGTCTGTGCTGCTAACTGAGCACAGAGCCACCACTGTAGTTAGTTCCTTGCAGGAAGCCTGCACAAAGCATTCACATGCTCTTATAGCTTTGGTTTCTGTGACAATTTGATAAAAGAAAAATGGTATGATACTAGCCAAAGTATCACACTTCACACAAGAATGAAAACTGCTTCTTCCCCACAACACTTACTGGCACAAGTGAAGAAGAGGCAAGGAAAAGAATTTAATATAGTGGAGATTGGAGGATGGGTGGTGCTGAACACAAAGTTTAATTTGGAGACCAAAGGGAAATGACTGGACAAATAGTGGAGATTTAGTAAAGTCATGAATTCATTCAGTACTTGCATGCCCATGACACATGAACTTTAAACTAGCATCTTTCACAGATGCTACCTGCTGATTTTGTCTTGCTTTTTTTGTCTTTTTTGGCTGCTTAAATAAATACTTTTTCTTTCAGTAACAAGCTGGTAGAATCACTGGCGGCAGTAATTGTTCATAGGATATTAAGAGACTCTGTGACAAGAAAAGAAATGTAGATGGAAACCACAGAGAGCTGAAACAAAAGACAACTAAAAGACACATGAAGGCAAGGTCACGGTCATTCTTGTCTCATGAGCAAGCAATCCACCAAAACATGACAGGATGTAATTGTGTCTTACTCTTTCTGCTGCATGTCTTCATGATGGCACTAATTCTCCACTGGCCATTTCCATTCTATGTCAACTACACTGCCTCTTTGTAGTCAAACAAATCCTGAATTAGGGTCAATGCACCATGAAAAATTTGAAAGGTCTGCATGCTTTTTTAATGGGCATTCAATTTAGCTTTCACGGTGCAATATGCAGCTCTTCTGTATTTTCCTGAAAATGTACTATGGAAAAAATTGCAAGGCATGCACATTCATTTAACGGTTGTTCAATAAGTTTTGATGGTGCAATGCACACCATTTTTGTATTTTCTCAAAAACCTGGTGGAATTTTGTCATTGTTCATAAAAGGACAATTCATTCAGACAATCAGTAATAGGGTCACTGCTGGGGCACAAAAAAGTATGCAAACAAAGGCACACAACAATATAAACTGAAATGCTCACCTCCATGTAGATGAAAATATTGACCAGACAACCTGAAATCTTTGAACTTAAAATCAGGCCCCACTATAAGAGGCGGGAATTCCCTTTCTGTTCTGCATTTTTCACCTGCAACAAAATAATACTTAAAAGCATTTGCACAAATATTTTGCTGCCACAGATAACACTGACAAACAACATTTTTCTTTCTTATATAAGAATAAGTGTTCTTAGGTCAGTTTCTTGCGCTGATTTCAAATTTGAAATCCGTTTATCTCTATCACGTCGGGTTCTTAAGATATTTGTGAATAAATATATTTTTGGGAAACCGTTATTTGCTCCGTTTCATTTTTACTATATAACTTTTTAAAAATTAATAAAATGCAAAATAATTCTACTTTTTATACTGCTAAAAGATGCATGACATATGTTACGTTATATTTCAATTAGTTACTGTATTTTGAAATAATTCTGAGTGAAATATGGCTTCTAGAAATTGTAGAAATTCGGCTGATCTGTTCTGTTACGTGTGCGGATATTTTACCGATCGTGTTCACCAGAAAAACTTTACACCATTGCTAAAGAAAGCATATGAACTTTATTTCGATTCGAAAGTTGATGATGCAAATAAATCTTGGAAGCCAAATGCAGTTTGTTCGACTTGTGCAAATACATTGGCAGGTTGGTTACGAAAATCGCCGAAGCATAAGTCGATGCCTTTTGGAGTGCCAGTAATATGGCGTGAACCGACAAATCACGCTACTGATTGTTACTTCTGCTTGACAAATATCTATGGTTTCACTTTTAAAACTAGAAAGTCTGTGGTTTATCCAAATATTGAATCGGTTTCGAAACCAGTGCCTCATGATCCAATCACGTGTCCGATCCAAGTTCCACCAGAACAATATCCGTTGGACGTGAATGAACCATCAGAAAGTGATAGTTTACCTGCTTTAGAAACTAATTCTGACTCGGATTATATACCGGTGAATGATGGTGTTCACTTAATTAACCATTCAGAACTTTCAGATCTAATACGTGATCTCGCTCTCCCCAAAGGACAAGCGGAATTACTCGGTTCGCGACTCAAAGAATGGAATCTTTTAGCGCCCAATACTCCGATATCTAAATTTCGTCATAGACACAGAGAACTTGTTCAATACTTTGAGATGGATGATGACATTTGCTATTGCAAAGATGTAAAAGGTCTAATGGTGCACCTCGGTCATGAGCACATAGTCAACGAATGGCGACTTTTCATCGACTCTTCCAAGACTAGTCTAAAAGCCGTGTTATTGCATAATGGAAATTTATTTTCATCAATTCCAGTCGCCTACTCTGTTCATATGAAAGAAACTTATGACAATATGGCTATACTTTTGGCAAAAATAAAGTACAATGACTACCAATGGCGGATTTGTGGAGACCTAAAGGTCATTGCAATTCTCACGGGCATGCAGACTGGGTATACTAAATTTTGTTGCTTCCTATGTGAATGGGACAGCCGCAACAAACAGGAACATTATGCAAGAAAGGTGTGGCCTATCAGGGATCGTATGCAGCTCGGGCATAAAAATGTAATACACGAGCCATTGGTTAACAAAGACAGCATCATTTTACCACCGTTACATATAAAGTTGGGGCTCATGAAGAATTTCGTAAAAGCGTTAGATAAAACGAGCAAAGCTTTCACTTATCTTCGAGAAAAGTTTCCGCAAATTAGCGATGCAAAGATTAGCGATGCAAAGATAAAGGAAGGTATCTTTGTAGGACCTCAGATTAGGAAAGTTATTGCAGACAAACAATTCGAGAACTTGTTACATGGTAGTGAACTTCGCGCATGGATGGCATTCAAATCGATCGTCGATAACTTTCTGGGAAATCACAAATCTGTCGACTATGTGCATATTGTTAAGCAGTGCATAGATGCATACAGAATTATGGGCTGTAACATGTCCCTCAAAATCCATTTGCTCGATTCGCATCTTGACTTTTTCCCTGACAACCTTGGCGAAGTCAGCGATGAACATGGAGAACGATTCCATCAAGATATCGCCGTAATGGAGTCACGTTATCAAGGACGGTGGAGTGTGACCATGCTTGCCGATTATTGTTGGATGCTTCATCGCGATGTACCACATGCCATTCACCGACGAAAGTCGACTGCAAAGAAATTCAAGCCTACATAATTGTTATACTTCTTGTACAAATGATGTTGTAATACTGTATGCATTGTTAAAAAACTTCAATTGCGTATTTCTAGAGATCCCGACCTGATAGAGAAAAACGGTTTGCAGATTTAAAAACGGCGCATTAAAATTGACCAGAAAAACATAGAAATGTTAGAGAAAGAAAAAAATTTTTTCTTTTTGTTAGTCAGTGTAATTAATGTAATGTTATTGCTTGTGGGCATCATTATGATTATGAGCTTTAATACATGTATGATTTGGCCCTTTAGCAATATTTGAGTTCTGAGATCTGGAATAAAGAATTAATAAAACAAATCTATTTTATCTTTAAAACAATGACATCAAACTAAATAATAATATATGCTCAGTGACCATAAAAGTTAACTCGTGTGGTTTCTGGGGAAACAACGAAAGATTAGAGTCACTGCTCCTTAGGCATGAGTGATAAATATGAGATTATGTATGAGGCTGACAACCTCATCATGTAAAAGAAACTACTACAAAAACTACCACTGCAAAATCATATATGTGCTTTGGCACAGGCTTTCTACAATGAGCCAGCTGCAATGTCAGCCCCACAGTCTTTAATGAGGACAACAGGATGATGATGATGATTGTGATGATAATGATCATGATGATGACAGTGACAATATTGATTATGTTGTTGTTGATGATGATGATAATGACAATGATACTTTTATACTTGACATTCAATTACATCTCACACTGAGTAGTGTTTATGACCATTTACCTCTACAAATATCTGATGTGAGCCAGTACTTCATGTACTTACTTCTTTCATAGTCATCTTTTCAAGCCAACACAGGTTTTTCACGTTTACTTCAGCTGCTCTTTCACTAGCCTTTTCCATCATTGCCAGGTTTTTAGACCTTCCAATCTAAGCATATGACTCATGAATTTGCCTGTACGCTTTATATTTTTCTGTCAGTGATCTTTAATACACTTGGGAAACCTTACAAGGAGGCCTTACTCTGCAATCTGTAGGGTACGACAGTTACAGGGAGACCAACAAACACATGGAGAATAGAACCAGGGATAGAAATCAAGACAATATACAGGGTATCTCAATATTATGTATACACACTTTAAAAATTTATAATTCATGAACAACGTACACAATTTTAATTTTCTTTATCACATTTTAAAGCAAAGAGATAAACAATTTGTTCACATTAACATAAATGTAGTTTAAATGTTCAAAATGCCCACCATCAGCATGAATACACGAGCGACAACTCTCACCAACTTCCAGTAAAAGGTAGTCCCACAGCAGACACTGCCACAGGGGAGTGAAGTGTTACAGACTTCACCATACTAGGTCCAGCATCGAGAAGTGAGGTGACCAGTTCCCTTCCTTGCTGCCTTTTCCATCCCTAACTCAAACTCAGATACCCATTTCAGCTGGGCAGACTGGAGCGTGTCAACACCGTAATTCAAACCCGGCACTTTTGCCATGAGAGACAAGCGCTCTAACCACTCTGTCAATCGGACATGCAATCAGTACTGCCAGTACCATTTTAGAGTTGTCTTTCTTTCTTCAAAACTTAATTCAGTTTTCTCTGTCATTTTTCATGTATCGGATAAATAAAACAAAATTACTTCATTGTGAACAAATTGTCTATCTCTTAGCTTTAAAATGTGATAAAGAAAAATTAAAACTCTGTGTGTTGTTCATGAAATATACAATTTTAAAACACCCTGTGTACGGTGAAAATATCTTGCGCGGATGGCACCGGACAAAAGGACAGCATGAGTTTGTTGAAGGCCTATGCTTCTTGGGGAACTGATGGGTAACGAATGAAGGAATGATCTTTGAATATCAGTTCTAGTGCAGGTGTCGGGATATTTTAATGAATGACCATATAACTAGTAGTATCACAAGACATGTCCTGGAATCCTAAGGGAAGAAACAAATAATCATCATCATCAAGTGCCATGTCTGGTGGTGTAGATGATCATGTCTCTCTACAACTTCCTGTCCACAGTCCTATTGATCAATTCTGTTGTTGACTTCTTTCCATGCCATGATGTCAAACTGTCCAGTATTTTCTTCTATGTCATGCTCTGTTTTTTCTTCCTTCTGTCTTTCCTGTCCTGTTGTCACAATATACTCCAGCTTCCTTCTGTCTTTCCTGTCCTGTTGTCACAATATACTCCAGCTTCCTTCTGTCTTTTCTGTCCTGTTGTCACAATATACTCCAGCTTCCTTCTGTCTTTCCTGTCCTGTTGTCACAATATACTCCAGCTTCCTTCTATCTTTCCTGTCCTGTTGTCACAATATACTCCAGCTTCCTTCTGTCTTTCCTGTCCTGTTGTACAATATACTCCAGCTTCCTTCTGTCTTTCCAGTCCTGTTGTCACAATATACTCCAGCTTCCTTCTTCTCATGACATGCCTACAGAAAGTGGATTGCTTCCTTTAAACCTGAGGAATAAGCTTCCTCTGCACATTGGCCTCTTTCAGAACATCCTCATTACTCATTTTAGCTGTCCATGGTATTTTTAACATTCTTCTGTAAAACCACATCTCTGTGGCCTCTAGTGCTTTTCCTACTTTTTTTACTAACTGTCCATGACTCACTTCCGCATGTCAGGATTAGTTCTATTAAACACTGAAGAACTCTCTTTCTTACTTCCATCTACAAAGAGTTATTGCACAAATACTTTTCATTTTACAGAATGCTGCTTTTGACTGAGTGATAAGGGTGGATTTAGGCTAAATGATAATGGTGCGCCACAATGCCAGGTACGTTAGCTCCGTATAAGATTGACGACCACTTGCCACCCCTATCGACACCTGGTATTAAAGTGCAAGATGTAGGTGTCTTCTCTGATTTTAGGATGTTGCTGTGTATGTGGTAGTAGAACAGTTCACAGGGTATAACACAGGCAACATGATGTGTAGAGTCATAGAAATGGTAACTTCGTTGTATAATTTTTTCCATTTATTGCACGCCACAAAACAGTCAGGATATTTATATCATCAACATAGTTCAACGAGTTCAGCATTCAAAATCATAGAGTTCTAGTTCGTGAAGCTGTATAAATAATATATATAAATTCTGCAACAGTGTCAGCTGCAGATCATCACTGTTCATAGACAATAATAAATATTCCCTTTCTGATGCTAGCAGATCAGATGTATACAATCAGTCCGTTTACTGTCTGCACGTGAATAGCATACATGGATTACAGGTCAGCTCGACCTTTATAATGTTTCTAAGTCTAACCATCTGACTTGGACGTGATCTCTGATATAACGAATCCTGGAACACAGACAATAGTCTTGTTGGTCTAGAGCGACCCATATATATATAACTAGTTCAGGTATAAAGATACCGGTGACTTAATCCTAGTCAAAGTACCTCTCCATTTTGAATCACACAGGCGAGCAAAAAGGCGACAAAATGACGAACCTCTAGATGATAGCATAAAGTTCGATACAAGAGGAATTACCTTATTTCGGAAAATCAACCATGAACATATGCCTCCAGGCAGGCTTGAATAATACTGGGAAATAGTCTAGTTAGCTAACTAACTCACAAAGACAATGTATTTCCCTCAGAAAATCACAAGACGCAGGTCGCGTCTGCTCGCTACTTAGACCATTTCTAAACTCCCCGAGCTGGCCGGAACAACAAACGAAAACCAAGTCGAGACATGCGCAGAACGACAGTCTCTGAGTCGCCGTTCACAATAAGACGATTCTAAGAACATTCGAGATAAAAGTCTTACACAGTCGCGCCTTTTATGGTCATGAAAAGAAGCGTTAAGACAGGTTTTCAGACATCTACCATAGTTGACTGGTACTACCAAATAAGGAGATGTGGTCACGCTTCGTTCAAGAAATTATAGACCGAACGTGTCTCTATACAAGAGGAGGTAAACTCCTAAAAAATAGCAGTATCAATATTTCGGGTTCTGTCCCTTTGACTGTAAATATATATAATATACATTTCAGTCAAAAAATAATCATACATACGAAAAATGTTTATACAAACGAAAAATAATAATGATCCGTGCGTAACACTGAGCTATTCTGCTCTTCACTTCTGAGATGCAATCTTCCATCCGTTGTTATTAACGTGCCCCAGGTATTTGAATCTATTGACTTATAAAGAGTAGAAACAAATAAACAGAGATTTTAAAAAAAATATCCGAAAGAGAACTGGAGACATATAAATAAAGAATAAAGAACACATGGAAGAATTTGAGCAGACAACTCATGACAAGATGTCTTGGACAGATCTGACTGAAGGCCTACATTGTACCTGGAGCTGACAAGCAAAGATAAGAATGACAATCAGGCCTACACTGTACCTGGAGCTGACAAGCAAAGATAAGAATGACAATCAGGCCTACACTGTACCTGGAGCTGACAAGCAAAGATAACAATCATTATTATCATCATTTTCCTTTGCACTCCTTATGTAGCAACAACTGCAGCTGGTCCACTTACAGGTAGAATTCCCTAAGCATTCACTTGCTCTTAAAGTGGTGGTCTCTGTGGCAATTTTTTTAACATGATGAAGTTGCCAGTCCCACGCACAAACTCATCAAACTTTCTCCTAAAGAGCATAGTAGTCAATTATTTAACTGCTGTAGAATGGGATGATATAGAATTTAAAATATTAAACAAGTGGCGCACAAAAACAGGTATTTCCAACAAATATTTACACACACACACAAAATTCCAGAAATCTCATGTATTACAGTAAGTTAGTGACTGCAGCAATATGAATATATTCTGACTCACTGTTAAGAGGTGGCAAAAGTTTCTGGATATCTGGAATCTTCATTCTTTTTCGCATTCCCAAGAAGAAAGGCACAAGGTAACTGATAAGCTTGAGTAGCTCCAGCTGCCGTCGTGTTTCTTGCTTGGATGCAAGGTGTTCCTGGCAGAAGAAAACCAGTGCACTCAAACAGCAAATTTGTGAAATTCATATAATCAAATAATAATATAATCAAAACAGTAGCACAAAGATATGACTAGATAATGACTAACTCCTTCTTCTTCTGCTTCAAGTACCATGCCTGATGGCACAGGGGATCAAGTTTCTCCACAGCTTTCTGTAACCTTGTTTATTAATTCTGTTCTTGACTTCCTTCCATGCCATGATGTTGAACTGCCCAGTATCTTCTCTCTTTGTCGTCCTCTGTCTCATTTTTCTTTAATTTTTTTGGGTCACAATATAGAAAGGAAAGGAAAGGGGATTCCGTTACATGCCCACTGAGGCATATTGTGAATATGGTGTTAGGCCCATATTTTCTTGACATAGTATATTCCAGCTTTATTTTTCTCTTAAAATGTCCAAAGAAAGTGGATTGCTTTCTTCTAGCATGAGGAATAGGCTTCCTTGGTGCATTGGCCTCTTTCAGGACATCCTCATTGCTCTTTTTGGCTGTCCAAGGTATTTTTAACGTTCTTTTAAGTGGGGGAAAATAAAAACCCAAAGCAATAACTTGCTGTAATGGCCACCACAGTAAAATTGACAGTAAACAAGTAGGAAAAGCACTAGAGGCCACAGAGATGTGGTTTTACAGAAGAATGAAGGGAACAAGGCAACAACCAATGCAGCAAGTGGTTAAAGAGAAAGTGGAGATCAATAGGTCATAGCCTAAGGCCATTGTCCTCAACAGATATGAATTTTGTTTGGTTACTTAACACCCTTAAGAATTAATTCATAACGCAAGATCTTACTGTGGAGTAATTATTTAGCTTTCTTGAATGATGGTCACATTTATTCATATAAAATCATTGGTTTGGTCACAAGGGGTAGAACGCCATGTACTTTCAGGGCATAACATTAAGTGGTTAATACTTTCATTAATATGTAATGATTTGATCGTGACGAAATAATAGACGAGCTTAAAAAAAAAAAAATCTGTGTGCCCAAATGTTGCAAAGAGTTGAGATTTATTTCCTTCATGGAAACAGGTGGAAGTATTAACCCATCTACATCCAAGAATTGGAAATTTAAGAATTCCTCACTTATGTAGGAACCATTCCGGCTGAACATTTCAGCTATATCATTTATTCAGACCTGCTGTAAGCAGATTCTTTGTTCAATCTTGTCATCCAAATAGTAACAGATGATTCAAAAACTTCAAAAATTATTATTTCTTTAATCAGGAATAAACATTACAGGAGGGATCCTGTATGTTACTGACGATAGACGGGTCTGAATAAGAAATAAGAGGAATTACCAAAAGTGTTGTAACTGCTGTTTCAAAATAAGGGCCCGCCAAATTAAAAAAAAAATAATAATAATAATAAACTATGAAGAACAGAACAAGCAAATATTAAGAAAGCTCTAATATAACAAGAATTGTACCACTGGCAGAGGTAGGCGTGTAACCCTACAAGTTAAATGGGATGCTTTTCAATACTATGAGCAGAAACATGTCTTGGAATTAAACATTTTCTGTATTGGAATGTCTGTTGATGTCCCATTTGAATTCTGCTGGTATGAGAGCTGCAAGGTTTATTTTGTTGATCATAAATTCTACATCTGAACATTCATTCATTCATAACCCTCCACTCCCAAAGGAGCATAGGCCTTCAACAAACACCTGCCTAGTCCTCCTGTCACGTACCATCGTCTCAAGTTCTTTCCACGTTTTCCTCATCATTTTCACCTCTGTTTCCAGCTCTCTTCTCCATGTGCTTCTTGGTCTACCTCTGCCTCTCTTGCCCTGGGGGTTCTAGAACAAGGACTGCCTTGTAATGCTATCAACAGGTTTCCTCAGTGTGTGTCCTATCCATCGCCATCGTCTTCTTCTCATCTCTTGTTCCACTGGCACTTGTCTAGTTGTTGTCATCAGTTCCACGTTGGTAACCTTGTCATACAATTTTAATCCCTCTATTCTACGCAAGCACCCATTTATGAAAGTCTGTAGCTTTTTGGTAGTTGTCTTTGTTGTTCTCCATGTCTCATAGCCATACAATAGGACTGACTTCACATTTGAGTTGAAGATTCTTATTTTCGTGTTGGATCCGATTTCTCTTGATCTCCATATATTTCCCAATGCAATGAAAGCGCCTCTTGCTTTTTGTATTCTTATTTTGATATCACTGTCTGTCCCTCCAACTTTGGAACTTCTGGTTTTGCTTGTGTTTAACACATTAACTACCGAATTGAAAAACACACTGTGGCCGAATTAAATTTTTTTCCCATTTTCATCCTGTAGGTGTTTGCACAAAGTAAGCTGTAGTTTTCGTAACTGTTAACAGATTTTTATGAATTACACATCATTTTGAAGATAAATGAATGTACTATTACAATAA
Organism: Oreohelix idahoensis; assembly: GCA_024509875.1. Lineage (NCBI taxonomy): Eukaryota > Metazoa > Mollusca > Gastropoda > Stylommatophora > Oreohelicidae > Oreohelix > Oreohelix idahoensis. The sequence continues at coordinate 76,535 of JAMPIV010016838.1, read as the reverse complement.
ACACCGGTTGAAACTCTAATAGAGGTTGTTGCTATTTAACAGCCCTCCGATGGCCGAGGACTTGCAATATTTTCACAATTATAACTGCTTGCGCCCCATCTCTATCAAAATCACAATTTAAATCAATGTGCACACCGTTTTCACTCTTGTCCTCGTCGCTAGATCTATCAGTCAATTGTTGAAACACGTTTCTATCCTATTCAGCCGTTAGACGAGATGTACACGCATTTTTTGTAGTCCTATCACTAGTTGCCACGGTAAACAGTTTTACACGATTTGGTAACTAACCCAAAACGCTGAAAAATATGAACATAATATCAATTTTCCAGTGTTCTACAACAACCATGCTTTGGGAATTTGTTGTCCGGTGGCAACTTAAAATCTGGAACCAGATCAGAGAGTGTTTCAGTACATTTTTCATTCGTTTTATTACTAAAATTAGATTGGCGCTCTGAGCGGCTTGCAGTCCAAATGTGATTATTTTGTGAGCCGCTGACAGCGGCTTGCGGTAGTTAATGTGTTAAATCTGCTTTCTTGTTTTTTCTGTCTTTTATCTTATTGATGGTTTCTGTTGTTATCCATGCTTTTTGTTGTCGTTCCCTTGTCCCCAGTATTTCTTCACATATCTCATTCCATACAGTTTTGATTTGCTGCCAAGTCTTCTGTATTCTCTACATCTTCCAGCTGTTGGAGCACTTGGAATTTGTTGGATATTGTGACTGCAAATTTGTCTCTTGTTTCTTGATTTCTTAGATGTCCTACATTAAATTGTTGTCTATAATTTTGTATTGTTGCATATCTCTTGAGTTTCATTTTTACGTGTGACATCTGAACATTGGGGAAACAATAATGAACTGTAAGACAAGAATGAAATATCATAAAAATACTGACTGAATTAACGAGAAAAAAAAAAATTCAGAAATGTATATTTTTGAACTGCCACTTAACACTTTAACTACCATGAGCCAGTGGGACCGGCTTTTGAAATCCTATCATTTGGACCATGAGCCGCTCAGAGCGTTGATCTAATTTTAGTAATAAAATGAATGAAAAACGTACTGAAACACTTTCTGATCTGGTTCGAGATTTTAAGTTGCCACCGGAAAACAAATTCCCAAAGCATGGTTGTTGTAGAATACTAGAAAATTTATATTATGTTCATATTTTTCAGCGTTTTGGGTTAGTTACCAAATCGTGTAAAACTGTTTACCGTGGCAACTAGTGATAGGACCACAAAAAATGTGTGTACATCTCGTCTAACGGCTGAATAGGCTAGAAACTTGTTTCAACAATTGACTGATAGATCTAGCAACAAGGACAAGAGTGAAAACGGTGTGCACATTGATTGAAATAGTGATTTTGATAGAGATGGGGCGCAAGCAGTTATAACTGTGAAAATATTGCAAGTCTACGGCCATCGGGGGGGCTGTTAAATAGCAACAACCTCTATTAGAGTTACAAATGGTGCTTATTGTAATTGTACATTCATTTATCTTTAAAATGACATGTAATTCATAAAAATCTGTAAACAATTACGAAAACTTACTTTGTGCAAACACCTACAGAATGAAAATGAGAAAAAAATTTAATTCGGCCCCAGTGTGTTTTTCAATTCGGTAGTTAACTCTTAGTATACGTGCTCAAAAACCGCGTTTTTACGAGCTGATTTCAGAGAGTACATTTTTAGACATGACTGCCTTTACTGATTTTGCATTAAGTAACTTATTTATAATGATAACATAAAGTGTTATATATTAAAATGTAGAAAAATGAAACATCTATGACATGCACTTAACTTAATTGTTAAGTGTTGTTAAACATGCATGCAACATATACAGTAATGAGTGCAGAAAAATTTTAAAATTGAAAAAATTTAGAAACAATTTGTACTTATCAATATGTATAATTAATTCTGGTAAACTTCTACCCCTAAGCCTACTTTCATTTTGAAGAACATCCATTTTCACATAATGTAGGAAAGTTGGAGCTGTTTCTGAGCACAAATAAAGTTTTTATCACAATTTGAATTTGTTTGGTATATTTAGATAAAGAGCACAAATATTTTAACCTTTATTTACAGACATGACTACCGTTACTGATTTTGCATTAAATAATTTATTAATAATGATAACATAAAGTGTTATATATCTAAATATAGAGAAATGAATCCCCTTTGACATGCACTTAACTGAATTATTCAATGATTTTAAAAATGCACGCAACATATGCAGTATTGAATGCAGAAAAATTTAAAAAGATAAAAAATTGAAAAACAAATTGTCCTTATCAATATGTATAATTAATTCTGGTAAACTTCTACCCCTAATCCTACTTTCGTTTTGAAGTACATCCATTTTCACATAATGTAGGAAAGTTGGAGTTGTTTCTGAGCACAAATAAAGTTTTTATTACAATTTGAATTTTTTGGGTATATTTAGATAAAGCGCACAAATATTTTAACCTTTATTTACAGACATGACTACCGTTACTGATTTTGCATTAAATAATTTATTTACAATGATAACATGAAGTGTTATATATCTAAATATAGACAAATGAAACCCCTTTGACATGCACTTAACTGAATTATTTAATGATTTTAAACATGCATGAAACATATGCAGTAATGAATGCAGAAAAATTTAAAAAGATAAAAAATTGAAAAACAAATTGTCCTTATCAATATGTATAATTAATTCTGGTAAACTTCTACCCCTAAACCTACTTTCATTTTAAAGTACACCCATTTTCACATAATGTAGGAAAGTTGGAGTTGTTTCTGAGCACAAATAAAGTTTTTATTACAATTTGAATTTTTTGGGTATATTTAGATAAAGCGCACAGATATTTTAACCTTTATTCACAGACATGACTACCGTTACTGATTTTGCATTAAATAATTTATTTATAATGATAACATGAAGTGTTATATATCTAATTATAGAGAAATGAAACCCCTTTGACATGCACCTAACTTAATTGTTAAGTGGTGTTAAACATGCATGCAACATATACAGTAATGAGTGCAGAACAATTTTAAAATATTAAAAAATGTGGAAAAAAGTTGTACTTACCCACAAAAATAATCCAATTCGGAAGCCTGGAACTCCTAGAACCACTTTCATCCAGTTATACGGAACACAGACAAGTTTCAATTTTATTTGAATACTAAATAAAAATGTTTCCTTTTGAAATGTTCAGGTCACATATTGAAAAATCATGACGAAAATAAACTATGTACAAACTTTATACACAACTGATATTTACCACAAACTATTTTCTTTTACTATAAGCAGCAAAACAGTTATTTGGATGTAGATGGGGATTATTTGTGCATCCTTCACAATAAAAGAATGTCCTGACCCTTACTTGAGGGGTGCTGCAAACGACACAGTTGCGATGAGATTTGAATTTTTTAATTAAATGGTTTGTTCCTCCTAGTCTGTTGACTGGATTGTTCACTTGATTGCCATGTCCAATCCTGGGAGAAATTTGCTGGAAATCCACAGCAGCAACAAGACAGAGCTCACTGACAAGTTGCCGTTTAAATTGAAGAAGGCTTTGTTTTTTGGCATTTGTTGTTCTTGACAGTGCAAATAATTTATACGCATTGAGCTGAGCTATTTCAAAAATCTAGAAGAACATTTTTTTCTTGTTCTTCTGCTAAATGTGCCATATGTTACAATGCTTTGGTCCACTCTGTCACATCCATCCATTCATGTGTTGATTGTAATAATCAATCATCAGTGGTTTATTTTTTGTTTCACCAAAGCGATTGGTGATGTCCTTGCTTTCCACTGTTGCGCAACTTGAAACAAGAATGCATGGTTTTTTTGGATTGAACATTTTGTGAGCCCATCTGCCTTTCCACCCAATTACCATTTCATCCAAAGACAGCTCCTTGTAAGGGTAAAATGCTTCCTGGAATCTAGATAACATTTTCTGTAGAAATGGTTCGATCTTTGCTTTACCTTGTGCGTCTACATCACTCACATGAAACATCGTGTGATATAACATCTGAAACCTATCCCGTGTAAACATCTGTCTGTACCAGGGAGTTTGCATAAAGCCTTCATTAGACCAATAATCACTAATGGCTGGTTTTTTTCACAATTCCCATTGCTATTATCACAGCAAAAAACTTGCACAGTTCTGGAGATGTAACTGGATACCAGTTTTGATAGACATATCTTTTTGTCGCCGTTTCTGAATTTGACTGACAGAGTCAGTATATGAGGCAATATATTCATTTATAGAAACAGTAAGCTCATCTATAATCTCATTAGTTAAAAGAGCTTTGAGACAATAAAATGCAGAAGAATCATCAGGTATAATATTTGGATTCACACCTGTAATCCTAGCATGAGGCGGTACAAAGCGGAAAGCATTTTGTGTTGAGCCAGCATCAACTTCATTCCACCTAATTTCCTCATTCATTGTACTTGTATTACCATCAGTACTTGTGGATTCTGCTTCTTTATGGGTTGATCTAGATGTAGGCCTATCTTTTCTTCATGGGAGTTTTACCTTTTCCTTGTTGTCTTTTCACTGGCCTGGCATTTCTAGTGCTAGTACTACTGACAGAACCAGCTAGGGGAAACACCCCCTTCTCATCTGATTCAGTGTTTTGATTACATATATCTTCGCTGGGCAAAATACATTCTGAATCTGAACTGTCATTATCACTCGATAACTGATCATCCTCATGTTCGATCCAAGAAGAAATAAGTCGTGCTACTTGCACCGCCGATAACCTTTGCTTACAATCGTTTGAAGATGAAGCCATTTTCGTTAGAACAAATTTGTTTACGATCAACCCGAACAAAACACTAAAAATCGAACTTAATAACTCATCAAAACGATAACCACGCTAATATTTGTAAACAGATTGAATACAGGAAGTGACTATAAATGTTGGATTGGATAAAACATCGACAATATTTCATTAACTCTTTGCCGATAGAGACTTCATGTAAAAAGCCCCGTGAACTGGCTTGCCGTATATTTGGTACCAAAAACGAGCCACTTCACGGGGCTTGCCGGATACTAAGAGTTAATGTGTTAAGACTCATATTTATGAATGGTCAGCATTGACAAGCCTGAATAATTGCATAGTGACAATAACAAAAAACATCGTACAAAGTCCTAGAAACAACAAGTAACAAAAGCAAAGGTAATGTTACAAGCTCAAAGACCTGGCATGACCATGCTAACAAAATGTTAATTGTGATGGCCTAGTGTCACGTCTCTCAGAGTGCGCATAGTGGATTTCTGCCAAGACAGTGCCTGGCTATGCGGCTGAGGTTTGCAAAGCTGTGATACAAGTGCACATGAAATTATTTAAATTCTATTTCAATCTCTGCACTTATTCCCAGTGAGTACATGGAAACATCTATGGAACATTTATAAAAATGATGTGAACACAAAATACCTGTAATACTTTTTCATGCATCTGTAATCTCATTTTCAGCCGCTCAAACTCTATATTATCAACTGTGTCCAGCAGATGTACAATACTTGAAACATGGTAGTTAGAACTGGCAAAGGAAAGAGTGTAATAAATTACTTAATTGATAAACATGCCGTCAACCTGTCAAGTATCATCTCTCTTTATCATCCTCTATTTCTTTCTTACTTCCATCTTTCCTGCTGTCACGATACATTCCAGCTTTCTTCTTCTCATAACATGCCAATAAAAGTGGATTTTTCTAAAGATAATTTTTCTGCAAGTAATCAAAGAAATGGTTACAGTATGAACAATATAAAAATAGAGATATTTCATATTGATGTTTCTAGAGGTGCTATATTTATAATGATGAAAAAGTAAACAAATATTATTTTGACTGGTAATACTGACAGCCCTATGGTGTCTCTTATGGGACAAAGAGAGAACAGGACCATGACTGCTGCCTCAGGCAAGTCGTACAAGGTGACTAATTTAAGGTTGTGCATGAGGCTAGCAACTTCATCATGTCAAATGAATTGCTACAGAAGCCACTTCTGCAAGAGCACAAGATTGATTGATGCAGGTTTCCTGCTAGGAGACCAGCTGCAGTTGTGTCTCTATGCTCCATAAGGACCAAAAAGGAAAATGAGTGAGTGATAATACTCAAAACATAATAAGCTATAACATCAACAGTATCTTCTTCTTCTTCTTCATCGTTTGCTCTCAAATAATCACATCTATCTCTCCTATAAAGTTGGCAGTCCATCTCAGGCTTCTCTCGTCACCATACAGTTTCTCCCTCAACTAGGTCAGAGACTGCCACTCTGCTCCTCTCGTGGAGTCGATAGTTGTGGCATCCTAAAACCAGAAAGCTCCGGGTAGATAATGCCCATAAGCCATGGATGGCAAATCATCTAGGAGAAGGAAAATTCTGATTTCAAACCACCTGCTACCTTGCAGGTAGGCTGGGGACATCCAGAGGCTAAAGAAAGCAAACTTGAATAAAATGCTTGCTGAAATCGGATATGTCGGGCCAAAAAGTGTAGATATTACAGCCCAGCTGTAAACTAGAACACAATGTATTTTCAATCAAAACACAGAGTAATTTCTGACAGTCCAGTGTTTCTCAAAGTGTCGTGCGCCTGCACCCAGGGGTACACAAAAGGGGATCAAGTGGTACGAGGCAGAATTTTTATTTTTACTACATCACACATTTTCTTTTTAGCTGAAGAAAACAATCCATTCAAATTTAATATATAAGAATGGTGTACTATATAAATACACACATTTATTTTCAAGTCTGCGGTGTGCTTTTGTTTTATGAACAATACATTTGCCTTTACAGCAGACTGGTAGGATTCATTCAGTCATTCCCTATCAGTACTGTACTGAGTGAGCATCCAGTTGGCAGAGTTGTTAGAGAGCTAGCCTCATGCAGCAAAGGTGCTGGGTTCAAAATGCATCATTCTCCAGTTTACCCAGCTGTAAAAGGTACCTAACTCTGTTATTGAGTTAGAGAAGGAAAAGGCAGCGAGGAAGGGAACGGGCCACCCCACCTCTCAATGCAGGACCTAGTATAGTGGAGTCTCTTAACACTTCACTCCTCTAAGGCAGTATCTGCTGTGTGACTACCTTTACTGTACTGAGTAGAATGTCCACCTGACTGAGCAGTTAGAATGCTGGCAAATCAGCTGCAAAGTTGTCAAGTTCCGGAATCAAAACCTGGTATCTTCACACTCCAGTTTACCCAGATGTAAATGGGTACCTGACTCTGCTCTTGAGTTGGGAAGGCAAAGACTGCAAGGAATGGAACTGGTCACCCCATACCTGGCAGCATCTGCTTAGGGACTACTTCTTACTTGATAGTGTACATGCAGACTGTCTGAATGGTACTTGAGATTGTGGTAAGTCCAGGATTAGCTTTGTGTGAGTTTCATTTTTATTTACATGCAGACTGTCTGAATGGTACTTGAGATTGTGGTAAGTCCAGGATTAGCTTTGTGTGAGTTTCATTTTTATTTACATGCAGACTGTCTGAATGGTACTTGAGATTGTGGTAAGTCCAGGATTAGCTTTGTGTGAGTTTCATTTTTATTTACATGCAGACTGTCTGAATGGTACTTGAGATTGTGGTAAGTCCAGGATTAGCTTTGTGTGAGTTTCATTTTTCAGAAAACAAGTAAAATTGTGGACCAAAAAACAGTGTGTTTGAATTTTTGGGGCAGAAGGTAGTGAGATGTGAATCTGTGTGGATGTATCTTGCGTGAGTGTTCATTTTACATTATGTAAGTTTTTGCTGTAAGAATATGTTAGAGATTTTGACATGGATTTTGTATATAAATTTCTGTTTGAAGGATCAGGTTGGGAAATGTGTTTTGTCCTTATACGTTGAACCATTGCATTATTCATTAACTTTTGAGGCTATTGAGTTAAATGGAAATGATATGTTCCTAACAGAGGACCATTTTCCTTTCTACTCCTTATGAAGCATGGAGCCACTGCTGCAGACGGTCCGCTTGCAGGAAGCCTGCACCAAACATTTATATACAGCAGTTGTTTCTATAGCAATTTGTGTTACACAGTGAGGTTGGCAACCCCATGCACTAAATGTTAGTCACCTCATACGACAAGACTGAGGGAGTGGTAGTTCTATACTTCCTTTGTCTTTTCAGAGACCCCCGGGAACTACACGAGGCATGATAGTGGGTACTGCACTAGTAATTGTCGATGGTATGGGATACAAGAAACGCGTCATACTTACCTATTTTTATGTGTCTATTAGCAACAATCAGATAAAAGCTTGTATATTAACCCCTTCCGGTTATCTGGCTTTGAGGCCTCTATACAATGTTTATGATGACGTTATGTGGACACGCCTATTTTTCTATGAATAGCAGGAGTACACTGTCATATTACATGAAAACTGAATTTGTATTTATTGAGTTTTCCTTGAGTGAAGTTTCTGTGACTACAATGCTCCTAACCAACCGAGCCTATCATGTTATTCCTTTTTTGTATGTGGACGTTTGTCAAAGATGACGACCAGAAAACACTAGTCATTATTTTATTTTGTGCTCTTTAAGGAGCAAGAAGCCAGCATTGTAGCTTGTCCCCTTGCAGGAAGCCAGCATTGCAGCTTGTCCCCTTGCAGGAAGCCAGCATTGCAGCTTGTCCCCTTGCAGGAAGCCGGCATTGCAGCGTGTCCCCTTGCAGGAAGCCAGCATTGTAGCTTGTCCCCTTGCAGGAAGCCAGCATTGCAGCGTGTCCCCTTGCAGGAAGCCAGCATTGTAGCTTGTCCCCTTGCAGGAAGCCAGCATTGTAGCTTGTCCCCTTGCAGGAAGCCAGCATTGCAGCGTGTCCACTTGCAGGAAGCCAGCATTGCAGCTTGTCCCCTTGCAGGAAGCCAGCATTGTAGCTTGTCCCCTTGCAGGAAGCCAGCATTGTAGCTTGTCCCCTTGCAGGAAGCCAGCATTGCAGCGTGTCCCCTTGCAGGAAGCCTGCATCAAGCATTTGCAGTGGTGGTTTCTGTGACAATTTGTTTTAAATGATGAGGTTGCCAGCCTCACACACAACCTCATGTTATTCACCTTGTACTATACGCCTGAAGGTGCCATTGTCTTTCTTTGCTTATTCCGAGACACTTGGAAACTACACAAGGCTTATAAAGGTAGTGAGACGCTAAAATATGATGATATAAAACAGATAACTATACCCAGACTTACTTGACAATGTACATTTCATTACAATATTCAACTTTGTCCTGAGAAAAAGTCAGATTCATAGCCAGGTCGTCGACATGGCTCAGAAAAAACTGTCGCTCAACAGCCACCTCTGTGTCATTTGGTATGTCTTCAGGCACCTCATCGTACACATGTGCATAGTCTGGATCCATGGTAATGTCCTTAAGACCTATGAAATGAAGAAAATACTTATCATAGTCTGGATCTATGGTGATGTCCTTAAGACCTATGAAATGAAGTAAATACTTATCATAGTCTGGATCTATGGTAATGTCCTTAAGACCTATGAAATGAAGTAAATACTTATCATAGTCAGGATCTACAGTAATGTTCTTAAGACCTATGAAATGAAGTAAATGCTTATCATAGTCAGGATCTACAGTACTATCCTTAAGACCTATGAAATGAAGAAAATACTTATCATAGTCTGGATCTATGGTGATGTCCTTAAGACCTATGAAATGAAGTAAATACTTATCATAGTCTGGATCTATGGTAATGTCCTTAAGACCTATGAAATGAAGTAAATACTTATCATAGTCAGGATCTACAGTAATGTCCTTAAGACCTATGAAATGAAGTAAATACTTATCATAGTCAGGATCTACAGTAATATCCTTAAGATCTATGAAATGAAGTAAATACTTATCTTAGTCTGGATCTATGATAATGTCCTTAAGACCTATGAAATGAAGTAAATACTTATCATAGTCAGGATCTACATTAATGTCCGTAAGACCTATGAAATGAAGTAAATACTTTTCATAGTCAGGATCTACAGTAATGTCCTTAAGACCTATGAAATGAAGTAAATACTTATCATAGTCAGGATCTACAGTAATGTCCATAAGACCTATGAAATGAAGTAAATGCTTATCATAGTCAGGATCTACAGTAATGTCCTTAAGACCTATGAAATGAAGTAAATACTTATCATAGTCAGGATCTACAGTAATGTCCTTAAGACCTATGAAATGAAGTAAATAATTATCATAATCAGGATCTACAGTAATGTCCTTAAGATCTATGAAATGAAATAAATACTTATCATAGTCAGGATCTACAGTAATGTCCATAAGACCTATGAAATGAAGTAAATACTTATCATAGTCAGGATCTACTGTAATGTCCATAAGACCTATGAAATGAAGTAAATGCTTATCATAGTCAGGATCTACGGTAATGTCCTTAAGACCTATGAAATGAAGTAAATGCTTATCATAGTCTGGATCTACGGTAATGACCTTAAGTCCTATGAAATGAAGTAAATGCTTATCATAGTCAGGATCTACAGTAATGTCCATAAGACCTATGAAATGAAGTAAATGCTTATCATAGTCAGGATCTACGGTAATGTCCATAAGACCTATGAAATGAAGTAAATGCTTATCATAGTCAGGATCTACGGTAATGTCCTTAAGACCTATGAAATGAAGTAAATGCTTATCATAGTCAGGATCTACAGTAATGTCCATAAGACCTATGAAATGAAGTAAATGCTTATCATAGTCAGGATCTACGGTAATGTCCTTAAGACCTATGAAAGGAAGTAAATAATTATCATGATCATCATTTTTCTTTGCAGATGGTCCCTTTGAAGGAAGCCTGTACCAAACAATCATATGCTCCAGCAGTTGTTGTTTCTGTGGTAATTCATTTAACATGATGGGGTTGCCTGTCTCATACACAACCTCATATTAGTTATCTTGTCAGCCTCATACACAACCTCATATTAGTTGCCTTGTAGGACATGCCTGAGGGTACTGTAGTCTTATTATTTCTGTGTCCCATCAGAGAATCCTGGGAACTAAATGAGGCTACATAAATGATGGAAACCATTAAAAAATCAAAATATGTGGAGCATGCCGCTTGACTTGGCTTGAGAGATGAAATCAATTACATTCATTAAAATAACTGATAACACTGACTAACAAAAAAAAACTTTTTTTTTCTTTCTCTAACATTTCTATGTTTTTCTGGTCAATTTTAATGCGCTGTTTTTAAATCTGCAAACCGTTTTTCTCTATCAGGTCGGGATCTCTAGAAATACGCAATTGAGGTTTTTTAACAACACATACAGTATTACAACATCATTCGTACAATAAGTATAACAGTTATGTAGGCTTGAATTTCTTTGCAGTCGACTTTCGTCGGTGAATCGCATGTGATACATCGCGATGAAGCATCCAACAATAATCGGCAAGCATGGTCACACTCCACCGTCATAATTTTCTCGAAGATAAGTGAAAGCTTTGCTCGTTTTATCATGAGCCCCAACTTTATATGTAACAGTGGTAAAATGAAGCTGTCTTTGTTAACTAATGGCTCGTGTATTACATTTTTATGCCCGAGCTGCATACGAACCCGGATAGGCCACACCTTTCTTGCATAATGTTCCTGTCTGTTGCGGCTGTCCCATTCACATCGGAAGCAACAAAATTTAGTATACCCAGTCTGCTTGCCCGTGAGAATTGCAATGACCTTTAGGTCTCCACAAATCCGCCATTGGTAGTCATTGTACTTTATTTTTTCCAAACGTATAGCCATATTGTCATAAGTTTCTTTCATATGAACAGAGTAGGCTACTGGAATTGATGAAAATAAATTTCTGTTATGCGATAACACGGCTTTTAGACTAGTCTTGGAAGAATCGATGAAAAATCGCCATTCGTTGACTATGTGCTCATGACCGTTTACATCTTTGCAATAGCAAATGTCATCATCCATCTCAAAGTATTGAACAAGTTCTCTGTGTCTATGACAAAATTTAGATATCGGAGTATTGGGCGCTAAAAGATTCCATTCTTTGAGTCGCGAACCGAGTAATTCCGCGTGTCCTTTGGTAAGAGCGAGATCACGTATTAGATCTGAAAGTTCTGAATGGTTAATTAAGTAAACACCATCATTCAACGGTATGTAATCTGAGTAAGAATTAGTTTCTAAAGCAGGTAAACTATCACTTTCTGATGGTTCATTCACGTCCAGCGGATATTGTTCTGGTGGTACTTGGATCAGACACGTGATTGGATCATGAGGCACTGGTTTCGAAACCGATTCAATATTTGGATAAACCACAGACTTTCTAGTTTTAAAAGTGAAACCATGGATATTTGTCAAGCAGAAGTAACAATCAGTAGTGTGATTTGTATGTTCACGCCATATTACTGGCACTCCAAAAGGCATCGACTTATGCTTCGGCGATTTTCGTAACCAACCTGCCAATGTATCGAACAAACTGCATTTGGCTTCCAAGATTTATTTGCATCATCAACTTTCGAATCGAAATAAAGTTCATATGCTTTCTTTAGTAATGGTGTAAAGTTTTTCTGGTCAACACGATCGGTAAAATATCCGCACACGTAACAGAACAGATCAGCCGAATTTCTACAACTTCTAGAAGCCATATTTTGCTCAGAATTATTTCAAAATACAGTAACTATTTGAAAAATCGCGTAACATATGTCATGCATCTTTTAGCAGTATAAAAAGTAGAATTATGTTGATTTTTATTAATTTTTAATAAGTTATATAGTAAAAATGAAACGGAGCAAATAACGGTTTCCCAAAAATATATTTATTCACAAATATCTTAAGAACCCGACGTGATAGAGATAAACGGATTTCAGATTTGAAATCAGCGCAAGAAACTGACCTAAGAACACTTATTCTTATATAAGAAAGAAAAATGTTGTTTGTCAGTGTAATTAGATCCACTCTTATGCCTTCTTTTCCTCTCTGATTTAAATCTGCCATCAAAATAAATGGAAACATTTAGTGGGGCAGCTGGACTAGCACAACTGGATGATTGAATCATCTCCCTATTATGCTCAGCAATTTTTTATGACATTTCTTATATCCAGATATGAGGGGGGTTTAGAAAGTAATGCACCACATCGTTTTTCTCAGCTAATAATAAAGAATGAAGCATGAAATTTTGCACATTTCAAATATGGCATGTGCCAATTGTGTGCACCAAATTGCACCAAAACCATCTAAATAATATGGCTGCCCTAAACCGTTGAAATGGAGCATGTTAGCAACTTGCGTTATAAACAGCGAATTGTGATAGAATTTCTCGTTGCAGAGAAGGAAACTGTTGTGAACATTCACAAGCATCTATGTGATGTGTATGGAAGTTTTGCAGTTGACAGGAGTACAGTCAGTGGCTGGGTTCAGAGAATCAAAGAATCAGGAAGTGGGGATACGGAGCTGTTTGATCGGCCGAGCTGTGCACGTCCTGCCACAGCCACCAACGCAGAAATATTGAAATGCGCTGAGGGCATTATTCTTACTGATAGGTGAATCACTACTCAACAATTGGCCTTACAGCTGTCAGTCAGCATTGGTAGTGCAAATGCAGTTATAAAAACTCGGATTTTCTAAGGATTGCGCAAGATGGGTTCCTCGAAGTCTCACAAATGACCACTGATTGCAAAGGAAAGCAATTTCTTCTGAATTGTTGGAGCATTTCAATGCTGATGGAGAGAACTTTTTGGCTAAGACCGTTACAGTTGACGAAACCTGGGCACATCATTTTGAACCTGAGACAAAAAGACAGTCAATGGAGTGACATCATCCGCAATCACCACGAAGAAAGAAATTCAAGACAATTCCTTCAGCTGGAAAGGTCATGATCACTGTCTTTTGGGACATTGAAGGTATGATTCTTGTGGACGTTATGCCAAGAGGAGAGACAATCAGTTCGCAAGCTTACATTAAGACATTGAAAAAACTCAATCAACGTTTTTGCAGAGTTCGGCCGCGCAAGAATCCAGCAGACCTGCTTCTCCTTCACGACAATGCGTGACCTCACACAAGTCTGGCAACACGGGAAGCAATCACCAAATTGGGTTGGACTGTACTACCCCATCCACCCTATAGTCCTGATTTGGCACCCTCTGATTTTCATCTATTTGGTCCACTTAAAGATGCACTCCGTGGGACAAGGTTTGAAGGAGTGATTCATGCAGCAAAGAAATGGCTACATGATCAAGACAAAATCTGGTACGGGCTAGGAATACATGCACTTGTTTCGCGCTGGTATAAAGCCGTACAAGTTGATGGGGATTATGTTGAATAATACCGATGTTTACATGACATATCCATGTATATTGTGTATAAATTTCATGCTTTTTGAATAAACAGCTCCTGAGAAAAACGATGTGGTGCATTACTTTCTGAATGCCCCTCGTACACGCCATACAAGGCAAATAATATGTGCATAGGGCTGACTATCTCATCATGTAAAACAAATTGTTACACAAACTACTTTGCATGTAAATGCTTTATGGTGTTGACTTCCTTCAAGGTGGCCACCTGCAGTGGTGGTTTCAGACACCTTAGGGAGCGAAAAGTAAAATGATTACATCCAGATAGTATAGTGTAGAAGTTATAGAAACCTGCTGTCTATCTGCATGCAACCAAGAATACAGACTATTGCTCTTCATTTGTTGCTACATATTTCAACAGTGGTCTTGTTATAGCTTTTCCCTCTTATAGTAATGCATCTGATGTTATTATTTCTGTTGTGTTACTCTTTTCAGGCAGTACATCTGGTAATGTATTTAAGTTTCTACATTTCACCCATGAGTTACCTGGGTCTAAGAAGAATAACGTTGTGATCTACCAAGCATGTCTTTACAAGTAATTAAAACGGGTTGGGCATGGGGCCAGATATCCCATCCTGTTTAGGTCTGTAATCTTTTATCCGACCATGCAAAAACCTAAATATTCTGAAAATCTAAAGTTTCCTTGGCCTACTTTGGGCTACTTTTCTATCACATTTTGGGCAAAATCTGGCTATTTTTAAAAAATGCAGATTGGGCAACTTGGGCTTTTTTGTGCAAATTTTGGCTACTTTTTTAACACGGTGTGGCGACATCTAAAAACCAACAAAATCCAGTTTCCAAAACAAAGCTGTTCTTGATGATTTCAAATAAAGGATTATAGACCTGTAGAATATTCAAGCTAAAAAAGCTTCAACAAATATGAACAAGTCATAGAAAGTAAGTAATTCAGATAATTAAATTCAGACATCCAATCAAGTCCAAAACAAAAATAAAAATCCTCAACTCAAGTGTCATGTCAATCCTATTGTATGGCTCTGAAACATGGAGAACAACAAATACAGCAACCAAGAAGCTACAGGCTTTCATAAATAAAATAGGTGCTTGTGTAGAATAGAAGGATTGAAATGGTACAACACAGTGGCCAATGTGCAACTGATAACAGAAACCAGAAAAATAACAGTGGAACAAGAGATGAGAAGCTGATGCTGGCGATGGATTGAACATATATTGAAGAAACCTGTTGATAACATTACAAGGCAGTCCTTGTTCCAGAATCTCTAGGGTAAGAGAAATAGAGGCAGACCAATGAACACATGCAACAGAGAGAGCTGCAGGCAGAAGTGAAAATAAGAAAGACACGAGAAGACCTTGAGCTGATGGCACGGGACAGGAGTACTTGACATATATTTGTTGAAGTCCTATGCTCCTTCGGGAGCTAAAGGGTATTGACTGATTGATTGAATGTAGCCATCAAGGATTAAGTAGGTCCTCTTTCAAAAAGGTTAATTATGGGGTCCAGAGAAACTTGAAATGAGTCACATTTTCTCCTAGGAAAATCTCCTGGTTTGGCACCTTGAATGTTTTTACACTAAATGAAAAAAAAAAGACTGCACAGGTGGCAGCAGAAGTGAGAGACTATAAAACTAACATCATGAGAATCTATGAAACAAAGTGAAAAGGAACAGAGAGGAAGAAACTGAAGACAAGAGAAACTGTGCTGCCCTCAGGACATGAGTTAAAAAGTGCACAACATAATGAAGGAGTGGTTCTAACGCTGCCTAAAGAAGTGGAAAAAGCAATTATAGAATAAGAAACAATGGGACCCAGAATAATGTCAGCAATGTTTAAAACTGCCAGAAAGAAAATAAAGATAAACATCATCCAAAGTTATGTACCAACAAGTGATAAAAAGTAATAAGTGAAAACGGATTTTACATCTGACTACAACATATCATGGACAAAAATAGAAAAAAAGACATCACAGTTTTGTTGGGTGACCTAAATGCAAAGTTAGGAGCAGACAATAGCCATACATGCCAAGTAGTATGGGTTACCCATAATCTGTGTAGATTTTTCTCATTTTCAGATCTGTACAGCCATACATACTTTCCGTACAGGTTTTCGCCTAATTATAATTAATATTTACCCTTTACCATTTGATTCAGCCAAAAACGCCAGTGCGCAGAGTCTACCATCCAAAATTGAGAGTGGGAACACTATTTAGCGAAACCTGAGTATTTCCGGTACAAGAAAAGCTTCTGTTTTCTGAAATTGTTTTTTGAATCGATCAATATTTTGATTTTTCATGATCTTTTATTTAAGTTATGGCTTTTTGGGTGGTGGAATCTTTGCTTTGGGAGCTGAGAAGTGACGTATTTGATCACGGGCCTGATTTAGACTCCAACAATGACGAAAGTGAATCTAAGGAAAGACTTTGGCCTAATAATATTGATGACAGATCAAATATAGGAGGTAGTCAATACAGCATACTTTTGTTAAAATTTGTGACTCTGTAGGAAACTCGTGACCTAAACATACACTAGATCTAGTTTATCTGGTCACGGACTTGAGACATGATGGGATTACAGCAAAAGTCATAGTGGAGATTTGTAAAGGGCCTAAACACTTGACCAACAGAAAGAACCCTTATGATGATCAGACCGCCTCCATACTGAGTTTCCTATTATATCCAACGTGAAGAATTGTACCAAATGTACAAACAAGGAAAAGGGAGTAACTTACTCTTTTCACGTGTGTGAAAAAAAAATAAACTGGTCGATGTATGGATCTTTTTCCTTTGTATGGCCCTTTTTAAAATATTTTTTGTAGGCTACTGGTTTTTCAGATTTTCGTTCAGGTTTTTCAGATTTTTTGTTCAGATTTTTCATCTCCAGGGTGTGGCATGTATAGACAATAGCAGCTTTGAAAAAATCACACGAAAACATGGACTTGGGAAAAAAAATGAAAATGGAGAACTATTCACAAATTTCTGTGCTTCAAATCAAATAAAAGTATGATTCCACAAAACAAGAATAGACAAAGCAACATGGAAATCACCGGATCACAGGAAAGAAAATCAGCGCGATCACATATGCATAAAGAAGAAGTTTAGATCATCATTGCCTGATGAATTGTTATGTAGAGGAGCAGATGTGGCATCAGATCACCAAAGTATTTGCAAAACAGAGATGAAACTCTAAGATATGTACATTGATACAGACAACAGTTTAATGAGGAATATCTAAGAAATCAAGAAACAAAACAAAAAATGTTTTGTTACAATATCCAATAAGTACCAAGAGTTCCAGCAGCTAGAAGATGTAACACTTACAGAAGACTACAAGCTAGATAAACAGTATATGGACTATGACATGTGTAGAAGTACTGGAAAAAAAGGAATGTCAAAACAAGGCATGGATAATGACAGAAACCATCAGCAAGATTGATCCAATGGCACTTGGGCTCTCACCCTTCTGCCCAATGCCATGTAGTGATATCTGCATGTTTTTGCAAGTTGTTTTGTTTCTCCGTACAAAGTGTTCCACTTATCTGGCCTGGGAGGAAGCAGCATTTTATCATCAAGTGCTGGGCACTCAAAGAGGTGGTGGTCAACAGTTTCGTAGGGGTAGTTATATAGCTGGCACTCTGGAGAGTTTTGTTGTGGGATTCTGTTGAAGTGATTGTTGAGTGGTATATGTTGTGATCTGAGCAGAAAAATGGTGCTCTGATCCCTCCTTGTAAGATGGCCAATGTTGTCATTAGAATCAGGACCAGCCATGTGTCTGTAAACCTTTGTTTATTGTTTATATGAGTGATTTGGCTCTTTAGAGAGTCGTTGCTGTTTGTGGTTGTTCTTGTCTTGTTCTCTTCTTTGCTAATCTGTCTGCTCTGTCATTACCTGGTGTATATGAGTGGCCACTGCATAACTATTCTGATGCCATAGGAAGTGATAAGCTGATCAGTATCCAGGATTAGTTTGGCTAATTCAGTTCTACATTGTCCACTGCCTTTCAAAGCTTGAAGGGTAGATACTGATTCAGTAAAAATTACAATTTTTTTAGCCTTTGAGGGAAAGGCATCAAATACAGTCTTCAGATGGTATACAACTGTTTCCAGTGCAATGATTTTAGCTTCATAGTTGGAACAAAACTCCCCGCATGCATCAAACAGCTCGACGGAGGATCCATCTGGATAACATTTGTAAACTCCATAACCTGCTTTGATGGTGGCCTTAAATGCAGATCCGTCAGTATAGACATGCAACCATTCTTCAGGGTTCTTTGTGATCTGGATCAGAATGTTTGGTTGTTCCATTTACTAATTTCATCTGTACTTCAGGTGTTTTTAAGCAGGTATGTAGTAGTAATTCTAGTAGTGGATCAAAGAAGAAGAAAAAGAAAGAGGTAAAACAAAATTGCCCCCATTTATGAAAACCTGTAATTTCTTTGTTGCCATTTTTGTTTTTTTTCTTCATGTTTCTCAGCCACATTTGAGGTGAAGATTCTCATTTTTGTGTTGGATTTGCTTTCTTCTGAATTCCATTTTTACCGCTGTATGCTATAGGTTAACAATACTACATACCTTGCAAGTAATAATCAGTCATGTTTTCACTCTCGCTACTCACCAGCAGTTTGAAACTCTGTCAGCAGTGGCTTTCTGGTTTCAGGTTTGCCATACATATTGACATCCAGGTTCTCACGCCAACGCTC
Organism: Oreohelix idahoensis; assembly: GCA_024509875.1. Taxonomy (NCBI): domain Eukaryota; kingdom Metazoa; phylum Mollusca; class Gastropoda; order Stylommatophora; family Oreohelicidae; genus Oreohelix; species Oreohelix idahoensis. The sequence goes on along the minus strand of JAMPIV010016838.1, from coordinate 57,571 downwards.
TGCAAACTTCAAACGCTTTTCCCTTGGGAAGTAAGCCCCATGCCAAAGGCTCTTCAGCATGTAGTCTACATTAGTCATCAGTTGACCTACCCGTGTATCTAAGTAAGCGGGAGGCATATTACACACAGTGGCTTGGTCAAAATTAGCTTCTAAAGTTAATACTGGTGTCTGATTAAAGACATAGATTGCCAGAGTTAACTCTCGAACTATGTTATGAACCTCTCTGGAAATAAAATAAACATATTCTTATACAATGTATTCTTCAAAACACAGAAAACACACTTGTTTATTTTTTAAATTGTACAACAATAAAAATAATACTAACAAAATCCATTCACACAAATAGTCACACATTATTTCAATACCCTTCAGCTTATCAAGTAGCATAAGCTGTCAACAAATTCATGACAAGTCTTTCTGTCCTGTGCCATCCATTCAAGGTCTTTCCATCTCTTATTTATCTCGTCCCCTCTCTTATCCTGGGGATTCCAGAAGAAGAACTGCGTTGTATTGCTATCAATGTTTTCTCAACGAATCTTCTACCCAACGGCAGCGTCGTCTTCTTATCTCTTATTCCACTGGCATCTGTCTGGCTCTTGTCATCACTTCCAGATTGAGAATCTTGTCAAACCATTTCACTCTTTCTGTTTTATGCAGTAATCCATTTATGAAAGTCTGTAACCTCTTAGTTGTTGTCACACACAGGAATAGTTAAATTGCCATCATCATCATCTCTCCTTTCCATTTCTTGTGAATATAGGACTGTTGCCCCCCCATTTCAATTTTGGGCCATCTTCTTCAACAATGCCAATGTGGGTATGAATACTTTGTAAACCAGACCACAAGGTCTTTTATATTTGGACATGTGCCCTAATATAACCGATGGACCTTCTGTTTAGGGTAAATTGGTCACAACTCACTAAATGAGACAAAACTCTATTTCAAACAAAAAGCTTTGACTTTCTAAAACTATTCTCCGAGTGTTCCTTGGTCTCCCCACACTTCTTTTTCCTTCTGGGTTTCTGTTAGTGACATGTGTGGTTAAACTGGTTGGTTGTTTGTGATAGCTTAAAATTCCAGATTTGAGGAAACCTGTTGATAACATTGCTGGGCAGTTCTTGTTCTGGGATCCCCAGGTTGAGAGAAACAGAGGTAGATCAAAAATCACATGAGGAACAGAACTTGGGAACAGAAATAAAAGTGATCAGAAGGACATTGAAAGACCTTGAGCTGATGTCACATGACCGGAAGACCTCACATGCATCTGTTGAAGGCCTATGTTCCTAGTTGAGCTTAAGGATAATGAATGAATGGAAATTCCAGAAATTTTTTTGCAGTCAATTTACAATAAAGTCATAACATAGCAAACTACTGCTTTCATGACATAATAAACATACTCTACCTATTAATGATTCATTTGGTGTGGGGACCCAATCTCCACTAGTTTAAAACACAGTGAAACATAATAATGGCCCATAAGTTAAATTAATTGTTATGATACATACCTGTAGCAAAGAGGGGGTGCAGCACTATTTACTGGGAACAAGATAACTGCTGCATTTTCTTTTGGTGAAATGGAAGAGACCATTCCATGCACTGATCCTGATGATGCCCGAAACACATCGGTGGAAAGTAACCAGTGTGCTGAACTATAAGATAGCATCTCCTGACATTCATAGCGATCAAATTTGTCAAAGAAGGAGGCCGCTGCTTGTAAATAATTACTGTACTGTACCAGATCATCTTCTGAATGTGACATTGTTGACGTGGCCCTATGACAGCATATTCCAGTTTGGTGTACACACTGAAAAATAAATTGCCTAAGAGTTTATTTCAAGTAACACATTAAAAATAATTTCCGCTATGATAGCTCAAGTATGTGTGTTACCATCAAATTTTTTCATCATCTATGTCAGGGACAGTTAACCTTTTTGCCCACACATACACTTCCCCTGAGAGTGAAGTTAATGTTCACACCTACTATCCTTCCCCAAAGTATTCACTGAACTAATCAAGAGATAATTTAGATGTTACTGTAGGCATTTTTTTCTAGCCCATTCCTCACATACACTGATCATTCTAAATGTGGCACTAAGCAGCATTTTGTTTCATATATACAAGAAAATGGCATAGTTTGATTCTAAGCTGTCAAATTGTATCCGGTTAGCAAATTGTGGTAAATTTTCTAGAAGATATCTCACAGCTTCCCTAATTTCCTCTGCCCCTCTCCTGGAGGTGCACCCAATAGGTTAAGAACCTATGACATAAATGGACAATATCATCAATTGATGAACAAGAACAATCATGTGATCGAAACGAATCATGTGATATGAATGAACTGTTCTTTTCTGATGACCAATGTATATTTTACAGTGAGAGACCAAGCACAACTACAGAAATCTATAAATACTAGCAATAACCCGTCAATAATGATGGAAGTAAATAAAAAACTGTAACATATTTTTAAAATATTTTTTAATTCAATATTATTTGTTCAGTTATTTGATGGCAACATTTTTTGTGAAAGTGTGTGGATCTGTTTCAAAGAATATTCCCTGATAAAAAGTGTTTTTAACAAAAACTTTCAAGTGTTCATGATTTGTTCCTCGGGTGAGGGCGGCATAGAGCTGGCCGTGTCCGAAAACAGGTTCAGGAAAGAAAACTCCTACGTGATCAAAAGACTGTCCTTGTGCCTTATTGGTCATCATTGCAAATGATAAAATCACTGGGAAATGAAGACTTCGCATCCTAAATGACAAACTGCACTCGCTCGGTTCTAAGTCAATGCGAGGAATTAAGACTCGTTCTCCCTTATTACTTACTTACTTACTTAGTTGTTCCCCTTCTACTGTGAGGTGTAGAGGTTTGGAAGAGAGAGCACCAGACTATCCTATCGGCTGTCTTCCTCCTGGCCTGGTTCCATTCTAGTTCTCGGTCCTTCAAAGATTGTCTAATGTTGTCCTCCCAGCGGACTCTGGGTCATCCTGGGGTCTGGATCCCAGGCTCTTTGTTTCCCATGCTTGTCATGGTAGCCGATCTTCTCCCATTCTGCAGACATGGCCAAACCATCTTAGTTGGGACTGTTCTACTTGGGTCTGCAGGGGGTGGGATTTTAGGCCTTGACATATCGTCTCTCCCTTATTACTGCCAGTGATAATTTCGGAATCAATGGAATTCCGATGCAAGACTTTTATGACCAAATGAGTGCCATTCAATAGTCCGTTTTTTGCATTCAGATTTTGCAATAGCATGATACATGCAGCAACCTTCAATTTAAGCAAATGCTCGTTAAGGAACTCGGTTGGGAAATCAACTACGTTGGGATCATCGGAAATCATGGTATCTATGCTCCAATAAATCTTTTCATATCCATCGAGTAGCTCTCACAATAAGTCTGCAATACTTTAAATTAAAATTTTGTCTTGAAGAAACAATAAAAAACTTACATTTTAAGGTTATTTTTAACAAAATGATGAGTTAAATCCATTTCCGGAATGAAACTGGGTTCTACAATAAAAAAATTACATTTTATTCATATATCACTGTCACTCACTTTGTGTTGCACAATTCACCGACTTTTCTTCGTTGAGCGTTACTATTTTCAGGAGAGTACATATAAGTGAAACAATACAATTAATGTCTAACTTTCAACCACAGTTGCACCCCTTAGATATGACCGACGTACAAACGGCGAGAATTATGGAGTTTGACTCTCAACACCTACTGCCTAGAGCATGACATGAAATTAACAAATATTAATGATAGGAAACTACACACAGCATCAGAATGATTCCACCAGTCCTTTTATATCCTTTGCGCTCTAGGATCAGGAAGGAGGCTCAATTTTGTCATTACAACCAGGTCACCCTCTTATTAGTTTTTTTCACCTGCACTGAGAATTGAACCAGTTCCACCTTGGTTGCAGATTATAAAATGGCTTTTTCCTCCTGACTTTATAAATTTGGCCAATTTATTTGTGTTAAAGAGTTGTGTATTTAAACATATTCTGAATTCCATAGTCAACAGCAGTTGTTCAACAGCCAGAATAGGCCTTTTCACAATTTTGCCAAGTCTTGCGCCCTTGTTCTTTGCTGTTTTTTCAGCACAAGTTTTTTCTGTAGATCATACATCAAGGCTGCCACTAAACCTCTTGCACCTATTTCTGCAGCTATGACTGTTGCTGTCCTGCACTCAGGAAGTATCTGTTTGTAAGAATAAGCCAGGTTTTGCTATTTCTCTTCAACCTTGCCAAGTCTGTGAAGCAGCTAACTAATTTAGTACTCTGGTGTGTTACTATGAACTATGTGTGAAGTCCTTGTCCTACTGACACCTTGCATGTCAAGAGTAAGCGTTTCATTGTCTGCTCTCTTGATTATAAAAGGGCCTTACATGGGGACATCATCGAATTTTCCTCACTCCACAAGATTTACACTGCCATCAATGGTACCTATACCTTGTAGCGGTATGGCAGCTTGCGTACCCTGACAATCCCCAGAGCTATGCCAGTGGGAGTTTTACTCCTGGTAGGTTCAACCAAGCTGGACTGGTCTGTGTGGGTAGGGGTCAGACAAAAGCTGGTACCCTGGTCCTCCAGGTTGGGGGTTTTAGCATAGGGCTGACACCCCTGTCTGTGTAAAAAAAACAATGAAGTTACGGAAACAACAATAAATGAACAAACTTTGCTGCGGGATGGACATTCGGAGTCTGTGGCTCGTATGACTGTCAGTGGTGAAAGCCGAAAGGAAGCCACTGACATGAAAACGGATGTCCTGACCGCAAAACAGGATACAAGAATAGGTTTTTGGAATGTCAGGACAATGTACGAGACAGGTAAACTAAGACAGGTCACGGCAGAAATGAGAAACTATAGGTTACACATTCTAGGGATAAGCGAGAGCAGATGGACAGGGGCAGGAAAAGTTAAAACAGCAACAGGAGAAACAGTACTTTACTCTGGAAGAGAGGATGGACAGCACAATGAAGGCGTAGCCATTATTCTACAGAAAGGAATAGAAAGGACATTACTGGAATGGAAACCCATCAACAACAGACTGATAAGATTAAGATTGAGAGGGAGATTCACCAACACTACAATAATACAATGCTACGCACCAACGAATGATAGCGATGAGGAGGTCAAGGATGAATTCTATCAACAACTGCAGAAAGAAATGGAAGACACACCTAGATATGATCTTGTTATAGTAATGGGAGACCTCAATGCGAAAGTTGGTACACACAATACATATAATGAAAGAACAATGGGGAAATGCGGCAGCGGAACAGCAAACGAAAATGGGGATAAACTAATAAGTTTCTGTAGCATTAACAACCTGGTCATTGGAGGAACACTCTTCCCACATAAAGAAATTCACAAATTAACATGGGAATCACCAAATGGTCGGGACAGAAACCAGATAGACCACATCATGGTTAACGGTAGATGGAGACATGCATTACAAGATGTGAAGGTAAGAAGAGGTGCAGATGTGGGAAGTGATCACCATTTAGTAGTAGCAAAACTGAAAGTGAAACTAAGAAGGGCTGGACCAACTGTAACTACACAGAAAAGGTTTGACATCAGCAAATTGAAGGACTCCCTTACCAGAAAAGCTTTTGCGGCCGACATAAAGAAACGATATCAATTTGCCAAAAGTCAGGAAAAGACATTGACTGATGATATAGACCAGAATTTCAACACCATTTCAACAATATACAAAGAAAGCAGCAAATCATGCTTGGGATTCCAGGAAAGGAAGAAGCAAGACTGGATAACACCAGAAACATTAAACACCATAACGATGAGAAAGGAAATGAAAAGAAAGAAAACAGAAGCGAAGTCCCCCAGGTTAAAGCAACTATATAGCGAACAGTACAGTCAGCTGGACAAGGAAGTTAAACGCCAAACCCGAGCCAACAAAAGGAATTTCCTAGACGATCTTGCAAGACAGGCAGAGGAGGCAGCACTGAGAAATGAACAAAGCACAGTATACAAAATAACTAAATTCATCAGCGGAAAACGAGGTGCAAACAATATTACATTAGTAAGAGATAAGCAAGGTAATCTCATCACGACAGCAGAGGGACAGGAAACAAGATGGGCAGAGCACTTCAGAGAAACTCTGAACAAGGAACCACCAGAGACACAATTGAATGTTCCTGAGGCTGAAAACGATCTAGATGTGAATACAGACATTCCACGAAAAGAAGAAATCATCACAGCAATCAAAGGGTTAAAGAACGGCAAAGCTCCGGGCCATGATAACTTAAATGCAGAGCTATTTAAGACAGACCCTGAGCTAGCAGCAGAACTATTAGAACCACTATTTGCACAAGTCTGGAAAACGGGGACAACACCATCAGAGTGGAACAAAGGAATAATTGTCAAATTGCCCAAGAAGGGAGATCTTGCAGACTGCAATAATTGGAGAGGAATCACTCTTCTCTCAGTTCCCAGCAAAATACTAGGCAGGATAATTATACAGAGAATTTCAAAGGCAGTAGACCACAAACTGAGGAAAGAACAAGCAGGATTTAGAAAGAACAGAAGATGTGTAGATCATATATTCACTCTCAGGAACATTATAGAGCAGTGCTCAGAATGGCAAAGACAGCTTTACATTAATTTTGTTGATTTTGAAAAGGCTTTTGACAGCATACATAGGGACAGTTTATGGAAAATACTGAGGGCTTATGGAATTCCAAGCTGCATAGTGTCAATCATAAAAAGCCTCTATGCCAACTTTACGTGTAGTGTTGGGCAGAGCAACCTAACCTTTGAGGTGAAGACAGGAGTACGATAGGGATGCCCCTTATCAACCACTCTATTTTTAACAGTCATAGAGTGGGTGATGCGCCAGACAACAGAGGGCAGTCCAAGAGGAATAAGATGGACAACATTTTCTACATTGGAAGATCTGGAATATGCAGATGACATTGCACTACTAGCACATTCACATCAACACATCCAGGAAAAAACGGATAGACTTAATAAGTTTAGCCAGCAGGTGGGCTTGAACATCAATTTAAAGAAGTCTGAGGTCATGACGCTCAATGTGAGCAACCCTGAGCCCATATCAGTAAGGAATCAGCAATTGGTACAGACAGATACCTTCACATACCTAGGAAGCATAGTAACACCAGACGGCGGGGCAGGCAAAGACATCAACATCAGAATGAATAAGGCAAGAACAGCCTTCTTTAGCCTAAACAACATCTGGAAGTCCTCCCAATACAGCACAAGCACAAAATTAAGATTATATCAGAGCTGTGTGCTTTCTGTGCTTCTCTATGGTGCGGAATGCTGGAGAGTTACAGAGAAGGAAATGTCGAAATTGTCCTCTTTTCACCGAATCTTTTGGCCAAATACCATCACTAACCAAGATCTGCTTACTCGTAGCAAGCAAGAGGACATGCACACCATCATAGCTGGCAGACGCTGGAGCTGGGTTGGTCATGTCCTCAGAAGAGACCCCGATGCCATCACAATAACAGCTATGCTTTGGACCCCTGAAGGAAAACGAAAGAGAGGCCGACCGGGAACAACCTGGCGGGGGACTGTGGAGGCCGAGATGCAGGGAAGGAGCCAGGGTTGGGGCACTGTACGAAGGATGGCCACCGACCGAGCAAAGTGGAATCAATTTGTTGTTGCCCTACAAGACGCCACTAGGCGTGATGGCCACTGACTGCTTTGACGGTCGGCGGCTAAGGATCAAAGAAGAAGACAAGATTTACAGCCAGTAGTAGAAGATCATATATTGATCTGACAATGAAGCTGAGTTTTAGAGGTACTATATATCATTCCATGTGAAGGATCAATGCAGAGTTCCATCCCATGTAATCCATTGGCCTTGTTGAGCTTGCTGAACTGATTTGTGCCTCTTACCATTGTATGCTTCTCAAATTTCCTGAACTACCATGTCTCTGCATTCCTTGTTTGTACAGTTGACATTCAAAAATCCGGCCATCGATAATCCGGTTCCTTCAGATTTCCGGCATGGATTTCGGAGCGCATTTTTTAATTTACCTCGTTGGCGCGCCACTGTTGTCTGGAGCTGTTTATGTTTTGATGCAGCTGTTGGGTCTTGCTTGCATGTGTTAACAGGCATTCCTGCTCATTCCATCTCATTTTATCATTTATTTGCTGCTGTATAGCCCCATTATGGATTCAGCAAATAAAAGAAGTGGTGTAAAACGTAAACATCGTGTGTTATCGATCGCAGATCATTTAGTTTTTAATTTTCTTTCTTTAAAGGACTGTACAGGTAGTCATTTTCTGTTAAATATATACAGCATATATAACCATAAAAAATCCGGCATTTTCAACAATCCGGCACTCCTCAGGTCCGGAGGTTGCCGGATTTTTGAATGTCAACTGTATAATATATAATAGCCCCTTTGGTCATAACTGACTAAGGGAATGCACCCCTGAGGTGACAGCCCTCAGCTGCTTATTTTCCTGGTGTTCCTTTCGACGTTTTCTCCTCTCTTCTGCTTGCTGTGAGAGTTTCTTTTCGCTCAAGCTGAGGTTGCTGGATTTATGTCCAGTGCCCTAATGTCTCTCTTGCACACATCTTTGAATCTCAGCTGCAGTTGCCCAACTGTTCTTTTGCCATCTGCAAAAGATATATTTTATATACCGCAAAAGATATACTGTAGAAGATATCTTTCAGAATGCAACCATCTTCCACACGGAAGAAATGGCCAAGCCAGCGTAGTTTGCGCTGTCTAAGCAGTGTATACATGCTTTGAAGGCCAGCACGTTACAACACCTCGACATTTGTCAATTTGTCTTTCCACAAAATACAGAGGATGTGGCGTAGACACCGTAGATGGAAGGTATTGAGCCTTCTTTCTTGTTTAGCATAGGTTGTCCATGTCTCGCTGCCATATAGAAGTGTGCTGGTGATGCAGGTGTTATATAAGGCAGCTTTGGTCTTTATTGTGAGTTTGGAGTTTCCCCAAGCACGTGTTGTGAGGCGGGCAAAGGTAGCTGCAACTCTGCCAATGCGGCTGTCAATTTCTGTGTCCAGAGAGAATTTGTCACTGATGGTAGACCCCAGGTATGTGAAGTGGTGCACCACTGCCAATTCATAGTTATCAATAGTGATAACTGGTGCAACATCCACATCCTGACACAGCACATTGGTTTGCTTTAGACTTATTGTGAGGCTAAAGTCCTTGCATGCTTGGATGAAGTGATTCATCAAGCTCTGAAGCTCCTGTCGAGTGATGACTGCAGCGTCATCAGCGAATAACAAGTCTCTTATAGTGATCCTTCTGATTTTTGTTTTTGCCTTTAGCCTTGCGAGGTTAAACAGTCGGCCATCTGACCTAGTGTGAAAGTATATTCCTTCAGTTGCATCTCTGAATGCATGTTTCAAGAGTAAGGCAAAGAAGATCCCGAAGGGGGTTGGAGCCAGGATGCAGCATTGTTTAACGCCACTGTGTATGTCAAAGGGTTGTGATGTGCTTCCAGCATATTGGACTGTTCCCTTCATGTCTTTATGCAATGACTTGATCATTTCCAGCAGTTTAGAGGGGCAGCCTATTTTCAGGAGGATTTTAAAGAGTCCACCCCTACTAACCAGGTCAAATGCCGTTGTGAGGTCTATAAAAGCGATACATAAAGGTCTTTTCTGCTCTCTTGATTTTCCTGAAGCTGGCGGAGAGAAAAGATCATGTCTGTTGTTGATCTACAAGCTCGGAATCCACACTGTGACTCTGGATATATGTGCTCAGCTAACTTGTGTAGTCGCATTAAGATGACTGCGGCAAAAACCTTACCAACAATACTAAGAAGAGAGATGCCTCTGTAGTTATTGCAATCACTTCTGTCTCCTTAATTTGTATACAGTGTTTCAATCTTGGCATCTCGCAGGAATAGTTGTCTCTTCTCAGCACTGGCACAGCACCCTATGCAGGGGATGTAATAGTGTACTCTTACAGCATTTGATTAAATCGGGAGGAATCTCATCACTGCCTGGTGCCTGGCCAATCTATCTTGCTGAGTTCTTCCAATGTTGGTTCAGCATCCAGCTCCTCCACAGTTGGCAGACATTTGACAGCATCAAGGCCTGCAGGCATTACAGTATTTTCTCTAGCGTAAAGCTCAGAGTAATGCTCGACCTACCTCTCAACCTGTTTACCCTTATTGGTTAGCTTCTCTCTGCTGATAGTTTTTAGTGGTGCCATCTTACTTTTTTGTGTGGATTAAGGGCTTTCTTTATACCATCATACATTTGCACTGTGGTCTGGATGCTCTTGCTGAGCTGGAGCCAATAATCATTTGCACAACATTGAGCAGTTTGTTAGACTTTGCTTCTCGTAGCCTTCAGGATCTGTAGGGTTCTAGAACTTGGTGAACGTTTGTACTCGATCGCAGCACTGTGCTTAGCTTCAATGTCAGGTGTCATTACATCTGACGAAGCATCAAACCAGTAATTTTCCTTTGTTGTCTTCTTACAAAATGTGGCAAGCGCAGTACTTTGAATGATGTTCCGCAGGTGCTCTCAGTTCTCTGTAACAGTATCACCATGCTGTGGGCTATTGAGCACTTTCTTGAAGGTTGTTGTAAATTGAGCGATCATGACAGGGTCTGACATCTTGCTGACATCGATGCGTGATTTCCCTTCATGTATAACAGGATGGAGTTTTCTTGGTTGTGCTCTGATTTTGCAGCAAACTGAGGAGTAATCCGTATCACAGTCTGCACTATGGTACGAGCGCGTGGAGAGCATAGACCTGCAAAGTGGCCTTCTGACAAGAATCAGATCTCGTTCGTGCCAGTGCTTGGATCGTGGGTGTCTCCATGACACCTTATGCTGGGGTTTAGTCTGAAAGTAGGTGTTAGTCATGCAGAGGTTATGATGGACACACAACTTTAAGAGCCGTTGTCCATTTTCATTCATCTTGCCAATACCAAAAATGCCCAGACATAAAGGAAATGAAACATTATCAGCACTCACTCTAGCATTGAAGTCACCAAGGAGAACAAGCTGTTCTTGCCTAGGTGTGCTTTTGATTTTTTGTTCTTCCTAGATTACTGGGCTCAAGTGCGGGACTGTTGACTGGAGAATGCCCGCCATACTTGCCAAAAACATGGGTGTTTCGCTTCAGTTGGAATTTATTTTTTATTTTTAATATTTTTAAAACGGAATCAGTGTTTGTCGGCCGTTATTAATTTTGTCAAAGCTCAACTCAGGGCTGGTGTTAGGTTAAGGCTAGCTGTTTACAAAGCTCGAAACAGTATTGGGGTTAGGTTAAGGCTAGCTGTAACATAAATATAGATAGCCAGTCTTGTAGCATGGGGCATCATAGCGGACCTTGTCTTCTGTCCTCGCCATCTACCAAAAGTTTAGTAAGAACACCTAGTGAATAGGAATCCCGATCTACAAGTAGCATGACAATACAACTTTAAACTGGAAACTACCTGGCACAGTAGACAACCCAGGTGGACTGGGGGGGGGGGGGGGGGGGAACAAATGGGGACTTCATGAAATAATACAACAGCACCCCAGATTGCAATGCGTGCGCTGAATGAGAAACCATAATAAAATGTATCCGCGACGTTTCACGGCATAATTAATAGTTAATAGAAGTCAGGTGACAGCAGTAATAATAAAATCACGCCGATACTCCTGGAATCCACAATTCTGTGGACTAGTAAATGTAACAAGGGGGAGAAACTTTGCGTTATCAACTAGGCCTACTTGGCGTCCGTAGTTCCCAGACTTGCGTCGGAGACTTACAAATGTTCAACACTAATTGCAAAGAATTTTAATTAATGAAATATTCTCCGCTCCATTTACCTGTTCTATCAAACGTGGTAATAAAAGTAATCAGTATTTTGTCAACTTTGTTTAAAGACCAATTTCGTGAGTGACACAAGTGGTATCATGTATAAACATTAACGGAATCGCCATGACAGCTTCAACCTTTGATTTCATTGGTCAACGAAATCAACCATTCTTTCTTGTGGGTCACAGCCCTTTGTTGATACTTTGATTAAACAAACCACGTCGCGTAGTTAATTTATTTATTTACTTATAGTTAATAAAACGAAGGACTGATTAAACATTCCAAGAGTATTGCATATACCAAGGAAAAAAAAAAACCGCTCGAGACAGATTATTACTGGTGCCGGTTTTGATAATCACAAACTTTTTTCTACTATAGGCCTACATGGTTAAGCCGAAAAGCTCACACGGTTTAATGGAATTTTCAGTCATAAGCTCCTCCACTCGAGACGAAGACTGGTGATTACGATGATCATGGTCAATTAGAAAACTAACTTCAGAGAGAGTTTTATATGTAATAGCCATGGGCTGTTGTGGGACACGATCGCAGGAGGGAGTGCTAAATGTTTTAGTCCTACATAATACATTATAACCTTACTACAAGTGCTGGGGAAAAAAAAGGGGGGGGGGGCCTCTGGACATAATTGCAATCCAGCTATGTAAGGGTGACCATATTTTTTTTAATAAAGGAGGACATTTTCTCATTTTTTGACTTAAAAGGCGGACACTTTTTAAGAAAAGGAGGACACATTAATTTCAATACTTTTATACATTTATGTAAAGAATCATGATAAAATATATAGAAATACTTCAACGAAATAAAACAATTTTTAAAAATCTTCATGAAATGCATGTTTTAATAATTGTTTCTATCAAGCATTGTTTTTTCAACATCACTTAATATTCAGTCTTTAACAATTGTACTTTTCACTTGACATTATTTTTCTCAGTAAGTCTGAATTTCCATCTAAATACTCACGGAACTCTGTACATAAAACATTCTTCGAATTGTATTGAAATTGTAATACTCCTATAATACATTCAACAGTGAATCGGTTTATGTCCTTTGTCCACTGACTTTCCATTAAAGAAAAAAGCCTCTTTTTTTTAAATTAATGAAGATAAACAGAAATCCCGTTCAACCACTGATGGGTTATAATTAGGATATATATTGTTTTCAATTCCAAATAATATGAACAACTGCCGACATGAGAAAGTGGCATCACATTTGAAAATAGGGATACTCACAATTGTGCTTAGGCCTATACGTTAAAAGCCTCTCTAAAGGTATTCGATACAATTGCCATAGAGACTTTTGTTTTCCTCTAAAAACTTATCACATGATAGTCCTTCTTTTGTTTTTGCTTTTCTTCAAAGCAAAGATTGTACTTTCAAGGGCACAAACTCTTCACTCATCCTGAGTTTTAAAATATCTATTACATTTTTAACATAGTTAAAAACTTCCTTGAATAGAGTTGCACTCTCTTTCTATGTTTTTCTATGTTGGTGTGGAAAATACCCATTAGAGAATAAACTTGTAGATATAATTCAGTCATCTCACTTTCAAAAGCCTTTTGACTGCAATTGCAGTTTTTGTCCTGTGAAAGGAAAAATGATTTCAAAGCAGGATACATTTCTATCATTCTCCCAATGCCAGGGAATTGTGAGAACCACCTAATCTTGCTGTGGGACAACAGCTGTTTCTCCACAGTTTCTACAAATTCACAATATTCTTTCAGAGCCTCCATACAAATGGTGTGTATATGAAAATATTGGTAGGCCTATGTCTTACAAATCATGTGTTCAATGTCTATATCAATTTTTTCAGTTGCATTATGCAGTTATTTAAAATGTGTGCAGGACAGCCACCTCCAACTAATGATTTTTTTTTTTTTGCAAGGGAGATTTCAATTTTGCAAACACATTGTTGCAGTGGCGTCACTTAGGGGGGGGGGGGGGGTGGGCTTGCGGACCGCGCCGGGTGACACCAGCAGAGGGGGTGACACCAACATGACTGTCTATAAAATTTGTGTGCAGTGTTTCAGCAGAAATGTATTATTTTGTATAGAAATATCTCTGTAGTTAGTTATAGTCATAAAAACATTTTTCGTACGACCATCTTACATGTTCTGTATCAAAATACCTACGTTTTTACTTCGAGTTATGTTGTTTTCTTACAGAATTTTCACTTTTACCACATGAAACTATGTAAATGTAAATACATTTAGGCTGTGCGTATGATATTCTTCTTCTTCTTCCTCCTCGTTCGTCCTGAAAAGGACGGTGGTTGCGTTGTGTCTGTTTACGCCTAAGCTGTGATATCTGCACCTTTCGGTCGACACATCCGACTTCTGCACAGCATTTTTTAGGACCGGGTTTGCCTTCCCATTGCGATCCACACTCGCTCAGCCAGACTGCACTGCTGCAGACTGTTTCCAGGACCACCACGTGGAGGTGGAGTGCGGTCTTGACCAGCTCTGATTCGCTGGTCCTGACGCAGGCAGTCAAGCTATGAGTCGCTGACTGCGTTCTCTATTGCTGCGTCTTTGGGTCCCGCGTATGATATTATAATTTAAAGGTGTAATTTTAATTTTGCTAGTTGTTTATGTCACTACTATTGCCATTACATTCAGTGATATACGGGAATTACGATTTACGAGTAACATTAGTACAAAAATATTACGAAGGATTCTGTATGATCTGGTACGGGAGGAGGTCTATGGGGGTGACACCATGAGTTACCGAACCGCACTGGGTGACACCAATCCTAGTGACGCCACTGCATTGTTGCCTCCTTCATATCTGCGGATACCTCCAAACATGGTGTTGCAGTTGTCTCCAGACAATGCAATGCACTTTTCTGTGAGCCCATATTTTTTCAGTGTTTCGAATATATATTGTGATTAGTTTTATTATCCACTTCAATCAACTTTGGTTGCATCCCACCTGCTTTCCAATCGAAGTATTGAATAATAATGGGGTACATTTTTATTGATCCGTGGTTGCTGCCATCAGTTGAAATGGCAACACAAGCAACATTTTCGTTTATGGCTTTCAAAATCAATTTTACAGTGTTTTGTTATTACGGATGAAACAATAGCCTCCGTTTTAGTCCTTGTACAAGAATACTGTTTGGCTATTTCAGTCATGAAGTCAACTTGGCCAGATTTTACAAAATTTCGACTCTTTCTGAATTTTTTTTTTTTCGCTTTAAAATAAAAAAATTCGATTGTTTTCTTCTTCTAATTTTGTTTAAAAGCCGGACAAATCGCTTTTTTTTTTAAAAGCCGGCCGGATGCTAAATTTTGATGTAATAAGACGGACAAATCCTGACGTATGGTCACCCTAAGCCAGTGTTTCTCAACCCTGATAGTAGCAACGCCCCTTTTTGACAACTAATATTTTAAAAAGCCCCCCCCCCCCACCCTTTTAACACCCCCTTGCTCTTTATCGTGTATACACAAACACACACACACATATACATATATTCCACCATACTTTTAAAAAGGCAATGCAGTTAATGAGTTATCTTTTCTTATAATATCAAGAAAAAGAGAAAGCATATTTATAAAAGCTTAATAATAATAGCCCCTTCAGTCATAACTGACTATGGGAATGCGCTCCAGAGGTGACAGCTCTCAGCTGCTTATTTTCGACGT
The DNA here is from genome assembly GCA_024509875.1 of Oreohelix idahoensis. Classification (NCBI taxonomy): domain Eukaryota; kingdom Metazoa; phylum Mollusca; class Gastropoda; order Stylommatophora; family Oreohelicidae; genus Oreohelix; species Oreohelix idahoensis. Next base: position 42,114 of record JAMPIV010016838.1, on the reverse strand, counting down.
TTTCTCCTCTCTTCGGCTTGTTGTGTGAGCTTCTTTTCGCCCAATCTGAGGTGGCGTCGTAAATAGCATCGCTACTTGGTGCGATCGGTTGCTTCATCCTCCCACGTTGCTGGATTTATGTCCAGTGCCCTCATATCTCTCTTGCACACATCTTTGAACCTCAGCTGCGGTCGCCCAACTGTATAAAAGCATAGTTATATTAAATATGTGTTTAAGTACGGAGTTATTTACACCACAGGTTCATTATCCTTGAATTACAAATTGGCGGAGCAAATGATATAAAATTAGTTCTTACAACTCTATAACTATCACAATCATATCATTTTAAAAGCACCTAAATGACTGCATATATATCTTCAAATCTGAATATTTAAGCCTCTCCTTATGTAACCACTTTAAACATGAAAAAATTGGAAAAATTATTATTTGATAAAAATGATATAATTATATATAAATTCACTTACTAATGAAGCTTAATGAGATCCTTGCGCTTGGTGTGAGCCAGTTTTGTAATATTTGATTCCAAGTTTGTTAAAAGAAGTCTCAAATCTCCTGTTACAAATCTGCAGTCGGTTTCGTTGCTTTTGTAGTAGCAACACTATTGCACTGAACCCCTTTGTGGTAAAGTGGGATGATATTAATATTTATAGGGGACTTAGTGTACTGACTGAGATCAGCTGTGAAGGTATCTGTATCTAATAGGTGTAGTGTTTTACAGATAACCTTACTTGCTACCACATTTATACCTCAGTCAGAATTATTCTGGAATATTGTGATGACTACGTTGAATGTCTAGGGTTATGAAAATGATGAAGTGTAAGTCACAACAACAACAGACAGATAAACAATTTAATTTATTCCACAACACTTTACAACACTGTGACACTCACACACATATAACACTCTATAAGACTATCTTAAATGAGTCAAGTGTAAAGTTTCAAATATATATGTAATAATTACTTTCAACAATAGATATCCTGATTCAACTACACAGTGAACCAGGAATCACAATCAAATGTAATCACAATTTATAAATATGATCTTTGTATTGACATAATTTATTAGTATTATCCTATGTGTGTAAGTTGTGAAGTAGTACAATGAGGTAATACTGGTTTTGTTTTTTAAGCTAGATTGTTGTTTGTCATCATGACTCCAAGTGTTTGATTATCGTGGAAATAGTATTGGGAAAAGTTCACAGTTCCTGTCATTTGAAACAATTTATTGTCCCTCTGTGTTTAATATAATGTCAATTTTAGAGGGGGGGGGGGACATAATGTTGAGCTGCTCTGGCCACAGAAGCTTATCTTTCGTGATGGAGGCAGGAAAAGACTCCTCTGCTCGATTGCTTCACTGTGTTCTGGAGACACCTCACTGGTCGCTATCTGGACCAAGGAGTATGCTGTCAGCCTCTGGATTCAGCAAAACTCAGACCAGGTGCTGCTTCAATAACTTTAGGACCACGGTCCCTGAAACAAGAAGGTTGTACCTCCTATTTCAGAACTAATTTATAATCTATTTCCACACTGAACACAATACATAACAAACACTGAGTTCAGAGCGGTAGGCCAACTGCTAGCTTCATCTGAAACAATTTACACCAGTATACTCCTCCCTAATGGTTACTACGCCTCTGCAATTCCAGCATTAGTTCTTTCTAGTCAATAATAGTTGCCCATCGCAAGCGAAGATGGCGACAGCTTCAGACTTGAGTTGTGACACATCTGTGCCGTGATCTCATGTGACTAATTAATCCTATTTTGGCCCTACAGGCCCTGCCACATACGGGGCACACATGGTTAGAGTCGATAGTAGTGTTGCTGTGCATTCTGGCTTTTCTTGCAGCACGCTTGCCTTCTGCCTTATCAGCTAAATTCTGTTCTGCAATGCGAGCACCTTGAGTAATGTTTGTCCGCCAGGCACAGCGATCCTGTGCGATAGTCTCCCAGGAGGAGACATCAATTTTGAAGCTGCTCAACGATGCTTTCAGTGTGTCTTTGAAGCGTTTCTTTTGTCCATCTGCTGTTCGCTTACCCGTGGAGAGTTCGCTGTACATCAACTGCTTTGGGATGCGTTTTTCGGGCATGCGAACAACATGTCCGGCCCATCTAGTTTGGGCCCTCTGCAGCAATGTGTAGATGCTTGAGATATGTGCTCTGTTGAGGACCTCAGAATTAGATACTCTATCATGCCACTTGATCCTGAGGATCCTGCGAAGACAGCTCATGTGGAAATGATTAAGCTTCTTGGCATGTCTGCTATACACTGTCCATGTTTCACAGGCATACAGGAGGGTAGTGAGTACTATTGCATGATATACTTTTATCTTGGTGGTTGCACTAATTCCTTGTCGATCCCAGACATTTACTCTTAGTCTTCCGAAAGCTGCACTTGCCTTTGCAATTCTGTTGTTGACCTCGGAGTCGATATTCGCATCTTTGGTAAGGGTACTGCCTAGATAAGTGAAGCTGTCCACCACTTGGAGACGTTGGTTCTTTACTGTGATATTTGGTTCACAGTAAGGTTTCCCAGGAGCAGGTTGCAACATTACTTCAGATTTCTTCGTATTGATGGTAAGGCCAAAGTCATCACACGCTACAGAAAGCCTCCTCATATTGTTCTGCAATAAGTCAATAAGATAGGTGTCAGTGTACTGTTTGGCAATTCCATGCAGTTTTACTTTTCTCCGACACGTCCTGTTCAGGTTGGAGCACTATCTAGGCCTTGCCTCATGTTTGCTACTGAACCACGCACATATACAGACATAAATTATCAATTTACATTCAATTTTCATTAAAAGGATATCAAATATGTCAAGCTTACCACAATTCATGGAAATAATACACAAATACGTTGACTGGCGATGAATATGGCACAAATTCCGATCTGCCTCTGTCCCAGGCTTTTATTTAGAAAAAAATATAAGCTGGTTCTCAACGCACTGTTTCTGAGTAAGTTTATTTTAAAATGTGGCACTGAACTGACGCTCCTAATTGACTATATTGGCGGGTCTAACCAATCGGGCTATGTTTACACAGCTTTTCAAAAAAGTACCCCTACTACCGTTTCCCCTAACAACAAAAAATTAGTATTTGTAGTCCGACTAATCGTGTTTCGCCTTACATTTACTTCTATCCAATCAAATAGGATTTAACATGGTGGCCTATTTCCCGTACAATGGTGGTTTCAAAACATGCCACTGTGCGATTATTATTTGGTGTTGTCTGACACCCTCACTATTTTCTTTTGGCTATAATTTGTTAATTCCTAGACTATTTGCTTAACACTTAACATATTCTTTGTCAGCAAGTCCTAAGGAACCCAAATATATAAGTTTTAAGGGAGCTAAGTGGCGGCGTTCAAAATATGTATTTTCTTCTAGGATAGTCGTGCTGTTACCACCTCCTCACTTCCAAACTTTATGGTGTCTGCTGTACTGTCAGACTAATGTCAGGAGTTTAGACATAAAACAGTAGAATGTCATGTTTCCCAATAAGCATTTTACAGGTTTTTAAACCTAACTCTCGTATGGGTAGTGTTTTTTATCACTGTCTATTTGAAAAAAAAAAAGCTAGTGCTTCATGCCTTTCGCGTTAGGGGTGGCATTAATTGTATATCGCGAGACGCGTGTTAGTGTTGCCGGCGTTCCTGCTTTCAGCCCTCTCTCTCTCTCTATCCTAATTCCATCTGTCCTTTCGTTTATGTTAACGTAGTGTATAAAATGAAATTAATGGAATATTAATCTAGGTCATTACGCAGCTTGCGTATCTCAAGGTTTTCTAAGAAATACAGTACACGTTTTATTGTTTTGTTGAAACGCGTGTGTGCTGCTGTAGGCTTTACTAGTAAGCGTGAGAATATGCAGACGAAGCAGAAAAAGGGGGATCTCGAGTACAGTCATTGTGACAGCACTGTTCTTTACCATTCTTCTTTCCCTTTTATTGAATTTATGTGTTAGGCTTTACATTTACCTTTTAATTTATATATGTGGATTTAGAATGTTTCACGACACCCTTCTCCACCAAATACGACGTTAGGAATGCTGTAATTAACAATTTAGTTTCACGCCAAAGAACGGGATGCGCAAGCCTCTGCTGGATCCAAAATTTTTAGTAATGTGGGTGACTGAATCGTGCTTTTGCCTCGAAGTCGTTTTGTAGCTCAATTAATTCTTCTTGTAAATGTTGACTAACTGGTTCCACGTCTGATTCAAACGGATTAATCACCCAGTCCGGTATTATTAGTTCGTGCAAGTCCTTAAATCTTATGCTCAAATCATTTTTAATAGCGTCCAAATGACTGCAATAAACGTATAAATCGGAATCATTAAGCCTGTCCCACCTCACTGTAGTAAACATGGAAAATGAGAAAGTTCTCGGCGACTAAGATTATTTTTATATATGTCAATTTGTTGATGAACCCCATGATAGTTCCTTTCATTTTAATCAGACTGATCTCATTTCCTTGTAGCTTAAGAAGAACATTGTAATATGAATACATTAAAGTACGAACCACACATTGTAATATAATGCGAATCTTGACATGTACGACATCCTGTAAATAAACATGGCTACAAACTGAACATGCTTTTACTGAGTGCCTTCTGAAACATGTGTGTGCTTGTGTAGATGACGAGGTAATGCTTATATACATACATCATAACATTACATGGTGGCAGCGGTCGATACCGGACTGACGCAAAAAACAGCTACACGATAACACGTGAGTACAGTATTCGGCTAATTTTCGTCATCGAGGTCAGCCATGGCGGCGAAACAATATCGCAACGCACCGCAAATGAGATTCGCCGGTCAAGATGATAAGAGTGAAGCTTTCTTGTTATGTCGCCAACGCATAGATCTATATTCCAAGACCACTGGTCTGGAAGGACAAACCCTAACTCCATATATCCTAGAAGCATTGGACGATGAAGGTTTGAAAATTTACAACAGTTTTGCTACCGCCATGCCTGTGGAGTCGGCGACAGACCCCGCAGCCATATTGGACGAATTTGAAAAACGTCTGATAATAAAGCACACGAACTTTAGAGCGGCAAGATCAGAACTTCACCACCTGCGACAGAAACCTGGTGAAAGTCTAGATGATTTTTTCACTCGCATCAAGGAGAAAACAAGTGTATGCAAATTTAACAAAGAAGAAGAAAAAGAGCGAATTATCGAACAGATCCTTCTCAGCACACCAATGCCAGAGTTCCAGAAATGGATACTGAGCCAGAGTGATACACTAACTGTACAACAACTTCTGGATGAAGGCAGGAAACACGAGGCACAAGCACTAAACATTAAACAAATTCAGCAAGGTACATTAGCAGCCCAGGTGGGTGCAGTGAAAAGCTATAAACCCAAACACAACAAAGCAACTGGTTCGAAGCAACAAGAAAAACACAACACAAGCAGAGGTGCTATGTGTAAATGTTGTGGCCTAAACCACATACAAAACCACTGTCCAGCTAAAGACTCTACATGTCATTACTGCAGAAAGAGGGGCCACTGGATAAAATTATGTTTCAAGAGGAAACAAGACAGTGCTCAACACAACCTTCACAGCAGAGAGTCATCAAAACAAACACACTTTATGATGACTGAGGACCTTGACTCCAGTGAAGAAAGTGATCCTTCCACATTTGATACTGTGAAGATACTAACTTTCAGTAATGAACCAAAGAGAACGCAGGCTTTCTGCAAGGTACAATTCCGAATACCAGGAATTAAAAGGCACAAAGAAAGATATATTCGGTTCAAGATAGACACAGGTGCCCAAGGTAACACTCTACCCTTAAGAATATTCAGACAGATCATGCCTGACAAGGTGGATGAGCAAGGATTTCCCACAAGGGATGTAAAAAGTAGGAGTGGCAGGACAAAGCTAAGAGCTTACAATGGAACAAGTATAGACTGTTTCGGAGCAGTAACACTTGAATGTTTATACAGAGACTCTGAATGGACATCGTCAACATTTTACTTGGTAGATGTTGAAGGACCTGCAATTTTGGGTTTACCAATGTGCGAAAAGCTGAGTGTGGTAACTATTAACAACATTAAAGCTGACAAAAAAGAACATCTTACTCTACACGTCACTGGAGTAGATGACCTTAAACAGCGATTCCCAGAACAGTTCGACAGAATAGGCAAACTTCCAGGAAAGGCAAGATTCTTTTTAAAAGACAACGCTGAGCCAAAGATAGACCCACCTAGAAAGTATCCTATACACGTTAAACAGAAACTTGCCACAGAACTAGAAAAGATGGTGCAGAATGATGTTATTAGAAAGGTTGAAGAGCATTCTGAATGGTGTAAAACCAGACCCTAAAAAGGTTGAAGATATTCATGACATGCCAACACCAGCTACAAAGAAGGAACTGCAACAATTCTTAGGTGCTGTCAATTTCCTAGCACAATTCATACCAAATTTGTCAGCTGCTGCAGAACCTTTGCGATCTCTACTACAGAATGAAACTCCGTATGAATGGTCAGAAGACTACCAACACATATTCAACCACTTGAAGACCCTCATATCATCTGATGCATGCTTGAAATACTATGACATGCAAGCACCCACTTTTCTCATGGTTGATTCCAGTCTGAAAGGCCTAGGAGCAGCACTTTTGCAACCAGACAAAAATCCTGAAGGACACTATGCCAAAGAACTTCGTCCTGTAGCTTACGCAAGCAAATCATTAAGTTCTGGCGAAAAGAAACTTGCAAACATTGAAAGAGAAATGCTAGCTGTACGTTTTGGAATCAAACGCTTCCACACATTTCTTTTCAACCGCCCATTTACAATTCTCTCAGATCACAAGCCACTTGAGATGATTCATAAAAAACCAATAGCTTCAGCACCACCACGACTACAAGCTCTGTTATTGGAAACACAAGGTTATGATTTTAATATTCAGTATATCCCAGGAGAGGATATAGGTCTTGCAGATGCTCTCAGCAGACTACCAAACCCCAACAAGACAGCAGATCTTACCCCAAACATCAAAGTTGATTTTGTCAAGTTTAGCGATAATCGGCTTGAACACATCAGAGAAGACACAATGAGAGATCCTATCCTTAACTCTCTCAAAGAACTGATATACCATGGATGGCCAAGCTCTATCAGGGAAGTTCCAACACACATCCGTCCATACTACTCGATGAGGGACGAGTTAAGCATCGAAGATGGTCTGATCCTTAAAGGAGATCGCATTGTTGTACCAGAAACACAACGCGATATCATCCTTAAACAGCTCCATAATAGTCACCTTGGTATTGTGAAGACACAACTGAGAGCAAAGAAAGATGTTTACTGGCCACAGATAAACAAGGACATAGAAAGACTATGTAAAAAACTGTTCAATTTGCCAAGAACATGCAAATAGGCAGTGCAGAGAACCTCTCATACCATCAGACATACCATTGAGCCCTTGGAGCATTATAGAAACTGATATTTTCTCAATCGACAATAATGACTATCTTATTATTGCTGATTACTACAGCAAATTTCCCATCATTGAGAAACTTCCACAACCCTCACCATCAGCTGTTATTGCAGACATTACAAAGAAGTATTGCAGCATGTTTGGCATCCAAGATGAAATTAGATCAGACAACGGTCCACATTTCTCAGGTCAAGCATACAGAAACTTCACTAAGGACTGGAAGATCAAACACACAACATCATCACCTAGATACCCTAAATCTAATGGTTTCATTGAGAGACAGATACAAACTATCAAGTCAATCATGAAGAAAACAAGAACAGAGGATGTACACCTAGCACTCTTGAGATGGAGAACAACACCGGTAGACAGTAAGATCGACAGTCCAGCAGAACTTATGTTTGATAGAAGAATTAAAGACCTCCTACCATCTAAGGTCCATTTCCGTCCACAACATAGAGACAGCACATATGATCAACTTCAGCATCGTCAGCAAGTTCAGAAATCCAACTATGACAAATGTGCTAAAGACTTACCACCATTATATCCTGGTCAGCATGTGACTACCTACAACCACAACAATGACACATGGTCAAAAGCAACAATCATTTCCAGAAACCCTGAACCCAGGAGCTATACTTTAAGACCAGACAGCAGCAGCAACCTCCTGAGGCGAAACAGAGTGGACATAAGAGAAATCCCACAGAATACAACAGAACAGAGAATTCCCATGCTTTCAACAGACAATGCAGTAACTCCAGACTTTGGTGCCCCACAAAACCAACAAGCGCCAAGGCCGAAATCACAACCAACTCAAGCTAAACCAGGGACTTCCGCAGAACCACCAGCACTTTACACCACTCGTTCTGGCCGTACAGTGACACCTCCCAGCCGATACAGACAGTGACATATATACTCACACTGAGCATTACACATACTTATCTTTTCTCACATGAAACATTTCGTTGGAAATGTTTGCACACATTTTTTTTTCAAAAAAGGGGGGATGTAATATGAATACATTAAAGTACGAACCACACATTGTAATATAATGCGAATCTTGACATGTATGACATCCTGTAAATAAACATGGCTACAAACTGAACATGCTTTTACTGAGTGCCTTCTGAAACATGTGTGTGCTTGTGTAGATGACGAGGTAATGCTTATATACATACATCATAACATTACAAACATCATTTAACTTTTCAAATATATCTGAAACATAGGCCACATCGTTTCGCAATACTTCTCTTTCGATGCTAAATTCTTCTTTGATTGAATCCAAAAACTCTACAACAGAATCAAATAATGCCCATAATCTTTTTAAACAGTTACCTTTGGACAGCCATCGTACTTCCGTGTGTAGGAGACGACATACAAACTCTTCGCCATTATCACAACAAAGTTTACGAAATAATCTATCGTTTAACGAATGCGCTTAATTTTGTTAATAACACTGATAATACAGTTCAATGATTTGTGGAGTCTGTCACTAAGATGCTTGGCGACTAAATGTTGTCGATGAATAACACAATGAATTGTTAAAACACCTGGTGCCACATTTTTTAAGTAGGCCTGAAACCTACGATAACGACCAACCATAGCTGGTGCTCCGTCTGTCGCACATGCGACGACATTGGAAAAAGGAATTTGTTTTCCAACAAAAATGTGTTTCCAGAAGAAAATATGTTTTGAGAGTGGAGAGAGAAGGTTAGCTTGGGTGTGTCGAGAGGCTAATGAATGTTTCGAGTGTTGAAGGGACATAAATCTCCGCCTACTGTCTCCTGACAATGGTAACGTCACAGGCACTAACATTTTGCGCTTGGAATCCTTGAAACACTCTATGGGACGGAAGGAAAATAAAAACTATCGTGTTACAAGCTATGCGAAGGGGAATATCTTTTGTAATTGTTTCATATTGATTCTTGTAAAAATGTACACAACGCTCCCCTGAATGGAAGCAGCGACCCCCAATCGTTGCGATCCAATAGATCGCCCCCGTTAAGAAACACTGCCCTAAGCTATAAGGGAACTCAACTTACCCTTCCTACGGCAGACGTCCGGTGTCACAATATTTTAAAAACGCCCACATTTAGAGGAGTCTTCAGAGGGAGGCTTCCCGTCTTCAGCCAACTCCCTTCCCCCCTCCCCCATATGCTTGTTGTGTTGCGCTTGAGATTACACTTGTTTGGAAGGTTGTTTTTTCATCGTTTAAACAACATGCTCAGCATAATTTAGAACGAGTTGAATCGAAAGTGGTTTTTGGCCGGGAAGAAGGTTGTTTTCCAAGTTTCCGAACTGAATAACCCTAACTGACCTTTTAAAATAAAATCCTAAATACACAGATGGTCACTCTAACAGTAATAAACCTAATCTATCGTCACAGTATCTATATTCAGAGCAGGCTATTTTAAAACCGAGAGGGGTGCAAAAGATAAAGTACAGCATAAGGACGCCCCGCGCCTCAGAAAATGTATTACTTTCCTAAAAGTCTCAAGTTGACAGAATGGATAAAGCCAAAAATATCGGCAATTTGAAAATGGCAACCAATCTGGATTAGGTTCATTTCTCTTAGAGGTTCGAGCGCGTGCTTCTTGAGGCAAAGAGACCTGTTTCAAAACCAGCTGGCCTCACGCTGCTGTCTACCCAGCTGTACAAATGGACATCTGATTCTGCTCTTGAGTTAAGGAAGGCAAAGGCAGTGAGGAAGGGAGCTAGTCACCCAGTCTCATAAATCTGAGACCTAGCATAAATCTCTAAATCTTCACTTCCTACGGCAGTATTTGATATCGGATCACCTTTACCTATCGTCCCAAAACGGCGGGAAAACAAAACAGAAGAATGACACGTGCCAGTCGTAACCCAAATGGGCTCGTGCCCTCGACACTTACAGTGTTAAGAAACACTTATCTGACTGGGGTTTACCGAATTTAACGCTTCCGATTATCCTTTTTTTTTAAGAAAAAAATATCCCGTTCAACCCTTGATAGGTGTAGTAAAATCTGCGAGAATAATCGCTCATTTCAGTAAGATTTTAGTCATAAAATGATAATAAATAAATCTGCCCTATTGTGTCTGACGGTGATGCTCTCACACGCCAGCAACGCTGCCTTTTGTGCAGTGCTAAAGCCTATAGAACGATTCCACGGTAAAAATCTAACACGCGTTTTGGCTTCGGTTTCGAAAACGTACTACCAATATTTAACATTTTGCCAGATCTGCTGCATACATTTTGCAGCCTAGACTTATAATTAACGATTTTGCGGAAGTGTGCCGCAAAATAACTATCTGAATTAACGTATTCTGTCAACTTTAACGCGGATAATAAGTAGTAATCCTTACATTTGTTTGGTAGTGTTACACGATACAATACAAATTATTAACGCCAATTCTTAACCCGCCACGCCAACACCCCGCTTCGCTTGATAGTCCGCCATGCATATATACACGCTGGAACAAAGCCAACAGAGGCAAAACACGCAGACAATTTTATTTCTCCTCGCGGTAATGTTTCTGACGTCACAAAAACAAGTTAGTTATTTGAAAAATACATGCTAGCGAGATGAAAGAGAGGGGAAGATGGCCGTCTTGTGTAAAATATTTATTTGACGATGACCGGTGACAAAATTGAAAATCTAAAACCATAATGAAACTGAACATAAAAATTATATGGTAGTATAGCTTAGAGTTCACTGAGCAAGAATGTGTTTTAAATAATATGATAGTCCCAGTATTAGACAAGTTATTGAGGAAATACTAAATGTCTACGAACGCACGACCAGACAGACTGTTGTTCCTGCTTGTTTTTTTTTCATAACTTTAGTGGGGACACCGGCTTAGAAGAGAGGCATTGAGGAAATTCAAATTCGCTTGGGTAACAAGAGTATAGGAGGAGAGGGGAGCGGTAGGAAAATTTTTACCAAAAACTAACATCGTTTTGCATTGGCATAACTAAAGCAGACTGGCCAATCGACTACCAGACGCAGAGTATGTTTGGAATTATTTTTGTTTTTCAAAAACTGCATTTGAATTCTGGTAGTCGCAAGCTTTCGATTGGCCAGTGCTACTAAATATTAGCAAAAAGCTTTCACTATCCATTGCCAGTTGAACAGTATTTTTTATTCAGATATGCTGAGAACAGATGTGATAAAATTTAAAGTAAATTAAATAACTAAATAAGTATTTCACAGTCTGGACGGAGCAGAAGAAACTGAGGCCATTTCTTTGCAAAGTCAGCGTCATTTGTTTATATTTCTTGATTTGTGGTAAGAATGCTTTATGAATTTAATATGTTTAATCCCATTACCAAAGTTAAATACTGCTATTGGGAAAAAGTGAAGGACGTGCCGGGAGCAGACATTGTTGAGTCCTCACGTTGAAATGTATCTAACTAAAGTATGTTGTCATGATTATGTTTGAATATTATTGTATTAGAGTATATTTGTAAGCCTCCGTGTTCAAGGAACACTGTTCAACATGTCTGAAGCATTTATATTTAAAAAGAAAAAGATGAGAAAAATATATAAAAGGAAATGTGGTTACCCCACATTATATTATTGAGGAAAACTATGTAAACGTACAGTGGCGTATCTGCCATAGGGACCTGAGGGGTGGTCACAGCAAGGTGGGAGTCATGAAAAATTAGGGGATGAGTGCACCTGAAATGCACGCGAGGCTGACCCCATACCCACGTATGAAATTAAATAAAAGAATAAGTGATCAGATGTAAAAGGCCAGGGTGTCCTTTTGTTGCAGAGGTTTTGTTTCCTGTTGCCAGCTGGTGACAGGAAACCTGAGGAGTGACGATAACGCCGAGAAGTCTCCGAAATTTCATGTATGCTTTCAAGAGATAACAGCAGGAGCTTGGGCGTGTGACGTGATATCGATATTTCTGCAACTACACACTATCTTATCTTTCAACAAGAAACCCCATGTGATATGTTAAGGACCTGGGTACATCTGACAGTTTCGGTTTAAATAAACCTTGGTATTTCAAATCATACTCAGGAAGTTGATGGGGTATGATGATAATACAGCCCCTCATACACAGTGACTCTCCCTCTTAGAATAATAAATTTAAGCTGTGAACATTCCAACAGGAAAGACGTATATTAACATTGTAGTTATTTGGGCAGATTGTCCACACAATTTTAGTTAATCTTTTTATGTAAACTATCTTGTCCTCATTTTCAAAGACCTTTCCAAACGATATGACTGGACAGGCAAAATAAATTGTATAAAAAATTATCAAATTTAAAGAAAACTTAACCACAGGTTTTATTCACTTCCTCATAGAAACTTAAAGTGTTTTTGTGTTGTGTACCATCATTTCATTTCTCCCCTAGACACTAGGTACATCATACACCAGACACTAGAGCCAAAATAGTGACCGTATGAGATCTAGGGAGGTAGCGTTAGGTTCCCTGCACATAATTCATCATCATCATTTATAGAGTCAGGGGCCTACATGTGCTTGACCTCACACGGGTAATACATGCACGGATTTCATTCTTTTAGGATACCATCATAACCTCCCCAGCAAAATCAAACATAAAATGGGGGCTCGTCCGGGATTTGAATTTCTCCTAGTACTTCATACATTGGGGTCTGGGTCTTAGCATAAACAACATTCTATTGTCCCAGGGAATCCCCATAATCATTATTGCCCAAGATTTGGGAGGTCAAGAAACTGTCAGAACCCAGATTTAATTAGATAAAATTATACTTATTTAGAAACTTTGTTAGAACATTTTGCATTTATCAGAATGGCAGATCTGGCCAAGTTTCGATCTGCGGCTGTTCAGACTGCAAAAGAAATGAATATGGAGGGTCAAATCTTAATTGACTATGTCACCTCAGAATGTGATAAATTTATTACTAGGGAAGAACAAAGGTTAGCTGAGGAAAAGAAAGTGCAATTAGAAGATGCTAGGGAGACTAAGAAATTAGAGGCTGATAGGGAGGCTGAGATTAGGAGGCTGCAGTTGGAGGAGAAGAAACTTGAGGCTGAGGCTGAGGCAAAGAAACTTGAGGCTGAGTCAAAGAAACTTGAGGCTGGGAAAGAAGAAAGGAGATTGGAGGCGGAACGAGAGAGAGAAGAAAGGAAATTGGAGGCAGAAAGAGAAGAAAAACGACTGCAGAGGGAAGCAGAAGCAGAAGAAAAAAGATTACAAAGAAAACATGAGTTATGACTAAGGGAGTTAGAGCTGCAAGGCCATGCTCCTGAAAATGGATCTAGCCCCTCCACTTCCGACTCAGCTGCAAGCCAGGGGGCCTCCTCGTCAGCCATGGGGTTCCATTTAGATTACTTTGTGGAAAAGGATGATGACATTGAGTCGTATTTAAGCAGATACGAAATATTAGCCACTACTTATGGGTTAGAAAGAGAACAATGGGGTGTAAAGTTGTCTCAGGGTCTTCGGGGAACAGCTTATGAAGTGTTTTCCAAAATGAGCAGGGATGACCAAGACAACTATGACATGTTGAAGCAGGCTCTTCTGTTAAGATACGAAAAGAACGGAGAGTTTTATAGAAAGAAATTTAGGAATGCCAGGCTACTGTCGGGTGAGACCTATCACCAGTTCTCCGCCCGGTTGGAGACGTATATGGAGAAATGGGCTTCTTTGGGGAAAACCCAAGATCTCAAAGAGATGATACTCATTGAACAGATGAGAGAGTCTAGAATTAAAATATGTAGTGTAGTTCATTCAAGATAATAATTTTTACTTCCAATATCAAAATATGGTATCATCTCCCCATTCTACTCTTCTCCTGCTGTAATGTTCTGTATACATATTCATATCGATATGAAGTGCAGTGTCTCCAACACACAATGAGACTCATAAAAAGTGTTGTTAAAAACAAAGTTAGTAGTTTGACTTTCCATGTTATGTTTGCTGAATACTACAAGCACTGGCGTGTGGTACAGTGGCGATGTTGGGCGTGACCCTAGGCAAGCGTGAACTTGCGAAGCACCTTTTAAATGAATTCATGTGATATCTACAAACATATATAGGCGAGCGAGCCCTCAATATTCCAACTTCCAGATACTCCGAAGCCTGACAACCAGCTTTGCCACTCTGAATTTTGAAAAAAAAAAAAAAAACTAGATATCGGCGACTTGGGCTATTTTGGGCGACCGGGCGATTTTTTGGGCTATTTGGTCGATTTTGGGCGAAATCTAGGTGACGTTCTTTAACTAATGAATGAAAACGACACTTAGACGGGACCAAAAAACCTAGATCTAGGTGAATCCGCCTAGGAGTGGCAACGTTGCTGACAACAGACATGACTTTATCAAGGTAGATCTTTAGAGAGCACGGTGTTTCTAAAGTATATTACCACATCTCCTGGGTTGCCTAACGCTGGAATAAACTATTTATCAGATGTTGTTATTTTCCATACTGATATTTGAATGTTTAAGTGGTGGTGACAGGTGGCAAGTCATTGCACTGACCCTTTTAACATCTTATTTCAATATCTGCACAAATTCTTCCATTTTATGCTGTTGTTGTTTTTTTTTAAATAAAGTTTTGACGAGGCGCGTCTCGTTCAACTTAGTCGGTTATATTAGGGCGCGTGTCCAAATATAAAAGACCTTTAGGTCTAATAACATTAATAATCCAATATCCATTTTATTTGAAAATGCTACCGACGTATTGAAACTGTTGTCGTGAGGTGATGAAGAATATGACTGGAGGCAATTGAATCGCGGGTGAGATGCTTGACAGTAGAAAGATATAATTTCACAAACTGTGAATGCAGAGTGTTGTATGACAGCCACGAGCGAGAGAAGAAATATATTAAATCTCTTAATTCCTGCCACACTCATAATTTAAATGTCATTCACAGACTCCTTCTCTCCGAGATATAAGAAATATCCCAGTAAGAAGAGAAGCGGGCATTAAGGTGACAAATGAAATAGTAAAGTAATTCTGACCACTATAAAATATAAATTTATTAATTTAAAAAAAAAAAACTATTGATAAGGACAAGAATCAGTCCCCAAAAATGTATATATAGATACACATTAATAAATATCACACAATGTAACAAAATTAGTAGTGAGCACAGGAAACAATAAAAGAATGCTAGAAATAAAGTATAACAATCCTCGGTGTAAGGACGGCCAATCAATTCAACACGCCAATACTTCACGGGTGGTCCCACTCTAGAGTCTAAATTTTCTGTCTCCATGTAAATTATCCAGGTGTTAGAGCAAAATAGGAAATCCAGTGACTTGGAAATATTTTCCTTTTGTGCATGTCTGTTAAATCAACAGAGTAACCTACTGGTAGGTTTGTTTATAATCCACAGTAAAATGGGTGTTAGGATTCTGTGGTTCACCGTCCCGAACTTTTTGTTGGTATAATTAGCCTCTGGTGTCGTCGAAGACGTGTTTATGGGGATGTGTTTACTTTTCAAGAAAGCAGAAGACAATAGCCACTGGTGGGTGGCAAGCGTTGGCTACAAGTTACAATTGACCATACAAGTAAAGTGGATGGATTGGTAATAGTTGGCTGTCTTATAGAATACACAAACGATGATATCTACTAACTGCATAGTGGCGAGGAAAAATAATAAAATTTGGTGATACTGTCACAAAACGATTTGTGCGCTCTCGTGTCCACTCCGGCAGGATTGCATTTCATTCCTGTGCGAGTGATATTTTGTTATTTCTCTCTCCCCTCCCTTATTTTTCACCACAGAAAACTCAACCGAAGGTCATTGTTTACATAACTTTCACACTCCAATTCACTTCAATTCGCCGGTCCATCCCTGAGGGATTAATTGGGTCACAAAAACGTGACGGTCCCACATTTGATCCTAGGTGAAAGGCTAATGACGGTGTTTGCACAAGATAGGAGTAATCCTTTACAATTCTATACAATAATAAACTTGCATATTGGAGGTGCGGATAAAGCATGAAATATCCAGATAAGACGGCCGAATTGCGCCAAGTCATAGTCTGATAACGATGTTTGAATTACGTGGGATAGGCAAGTCAGATAATCCCCCAATCTGGGAGGACATGTTGAAGTGTGATAGACGTAACTTGGCCAAGTAATAATCGGATGTTTACAGTCCAATTTTAGAAAAGTAACATTTGAAATTTTGCACTAGATGAGTCATGCAAAATATTTCATCGTAAAGTGCATAAATTTAAACGTTCAAATAAGATTGTCTGATACTTTAAGACACGAATAACAATTGCATCGATTGGGCGTTTGTCCCAACAGCCCGGAAAGGCGGGGTCAGAAAACTTGCATTAAAATCTGACATTTTTTGCAAGTCTAGTTCACTGTGAGAATCGCTTGCCATGACGACCACCAGACTGCCAAAGTTAAGACTAGAATCAATTCCATTTATCAGACCGGACTTTGTTTGGGCAATTTTGAGGACTTCAGAGCCCAGAATAAACTCTACCATTTAACAAGGACAACCGGAATCTGAGGAATCTAAAACACGGAGTCATAATAGGAATTCATTGTTAACATAACAAAACCCCAGAAACGTGTAAGAGGCCTATTCCAGTGCCTTTATTCCTCTGAGCAAACAATATGTGAGCCAAGATTGGCGTAAGTTGTACATTTTACATTCTATATATGTCATTACTAACATGTGAACTAATATGTATATATAGGGACCCAAAGATGCAGCAATAGTGAATGCAGTCAGCGACCCATAGCTTGACTGCTTGCATCAGGGTCAGCGAACCAGAGCTGACCAAGACCCTACTCCACCTCCATGTGGTGGTCCTGGAAACAGTCTGCAGCAGTGCAGTCTGGCTGAGCGAATACGGATCAAAATGGGAAGGCAAACCCGGTCCCTAAAAAATGCCGTGCTGAAGTCGGATGTGTCGACCGAAAGGTGCAGATATCACAGCTACGGCGTAAACAGACACAACGCAACCACTGTCCTATTCAGAGCGAACGAGGAAGAAGAAGAAGAATATGTATATATTGCCATGTGAATACAGTATTAATATGTGAAAATTGCTAATGGATGCCCAAGTCATTTGATGCTGGCAACCTCAGCATATAGAATGATGATTTCATGAACCACCACTGCAATGGCTGGTGACTGCTTTATTGCTAGTTTCTTAAAGAGAACTAAAAAGCATAGGTAGTCCCAAGTTCCATATGGAGCAGGGAAGGAAAGATGAAAGACATGATGTACATTCTAATTATAATATTTACAAGTACAAACCCCAGTGTAAATGTCCGTGTAAACATATTCACTTTAAAATTAATGAAAGTTTCAAAGCTTTTCAACCAGTGTAGATGTAAATGTAAACATATTTTATCTATACTATTAAATTTTTCATTTGAATGTAGTGTAAATATAAAGCTATTCAATTTAAATGTAAAGAAAGTTTTCTTTCGAGGGATTAAGCTTAATTCTCATAGAGGTTAAATTCTGAGGTAGATGGGATGGTGGAATAGGAAGATGGAGACACATAAGTGTTAAAGCGTGTTTGGTGGAAGATACTGGTGGGGGTCATCAAGATGATAAATGTTATTATTAACTTTCGCTGATGAAGGCAATCAGCATGTGTCGGGCTTACGGGTGGCCGACAGATGTGTACATATATATATATACGCGAATGTGTATAGGTTCTTGGCTACACATCTACTGCACTCATGCACTACAGCAACACGCAGGAGTCAGGAATTAGTGGAACTAGATTACCATTTTTCAACGTTTATTAACGATAGACTCACGTAGACATTATGGTAACATATATAACAAGTCATGGAGCATCAACAGTTCATCATATCCTCATACAGCAACACGTATAAGATATCCATGGAACAATCACTTCAATTGAATGCACAGTACATAATAAGTAAGCCGAAATATCACTGGCTTAGAATCAATATGAATATGTTCTCTCTCTATCTTCAATAGAATGCGCAGTACATAATAAATAAGCCGTAATATCCCTGGCTCAGAATCAATATGAATATGTTCTCTCTCTATCTTCAATAGAATGCGCAGTACATAATAAATACGCCGTAATATCCCTGGCTCAGAATCAATATGAATATGTTCTCTCTCTATCTTCAATAGAATGCGCAGTACATAATAAATAAGCCGTAATATCCCTGGCTCAGAATCAATATGAATATGTTCTCTCTCTATCTTCAATAGAATGCGCAGTACATAATAAATAAGCCGTAATATCCCTGGCTCAGAATCAATATGAATATGTTCTCTCTCTCTATCTTCAATAGAATGTGCAGTACATAATAAATAAGCCGTAATATCCCTGGCTCAGAATCAATATGAATATGTTCTCTCTCTATCTTCAATAGAATGCGCAGTACATAATAAATAAGCCGTAATATCCCTGGCTCAGAATCAATATGAATATGTTCTCTCTCTATCTTCAATAGAATGCATTCTCCAATTATCAAATATTCCTTTCCCAAAAGGATATATACTGGGACACACTAGCGAAATGCCAGCAAAGTTCTGTCACGAAAAATCAGCTGCTCAAAACAGCTCAGTACAATTCATTCAAGCGCGAACTCGCAGCTTGAGATGTGAGCAGAATTCATCCGCCTTTCCCCCCAAAACTATATCATAGAACCTTCGGCCAGATTCCTTATCATATTTTTAAAAAACAAACTAACAGCTAGTCAGTAGAGCTGTGTTCAAAAATTACTGAGCATACAGCTCCCCGACTAAGAAAAATCTCTCAACACACAGAGCGTGTTTACTAGCGTGTACAAGATCCGACCTGTACATACAAGTCTTTAACACTTAACTCCATTAATAAAAATATGGCTTAACAGACTACACCGCCCCCCCGGGGGGGGGGGGGGGGAAATGATATGATCATTTTTTTGGAAAAAAATTACATCGAATAAAAAATTAAAAACAATTGAGGTTGATGCAATCATAATATCTACACATAAGGATTACACTATGTTAAATCATGTTAACAAAAAAAAAAAAAAAAGAAGAAAAGAGGGATAGAAGTAAGTGTAAAGTAAAGAAAATGAAGTATAGAAAGATAATGAGATAACCATACGAAGATCAACAAATTCAAAGAAATATAAAGTATATCAAGTATAGACTAACTATGACATCATAAGTGAAAAGTAAAAAGACCAGATGAAGTACAAGAAGAATGAGCAGACAATGATATATCATGGTAAACAATAAGATAAACAATGCATATTTATACGAAAAGACAAATAACTAGGTACCATTTAAAAATAACATAATGTGCATGATAACCAAGTTAATAAAGTTATAAAGTACCAATGATGAACTTATTATAGACATCAATTAATAATATCGCTATGCGTAGTTACCCCTAGCGCACAATCAAGCGCTGGGCAAAGAAAAAATACATCATAATGCCAGAAAAAATACCTTTTCCTTGTCTTCATTTTTTTTTATAAAACAAAAATTATACAATACCCAAATTTATCGTAATGATCAGATACGTAAAAATAATAGCATCATTACAATTGTCATCCGCTCAACGTCTATAAAAAACACAGCAGTATAAGAACAATTTGGTAATGAAATGGTGCATTATCAAAACACAGTCATATATAAAAAAAAATATGGTAATGAAATGGTGCATAAAGATGAACCAACATACTATCTTTAAAAAGTTATATCATATCCTAATACAATACTATCTAATATACTATACTATACTAATATACAATATTATCTACTATCCTAAATAAGTTGCATAGAAATAACAACTCTAGTAGTCTTGGAACATCCTATGAGCACGAAGATACCAAAAACATCTAGTGTGGCGTCAAACTGCCGACTGGTTTCATTGGAACAGCAGATCTAGCGATAAATCAATATAGCAGCTCTGACTCTAATCGCAAAGCCGTCGCTGTGAAAAAAACACAAATGAAAATCTCTGATTGGTAAAGGTAGGATTTTATGAAATACAACAGCTAATTTCAATTCTAACCTATCCAATGTGGCCGTGTAAACTTCCGACCCCTGTACAATGTTAATCAAACCTTCCTCCGTTACACAAAAAAGGGTAACAGAGAAAGTAACACAGACGAACTTAGGATCATGAACTAAACAGGGTCATAAAAGTGTTCTACCGGTGTGCGTTAATGTATAATAGAGTCGTGGGTATATAATAATAATAATAATAATAAATTCTTTAAGCACCAAACACGGCGCATAAGGCAGAAACCAGTGCTCTCCAGGTTGTTCGTTGTGACGCCACTCCTCTTAGCTCTTGCACATTATTTAGGCCCAATGTTCTTCCTTCTCTTATTATTGTTCTTCTGAGTGTTTCTTTTGGTCTTCCTTTTTTCCTCTTATTCTCAGGAACCCAAGTGAGCGCCTGTAGTGGTATTCTGTTGTTTTGCATTCGTAGGACATGACCGATATATGACCATCGTCTTTTCCTTATATAGTCGGAGACATATTTCTGCCTAGAGTCTTCTCTTATTTGTCGATTAGTCTTGAATTCTTTCCAACTGATGTTCATGAGTTTTCTAAGACATTTGTTCTCGAATGTATTCAGCTTGTTCTCCAATGATTTTGTTATTTTCCAACTCTCACAACCGTATGTTAACACTGAGATAACATTTGAATTAAACAGACGAAGCTTGGTATGTATATTCAATCAGCATGTGTCGGGCTTACGGGTATATAAGTAACCCCGAAATCTAAAAGGAAATCTAGAAAATGGTAGTGATGACTAAGAGTGTCATGATGGCTGACAATCTGAGATTTTGCGCAAGACAAAGGAAATGCAGTAGACAAAGGCGTACATCTTCAAGGCTGAACTGAAGTCATAGCCTGTGTACTGGGCAAAGAAAAAAGTAAGAAAGATATAATAAAGATGTAAAAGCATACAGTAGTAAACTTGGACCTACGTCGAAGTTTAAAAGGAGCGCAGTGAGTGCGACAAAAAGTCGTAAAAGACGAAGATTCCGAGCTAACCGGTCCAGCAAGAAAGCTAAAGAAACTCATAAGGTACATATATGTACTAACAACTAAGTCCGTACATGTGACAAAGAAAACGCTAGTCATTGCAGCAAAGAAGTTGCAATCAACGTGACTGGATGTAGATTCAGTCGTAGCTATAAAGTTAGTGTGTGTATCAGACAAAACTGAAGGATCTTCTTCTATAATAGTAGTTAAAGAAGAGTCAAAATTAGAATAACGACGTACTGAGGTATGTCGAACTGGGTTACAAGAAGCACTAAAATTAGTATGATGAACAATCGTGTCATCAACACTGCAAGATTGCACTAAATTAGGAGAATGTATTGCGTTAGCAGAATGTACTTGGTGATAAGATTCTGGCATAGTACCTAAGGTGGAAGCAGTAAGGTTATGTTGCCGTTCCCAAACAGCAATTTGTTCCGAAGTACAGACCTTTATACCATGTATCTGTCCGACAGTAAGGTCGGCGATTGGTGCTCTGAGCATACAAGCGTGTATATGTTGCGTATGGTTTTTTACAACATTTCTGATGTTGCGCATCAAAGAGCGCTGAGTTGAGTTTGGTGAAAATATTTGAAGATATGTGAATAGTACACTTAGGTGCATTATTATTGCGCGCAGTAAAAAAAGGATGACGTAGGAGTTTTTGTGTGTTGAAACAATGACGTGAAGAACAAAAATGGACCCAAGAAATAAACAAGACGTGAACAGCCTTGTGTGTGCTGGTTTGCTTGAAAACCCGTAGAAAAGGGTTATATTGATTCGTGCCATGAATGGGAATGTATACCAGGATGAGTACTATTAATAATGTATAATGTGATGCTTATACATTTTTTAGACTGGCAGGTCTATACACCGTAAAAATCGGAGTCTTAAAGATCCTGCCTGCTCTGTCGCTAATGTGTACTGACTTTTGGGGAAATTCATGTTAATGAAGTTATATGAGTTTGAAAAGAAGGTACGGGAGAAGGGCACGGATATAATCAATCCATAGAGATATATAGATGGATTGGGACTGAGAAGCAAACGATGTATTACCGTCAAAGAGTATAAAACTAGGTTACGAATAGACAGAATGACATTAACTAATGACGGCTCATCATGTCTCGTTGATCATGAGTTTTCAATAAACGTTGTTGTTATTTTACCGGACCAGTATTGGCTTCCTACCTGGTTATATTTGAGCTGTTGGGCATATCTGAGACATTACTAATTCGTGATCCCTTGTGAGAGAACACTGCATAAATAATACAGGGACGATACAGTGCAGTTTTTTGGCATACCCACGAATAAAACATTCGCGTGACACTTTTGTTGTATACCAATGTTCTAACATTCATATAGACACATATGGGAATAATAATGGTATACATATATCAAATGCAGACAAACTCTTTTAATACACGGGAATAAACGAACGGGCGGACAGTACTTTAACATGGTGGCCAATATAATGTACCTTCCCGTTCTATAAAATTTCAGATATTTGGAGCTCAATTAATTGCCACGCATATTGGAACAATGACACTTGTTGCATGCTCAATCAATCGATCGTTATGTCAAAGTCGTAACCTTGACTTGGAAGGTCAACATTCGTGTGATGTACATATTCAAGTCTCCAGAGAAGTATCATAATTGTACCGGGGGAATTATGCTACAGTTTTCGATTTCCATTTTCAAGTCCTGCTGTGTACCTGCGGAGGTTACATTGAGTGACGTCATTCGGTAACAGATACTTTCAACCAGAGCGAATTGCTGGTCCTTTTGAGAATTGCTCATCTTCAGTTCAGCTGTATGAATTTCATAACCTGTGTTAGATAGAATACTTAACGAGGAGTACTGGGATTCCCTCAGATAAGTAGACATTGTTATTATGGTGTCAGTACCCTGGTTATTATTAGTGAGCACCTTTCTTTGTCATTTTAACTCGTAAGATGCTTGTTCTTCATCATAGATGTCCTGGGGTGTTTTCCTAGGTTGATTTCAGGTCGATGAATTGCAAAGGCTTATAGCCTGTTTCTTTGGGGCTGCTGAAATGTCGTAGATTTTTGTGTTGACGCCGTGGTTCTTTACGATATTATCTCTTCTTTAATTGTTTAGGTGCGGTGATGGTCATTGCTAACGTGTATATTTCTATGTAATTAATTCTCTTCATGGACCATTATGTTTTCAGTAGTACTATTATCTTGTATAATTTCTTAGTTGATTGATTTATAGCTGCATATTTTATTAAATAAAAGATGATCGATCTCAAGTAATGAGTATCGATAAGGTGACGAATATAGGATACTAATTGGAATACTACAGTTTATTTGATGAGGTAAATATATTAATTCAGATTCTGAAATGTCGACGGCGGAATACTTTATTAAACAGGGTAAAATTCTTGGTTTATCAGGAGACAAATTACAAGAGTTTGCTCAAACAGAATATAAAGAGGCGCAGGAAAGAGAGAAACGTCAGTTAGAATTAAAAGATAGAGAATTAGCCAACCAGGAACGTATGAAACGGTTGGAAATGGAAGATAATGAGAAAAGGTGGCAAGACGAAGAGAAAAGGAGGCAAGACGAAGAGAAAAGGAGGCAAGACGAAGAGAGAATTAAACTCTTGGAGATGGAAGAGAATGAGAAAAGGAGACAATATGAAGAGAGAATGATGCTATTGGAAATTGAAAGACAGAAGTTGCAAAATGGAAATGCTACTTGTCAATCACATACTCAGAATGATGGTCAAAAAGGTGACATTAAAATTCATCTGCCAATGTTTAAACCAGGGGTCGACGATATTACGTTCTTCTTGTCAAGATTCCAATTGGTATGCACAGAATATAAAATTGATAAAAGTAAGTGGTGTAGCAAACTGATGAATTTTTTATCAGGAGAGGCGTTAAGTGCAGTCGCTTCGTTAGAAGGCGATAGTCAAAACTATGAGGAAGCTAGAGCTACGCTATTAAAAAAATATCAGCTTACAGCTGAAGGTTATAGAAGGCGTTTTAAAGAGTTGTTGCCGGAAACAGGAAAAGAGTTCTCACAATTCATTTCGGATATTCGTTTAACTTTCAATCGTTGGATCGAACTTGAAAAGGTACAACGGAATTTTGAAGATCTTGCCGATTTAATATTACGGGATAAGGTATTATCCTCAGTAAGTGATAAGTTTTTGGCATTTTTACAGGAGCGGAATCCTAAATCGTTATCGGAAGTTGAGACCCTCGGGCGCCAGTTTTCGGTTGCTCATCCGAACTTGAATGTCAGAAACACTAAACTACATGAATCGTTACAGTCAGCGGGTGTTGCTACTGTAAATAACAGACAAGGAAAATTCAGATCGAATAGTGGTGACAGAGATAGGTTTCGTCATAGAAGTGCCAGTTCAGATCGAAATAATAATTATCAAAGAAATTTTTCTCATTTTGAAGGTGGAAATAGAAAAGATTCACCAGCTGGCAGAAGATGGAATAACAATCATTTTGGAACTGGTCAACAGGTTGATTTGGGAAACAGAGACAGAATGAATTGGCAACGAAACACTCCTAACTTTTACAGTTACAATAAAGCACGTTACTCGCAGAATAATAATAGACATTTGTATAACAATAGACAACAAAATGACAGGGCATTTCGGTCAAATAGTTATAATCGATCTGCTTACCATGGTAATTCCGTTCAAATGTCGGAAAATAATGTCGCAGATAACAATAATACTGTTAATCAAGCAAATGCGTGTGCGTCATTTGATTTTAGTAATGCTGAAACATGTTTGGAATGCAAGAATCTATTTCAGCCTGACGTGGTATCCAGACTGAGATGTGGACACCCATTGCCGGCGTTACCTGCAATGTCAGCTCATGAAGGAACCGGGTCTTTAGAGTTTCACAAGGGCTTACTTAATGGCATGCCAGTAACTTTATTAAAGGATTCAGGTTGCACGACGGTAGGTGTGCGACAATGTTTGGTTGATCCTTCTTGTTGTACAGGCACATGGGTTAAGTGCATTACGTTTGGTGGTAGAATTGAGAAATTTCAAACTGCGGTGGTTCATATCGCGACGCCATTTTTTACGGGACAAATAAAAGTATGTTTGTTGCCGAATCCAGTTTGCGATTTAGTTCTTGGTCGCATTCACGGTTTTAAAGAGTGTACTCTTGAGCAAATAAATGATTGGGAACGAGAACACGTACACAGGGCTAATGTTGTGGTTACTCGAGCACAGGAGCAGTCTCAACATAATTTTTGACGCCGAACCGTTACCATTATTGGATGATCTTTTACCAAAATTAGCAGATGCAGTATATTTCAGTAAGTTCGATCTGTCAAAAGGTTATTGGCAGGTCCCGTTGGCGGAAAGATGTAAACATTTTACGGCTTTTGCTACTCCCAGAGGGTTGTTTCAGTTCAATTTTATGTGTTTTGGACTGATGAACGCACCTGCTACGTTCACTAGAATGATGAGAATTCTCTTCTCGCATAGACAAGATATAATCTCGTACAAAGATGATATTTGTTTGTTTAGCAACACTTGGGAAGAACACTTTCACGGTTTACACTCTCTATTATCCACGCTCAGATCTGCTGAGTTATCTGCTAGACCATCTAAGGTGTATATTGGATTCTCTGAGATTACTTTTCTAGGTCATAGGATTGGTCATGGGAATCTTCAAACTTTGGAGCAGAATGTTTCCAAGATTCTAAATCTTTCCATTCCTAGGACAAAAAAAAAACAAGTCAGGAGTGTGTTAGGACTAGTGCAATATTATGGTAAATTTATTCCTAACTTATCTTCAATTACATCAGATCTGTCCACTTTACTTAGGAAAGGGGCTCCTAATGTAATTAGGTGGACTCCAGAATGCAATGCTGCTTTTCTTAAAATTAAAGATTTGTTTTTATCCCCACCGATTTTAAAACTACCCAGGCTTAATAATCTTTATACTCTTCGAACAGACGCTTCGTCCAAGGGCGTTAGTGCTGTGTTGCTTCAACAATTTGATGGACATCTGCATCCGATCACGTACATTTCGAGAAAGTTAAACAAGGCGGAAATGAATTATTCGGTGTTGGAAAAGGAACTTCTCGCGGTGGTCTGGGCAGTGACCAAATTAGAGAAGTATCTGTTAGGTGTATCTTTCGTAATACAATCAGATCAGAAGGCTTTAGCGTATTTAAAGACGAAAAACCATAAATGCGCCCTAGCAGCCCGTTATTCGATTCTGATGCAGCCGTATAATTATACTATTCAAGCAATTCGAGGGTCCGACAATGTGGTTGCAGACGTACTGTCGAGGTGCCCTCAGGAAGACAGTACACACGTTTTTAATGACAGTTAGTTCATGGTCAACAGTAGTGGTGATGTAATTGGGACATTGAATTTTTATTCGTTTTTTCCGGAACACAATTTGGTGTGTATGGTGTAAGGTGCACATACAGTGTACTATAATATGACTGTACGGCAATGATATTCTTTAGCGATACATTTTTGCGTGTATATTATAGAGGTTCCTAGGGGCATTGAAATAGGTAATTTGGGACCAATTTATGCATGTATTTGCTATTTTTTGGGGTTGGATCAGGAATAAACATGCATGAGATTTGCAGTGTACTCTGTATTGGTGAGGTACACATTATTGCAATCATTTTCCGATGGGTCGGTAATCCTATTAGATATAACCATATTATATAAATTTTGGTTCTAGTATTATTGATACTAGAGGTAATAGAGGGCGGTGTTGATTCCGCGTAATTTGTTTTAATTTAGTAATATTATTACTTCCTACTTGGATTTTATTCATAAGGCAGTAGATTATATGACTTGTTTATCACCGTTTCATCTCATCGACGACTGACTGATTATGTTATGAGACATTAGCTGACGTAGACTTACTGAGACTTAGGATAGTATTATGTTGGTATTTTTTTTTTTTAAATTATTTTAAGTGGTACAATTTTGAAGAAAAAAGAAACTACGTGTCTTTTTTCTTAACGGTGGTAGGGGGTAATTGTTGCGTATGGTTTTTTACAACATTTCTGGTGTTGCGCATCAAAGAGCGCTGAGTTGAGTTTGGTGAAAATATTTGAAGATATGTGAATAGTACACTTAGGTGCATTATTATTGCGCGCAGTAAAAAAAGGATGACGTAGGAGTTTTTGTGTGTTGAAACAATGACGTGAAGAACAAAAATGGACCCAAGAAATAAACAAGACGTGAACAGCCTTGTGTGTGCTGGTTTGCTTGAAAACCCGTAGAAAAGGGTTATATTGATTCGTGCCATGAATGGGAATGTATACCAGGATGAGTACTATTAATAATGTATAATGTGATGCTTATACATTTTTTAGACTGGCAGGTCTATACACCGTAAAAATCGGAGTCTTAAAGATCCTGCCTGCTCTGTCGCTAATGTGTACTGACTTTTGGGGAAATTCATGTTAATGAAGTTATATGAGTTTGAAAAGAAGGTACGGGAGAAGGGCACGGATATAATCAATCCATAGAGATGTATAAATGGATTGGGACTGAGAAGCAAACGATGTATTACCGTCAAAGAGTATAAAACTAGGTTACGAATAGACAGAATGACATTAACTAATGACGGCTCATCATGTCTCGTTGATCATGAGTTTTCAATAAACGTTGTTGTTATTTTACCGGACCAGTATTGGCTTCCTACCTGGTTATATTTGAGCTGTTGGGCATATCTGAGACATTACTAATTCGTGATCCCTTGTGAGAGAACACTGCATAAATAATACAGGGACGATACAGTGCAGTTTTTTGGCATACCCACGAATAAAACATTCGCGTGACACTTTTGTTGTATACCAATGTTCTAACATTCATATAGACACATATGGGAATAATAATGGTATACATATATCAAATGCAGACAAACTCTTTTAATACACGGGAATAAACGAACGGGCGGACAGTACTTTAACAGTATATAACCAGTGAAAAATGGTGTGGCAATGTGCACTATGGCAGTCGGAAAAGTTTTGACTGTCCCACCAAATGTGACACATTTCACTACATCACCAGTGGCACAGGAAGGATGTATCAGAGACTGCTTAATCGCAACAGTTGTGCATCCAGAAACAAAGAGAACTGAGACTGGATTATTATTCACAAATCCCTTATGTAGGGTAAGAGACCCTCTTCCGTCATGCGCAGCCAAGGCAGGAAGAGTGGGTAAAGGATGACCGCAACTCAAGGTAGTTATAGCTGTAGGTTGGAACAAAGTTGTGCACTCCGGGCACTGAGATGCTCTCTCGAAATCGAAAGCAGAGCAAGCAGTAGCATTAGAGACACTATTATCATTGTTACCTTGATCATTAATAAACTGGGGCTCTTGTTGAGCGGAGTTAGCATGGCGATGCGATCTATTATTTGGAGATCTACCGTCATATCGCGATATATCGCGACCCTTATCTCTATTTGGAGCAGTGTTATTTGCTCTATTGAAACTATTGTTATGATTTGAACCCCAGTTAGCATTGTCGCGATTACTATTTCCCCTTTGATCAACATATCTATTCGATGGATTTTGTTGTCTCCGAGAAAAATTATTGTAGGGTTGATAATACTAGTCAACCAATTTTCAAAAGTTATTTGTACCAGAAATTAAATATATCATTTCTTATTGATTTTGACATGCTGATTTCAAATATCATAATGAAATTCACCTATTGGCTCTGGGTTTTTTTTAAAATGATGAATTTACATTACAGTAATACATATAATGTATGCTTGTTTAATTCTCCGGGGTGAACAGCTAGTCTTTCTACTTTATCATTATAAAAATTGTGGTTACATACTCAATTAATTGATATTTCAACATAAAATGATAGAAAAAATAAAAACATTATTTAAAGTTCACATATCATGTTTTAAAAAGGCACATTTGAACCCATTCCGTCATTATTCAGTCGCTGTTCGAGCTCTCTTTGCTTGCTTCTTGTAGTCAATCGATGAGGTGTCTCTTGTCACAGTCCAACAGTAATCAGCAAGCATTGAAGGGCTCCAATTGCCTTGATACCTTGTTTCCATAGCAGCAATGTCCTGGTGAAATCATTCACCATGCTCATCACTGACCGCTCCACAGTTTGACGTAAAGAAATCCAGATGAGAATCCAGAAAATGAATTTTCAAAGACATGTTGCAGCCAAGACTCTTATACTTCAGAAGGAGATTTTCTACAATTTCATTGTAATTATCAGATCTGTTGTTTCCAAGAAAATTGTCCACCACTGACTTAAATGCTAGCCATGCTGCTTTTTCCTTGCCATGCAACACGCAAAGAAACTCGTCATCATGAAAAAGTTTTCGAATTTGCGGACCAACAAATACTTACTTACTTAGTCGTTCCCCTTCTACCGTAAGGTGTAGAGGTTTGAAAGAGAGCGCAAGACTATTCTATCAGCTGTCTTCTTCCTGGCCTGGTTCCATTCCAGTCCTCGGTCCTTCAAAGATTGTCTAATGTTATCCTCCCAGCGGACTCTCGGTCGTCCTGGGGGTCTGGATCCCTGGCTCTTTGTTTCCCATGCTTGTCGCGGTAGCTGATCTTCTCCCATTCTGCAGACATGGCCAAACCATCTTAGTTGGGACTGTTCTACTTGGGTCTGCAGCGGGTTGCATTTTAGGCCTTGACGTATCGTCTGGTTGCGGACCATGTCTCTTCTTGTTACTTCAACCACCTTCCTCAGATACCTCATTTCTGAGGTTTGGATCTGGCTTTTGTGGGTTGTAGTCATTGCCCATGACTCGCATCCATATGTCAAGACTGGGACATAGGTGGAGCGGTATACAGCCATCTTCGTTTTCTTACCAACCTCTTTCTTGCTGAGGACCTCGATTTATGGCCTGAAAAAGTCTCCCAGCCGCTGCTTTTCGAGTGGCCAACTCTTCTTTGATGCCTCCCTTTCGGTCTATAATAGCTCCGAGATATTTAAAGTGGTCGACCTGCTCCAGGACCTGTTCTCCCAACTTAATCTGATGTCTTCTTTCTTCTCGTGATATCACCATGGATTTTGTTTTAGAGCAGCTTATGACCATCCCTCTCTTCTCCAGCTCTTCCTTCCAGACTTGCAGATTGGATTGGAGATGTGTCTCTGATTTAGACCAACAAATACTCCCTCTCTTATTTTAGCTTCACTCAGTCTTGGAAATTTTCTGATGAGGTATTTGAAAGGCTCATCTGTTTTCTCCATTGCCTTGACAAAGTTTTTCATGAGACCCAGCTTAATGTGCAAGGGTGGCAACAAAATCTTGCTGGTGTCGACAAGTGCTGGGTTCTCAACGTTCTTACTGCCAGGCTGCAATGACCGCCTGATTGGCCAATGTCTTCTGATGTAATGGTCACTTCATGCACGGCTATCCCACTCACAGAGAAAGCAACAGTACTTGGTGTATCCACCCTGTAGTCCAAGCAAAAGAGCGACCACTTTTAAGTCACCGCAAAGTGACCAATGATGATGATCGTAGTTTATACACTTCAAAAGCTGCTTAATGTTTTCATAAGTTTCTTTCATATGAACTGCGTGACCAACTGGAATTGACGGTAACACATTACCATTATTCAACAAAACAGCTTTAAGACTCGTCTTGGATGAATCAATGAAAAGCCTCCACTCTTCTGGTACGTAATTGATTTTGAGGTCTGCCATTAAACCAGAAATGTTGTGGCATGCAGAAAGGTCACCCTCTTTGAAAAAGAATGTAATAAGCGGCTTCTGGCGGTTCCTATACACAGAAATTGTAACATCTTCTGCCAGGAGATTCCACTGTTGCAATCTGGAACCCAAAAGCTCTGCCTTGTTCTTCGGTAAATTCAGATATCTTACAAGATCATTCAGTTCACCTTGGGTTATTAAGTGTGGTTTAGTGGATGTAGTTTGCTCAAAATCTGGGTCGCTTGAGGTTGATGGTTCAGGACCACCAATGTCCTCTTCTTCATCAGTGGAAGCAGCTGAAAATGATTCTGACACTTTGGGAACTGGTAGGTCATCGCCATGTGGTATCGGACGTATTGCAGAGGGGATGTTTGGATATTCCAGAGTCCATTTTTTCTTCTTTGATATGCATTTCCCAATTGGAGGGACCATGCAAAAGTAACAGTTGTTGAGATGATCAGTGGGCTCTCTCCAAATCATTGGGACTGCAAAAGGCATAGCTTGCCTTCTGCCAGTCAACCACAGTTTAAGATGTGCTGCACATGTATTGCAGCATATGTGTGGCGCCCAGCTCTTATCTTGATCTCCTATTCTGCAGCCAAAATACAAACTGTATGCCTTCTTAATCACTTTAGTTATATTTCGTTTTTGTGATACAAATGTCTCCTCACCACATATATAACAGAAATTATTAGCACTGTTCACACATGTCCTAGGCATTTCTAACTACGATACTTTTGATAAGGACAAATGCACTAACTAATGGCAAAATTTTATCAGAGATAAGAAATTTATACACAAAGATGATGTAATCATAGGTAGGATTGCATCGTCAACTTCTAGTTACATTTTTATTGGTCATTAGAAAAAATTATGCAATCGCCCACAACAGTTGCGTCATATATAAAAATTGACCGCAATTAAATAAACTAGTAGCATATATCTTGAAAACTAGAGCCAATCAACATTTAAAAATGTCATTTTCGTTTTCAGCACACCAAAATTAGTTAAGATCAGCTATTTTCATTTCTGGTACATTTTGGTTGTTGACTAGTGTAATCTCTATTGTAGTTACCCCTTCTAAAATTTCCATAATTGTTGGAACCAAAATGTTGAGGACCGTTAAATTGTCTCCAGTTCCTTGAAGAAGGAGAATTACTACGTGATGGACCCCCTTGGTACTGTCCAAAATCACGATTATCTCTCCTACCAAAATTGCGATCCGCACTTTGAGATCTACTGCGCAAATTAGGACCATATGGTATTGCTGAAGCCACGGGTAAACCTTCTCTAACCTCAGAGTGGCTGACAGTCACATTTGGGTGTGCAGTGACGTATTGGCGACAGTATTGTTCCATATCTTTCAAGTTTGTAGGTTTTCGCTCATGTAAAAAAGAAAGAAAAGAAGCGTTTACAGACGACATGACTTTGTCACGAAGCAATAAGTCCATGAGGGCTTCGAATGTATGTTCAGTTTTTGAAAGTTCCACCCAACGTGAAAACGTAAGGCGAATATTTGCTATAAAGTCTTAAAAATCTTTCCCTGTCTCTGGCAATAGAGACTTAAAGCGTAGGCGATAACCGTCTTCATCCAGCTGGTATTTTTTAACAAGACCGCTCTGACAACATCATAGTTATTCTTGTCAGGGCCCTCCAACATACTTATAGTGTTCATAGCTTCACCCTTAAGTGTGTCCATAAGTCGTGCACAATATTCTGACTTGTCTATCTTATGAGATTCGCATGAAAGTTCAAATCTATTCAGATAGAATGAAATATCGTCATAGGCAGAGTTGAAAACAGGCAATTTGATTTTATAAGAATTAGTATATGCCTTATTAGAAGTTGTTTGATTGTTTGTCTCATTTTGTGTATTACCAATATTCACTACCTTTATCTTCTCCAGTTCCATAGATAAGATCCTTTCCTCGCGTAGTCTTTGGTTTTCTTCAGCTTGCATCTGAAGCTTTTTTTCTTCCATTTGCATTTGCATTTGAATTTTTCTATCTTCAGCCTCTAATTTCTGTTTTTCCATTTTCATTTGCTCTTGAATTTTTCTATCTTCAGCCTCTAATTTCTGTTTTTCCATTTCCATTTGCTGTTGAAGTTTTCTATCTTCAGCCTCTAATTTCTGTTTTTCAACCTCCAATTTCTGTTTTTCCATTTCCATTTGCTGTTGAATTTTTCTATCTTCAGCGTCTAATTTCTGTTTTTCATTTTCCAACTGAAGTTTTCTCTCTTCTGTCTGCATTTGCAATCTTCTCTTCTATCTTCAGCCTCCATTTTCTTTTTTTTTTTCTTCTGACTTCTGCGCCTTGGCATATTCGACATGTGCGAATTCTTTTACTTGCTCAGTAGTCATACCAAGGGATTTCCCTTGTGTAATGAAATAATCCAAACTAGACATTCTGCTGTACTTTACAAGATATGTAAGTAATGTAAATATCCAGGAGACACTCACTTTATCCCAACTTTGTGGATGACAAGTCCTTGCTTAAGAACTTGTACAATTACCTTTTCAACTATAAATAATGTTATTAATTACTGTCACAGAGCAGTTTCATGGGTGGATGATGGAGTGAGTGGAAGTAAGGGTCACTGAGGTTGTCAATATTTAAGTTTAACTCAGTGTCGTAAATTTATTTTGAGAGAAAAGAGTCGTAGAAATAGTGGTCCGGTTTAGAGTGGAAAATGATGATGGAAAGCTCAGTGATAGAAAATGTAGAGATTTAATAGTTACTTCACAGCGTGCTGGAGGAGAGTAAAGACAGACTTATTTACGACAAATCGTGTCTCTCAATCTTCTCTTTCACTCTCCTGGTCAAACAATTATTTGCCAGTTTTCCAGACTCGCATCTGCGCGCACACCGATTCGGTGTTTTCAAACACACACACGACGTTGATACAAACTATATTAAACGAATAGGGGAAATGTTGGGCTTTGGGTATATCCAACACACAGAACTAAATGAGTTTAGGTGATTTTATTCACTTTAAACATCAATCACTAAAAATATCAGATATTACATAAATTATCATAAGTACACAAATGCAAATAACAAGTTTGGGAGGGGGTGAAGAAGATTGGTATCGACTAAGCCCTTCCCGCTCATTAGACAAAGACAAACCCAGTCCAGAGATAGATAATATCAGGAACACGGGTACGTTAACCTAACAGTAAAGTTAATTACTCTGAAAGAGGTGTTACCAAGTTAGGTATAAGTGATAGAAAAAAAAACCTGTTCTTCCCAGCTGTTCTTCCCTTTACTAAGCAAATGGAAAGGAGGTGGTTTTAAACAGAGTTAACAAATTATCAACTATCCCACTTAAAGGAACAATGTAGGGTATACAGAAAAGATATATGTTACCAGGTAAGCAAGTTAACAAAATGGTCACACAAAAGAATTAATTTCCTGTCATTCATACACGCGCTAGCAAAGGCCTTCACTCATCTTGCTCTCACTTACCGATTGTGAAAAAATCTTGCACTCCATAGAATAACACAACAGCAGTTACACCTCAACTAAATGTATGAGTGTTTGTTCAAGTTCTAGCCCCAGATTATCGGGTAGGCGGTCAGCACATAAAAGGATCCCGTAATCGCTGGAAAATGAATCTGTAGTTGTGTCTCTTTTCTTAATAACAGTTTCTATGGGAGGGCACGGTCTCTGATACCGGGGTGAGGATGGTGTGGTCTATTTGACTATGCCGCGGATAATAAAATTCTTACGCGTGCTGGTACACTTTATCCGTGAGGTATGGTTTAAGTCCAGTGAGAAAACTAGTCACATCACTGTTCAGGAAATTATGAATTATCTCTCTGTGTCAGTAAACTAACAAAGCTCGGGCCAGTGTTCTTCTTCCCGTTACGACTTAAGTTGTTTGATGGTGCGTTAAATTTGTCTTTGGGTGTGCTTTCTTTGCTATAAGTTAGATAGCGGAATTCCAAACATAGAATCGCCTCAAAGATTAAAAATTTACACAGTCTCAACAAGTTCTGCGTCAGGGGAACTCTACACACTGTTTATGCTTTGCTTTGCTTAGATTGATTTCTTTATTGCTTTCTTAATGCTGGGATCGCACAGGTTACGATCACTCTGTATGAAAGAAAAAAAAGACATGTAATATACCGAAAACAAATAACCTTCTAAAGCGCGATGAATTTCCCGTTAAGCCTATAATACACTCGAGTATTTAATTATGTATTTAATAAACACTGCGCGAATTCTAGTGGTTAAAAACCCACATCTATAAAACTAGGACTTAACTGAATTTATTAATTATAAATTCCTTCGCGACTTTAAAAGTTAATTTAAGCATCTATTATCTTTTGAAATAATATAATAGATAGATCATTATATTTAAAACTGGAACTCTTGAGATGGTTTAATTAAATAGATTTAAATTAACACAAAATCCCTTGAAATAGAATGACTAGACCACTGATCACTTTACACAATATATATTTTACCGCTTTGCACAGAATTAGAAATCACTGCAAATATATATAAAATCCAGGGGAAAATCTATAACAAGATTTCAATAAAGCTAGTGCTTCTGTAAAGGTCTGGCCAGCGAGTGATAACGTGTCTAGTTCTTCATGGTCTATTTAGCTAAAATGAAATGTAAGTTGAGTGGGACATGATAAACTTGACAACTTATTTGATCTCACGAACTTTTGGGGATCTGACCGCCAAATCAAGAGAAGAAGCCGCCCCCTGGTCTTCGTATCCGCTCGCTGCTGCCCGTTTCGCTTTCCCCCGTTCGCTCGGTTCCTCGATTGACACCGAGACGCGAAATTAGCGGCAAGCAACTGCGTCTCGTATCAGGGAAAACTACTGTCTTTGATAGCGCCGATAGTCTCCCCTAAGATCCCTCGGTCTGTCTCTTTGATCTCGTCGCTGTATCCTACATGAGTCCCGGTGGAATGCGTTCTGGCAAACGAAAAGTTACAACAAATGTTCAGGGGTTCTAATGTTATGAAAAGCTAAAGGTCCCTTTAAATCATCCATCATATCAGGGAAAATTCACTTGTCAAACTAGACGTACGTCACAATCGTCCCCACTTTTAGACATGAAACCATTTTTCATGTTTTCATTTTTGACAATGGAGGTGACCTGATTGGTGATTTTAGGATGAGTGGTATCTTCAGTTTGCTCTTCTTCCTCTGTAGACCAGTTTCTACTCAGAAAATCAGCCCCGACATTCTGTCTTCCCGGAATATATTCCACTTTGAAAGAATAAACGCTTAGAAGGAGGGCCCAACGCATGATCCTAGCGTTAAATTCTTTATTGGCACCAAGAAATGCTAACGGAGCGTGGTCTGTTTGCACCGTGAAAGATGTACCATAAAGAAACTCATGATGGCGTCTGATACCGTCAATCAGAGCAAGACATTCCCTTTCAACTACGCTGTAGTTCCGTTCCGCTTTATTTAATTTCCGACTGCCATAGGCAACTGGAAATAGCATGTTCAGGTCACTGTCATCGGCTTGAAGCAGTGTTGACCCGATGCCCTGACCTGACGCGTCGACTCTCAGTACAAAAGGTTTCTTGAGGTCAGGCAACCTCAAAATGGGGTATGCAGACAACTGTCCTTTCAAAGTGCTATACGCGTGTTCGCACTTTTGATCCCATATGACCTTATCAGGACAACCTTTCTTTGTGAGGTCAGTCAGAGGTGCCGTCAGTCCGTTGAAGTTCTGGATGTACTTCTGATAGTATGCACATAGCGATATGAAGGAACGTACGTCTTTCTTCGTTCGGGGTCTTTTTGCTGCCACTATTTTCTCCACGTTCTTCTTAATAGGCCAACTGCATCCGTGAGAAATAGTGTGCCCCAGGAAGTCTAACTGTTCAAACCCGATGAGACATTTGCTAGGTCTGGCTGTGAGACCCGTTTCCTGTAGTCTCCTGAGGAGCATAGCAACCGTAGCAATATGTTCTTCATAGGTTTCCGATGCAATTAAGATGTCATCCATGAAATTATGGATATGGGGACTTTGCAAAGGTTCTAGAAGCTTCCTCATCATCCTGGTGAACACTCCTGGTGCGTTATGCAAACCGAACGGCATCACGTTAAATGTGTAATGTCCTTCACTAGTGCTGAAAGCTAACAAAGGTTTAATTTCCTCCTTGACTGGTATTTGATAATAACCTTTGCTGAGGTCAATCTTGGAGAAGATCTTTGCTTTGCTGAGCTTGGTGAACAACTCAGAAACAGTTTGGAGAGGTTCGGGCTGGAATTCCGTTACAGCGTTTAGCAACCTGTAATCAATGCACAGCCGAACTTCCTTATTGGGCTTCTGCAACAGCACTACACTCGAGCTG
Organism: Oreohelix idahoensis; assembly: GCA_024509875.1. Taxonomy (NCBI): domain Eukaryota; kingdom Metazoa; phylum Mollusca; class Gastropoda; order Stylommatophora; family Oreohelicidae; genus Oreohelix; species Oreohelix idahoensis. The sequence continues at coordinate 4,712 of JAMPIV010016838.1, read as the reverse complement.
TAAGGAGATGTAGACTCACTGATAATTCCTGCCTGACGCAGCTTGTCTATTTCTCCGCGAAGTGCATCAGCTTTAGCGTACGGGATGGGGTAAACTCTGGTTTGAACAGGGGTCTCGTTTGTTAATTTCATATCAAATTCAATGAGATTTGTTCGACCAGGTACATCCGTTAAGACTGCACTGTACTGTTTTAGTAGAGCCCTGGTTTCTGTTTGTTGTTCTGGTGAGAGATTGTCGCCGAACTTGACATCTTTAAAGGATTCTGTGGGTTGCAATGGATACTCCATGCAACCATCATCATCTTCCTCGTCTTCCGTTGCTATGGCGACAGCCAGGAGATGCTCGGAGGATGGCACCGGTCTTTCCAAATATTTCTTTAGCAGATTTATGTGGAAGACCTTCTCCTTTCCTTTGATGGAGATCTTGTAGTTGGTACGTGAGATCTTTTTAAGGACGGTAAACGGTCCTTGCCATCCGATGCGAAGTTTATTGCTTCCGGTTGGAAGTAGCAATAGGACTTTCTCCCCTGGTTGTAGTTCTCTCTCTTTTGCAGCTTTGTTGTATCTTTTAGTAATTTTAGCGCGGGCTTTCTTAAGGTTGGTAGTAGCTAGATCCCATCCTAGCTTTAGCCTTTCCTTAAGCTCAGATACATACTTGCTTGCAGAGACGACTGTCTCGTCAGCCTTCTGGTCTGTCAGGGACCGAAGTAAGGCTTCTAGTGGCCCCTTAATAGGTCTGCCAAATAAAAGTGTAGCTGGCGCAAAACCCGTAGACGCTTGGGGTACCTCTCGGTAGGCGAATAAGGCAGCCGATATATATTGGTCCCAGTCTTCCGGTTTCTCCTGACCCAGCTTACGTAACATCATGGTGAGGGTACCGTTAAAACGTTCCACGAGCCCATTTCCGGCCGGATGGTAGGGACTTGTGTGGATATGTTTGGCCCTCAAGATCTTAAAGATCTCCTCCATTAACAGGCTACGGAATTGGGATCCATTGTCCGTCAAAACTTGTTGAGGGAATCCCAACCGTGTAAAAATTTGCACAAGGGCTTCTGCGACATGCTTGGAATTAGTGCATGGTAGCGGTACGGCTTCGGCCCACATAGTGCAAGTGTCAACTAAGGTCAGGATGAACCTGTTCCTTCTTTTGGTCTTTTCCAGAGGACCAATAATGTCGACAGCAACCCGTTCAAATGGAGTCCCTACTATTGGCATTTGCCCCATAGGTACTGGGGGTGTCAAGTGCTTGGGTGCTACCCGTTGGCACTGGGCGCAGGATTTCACATACCTGACAATGTCAGAGTTCATTCCTGGCCACCAATAGTGGTTTTTTATTCGCTGAATAGTGGCGTTTTGTCCCATATGTCCGCTAAAGGGAAGAGAGTGCCCCATTTCTAAGATCTGGTTTCTGTACTGCGTCGGTACTAGGAGCTGGTTATTCCCCGTGTCCGGGTTGCCCGTTCTACGATACAATACACCATCCTTAGAAAAGATGTCTCCGTTGTGTCTGGGGTCCTTAGCCATGGGCAGTTTTTTAAAGCAGGGCGCCAGAGTAGGGTCCTTTTGTTGCGCCTCCTTCAGTTCATTCGGCAACAAGTTTGGCGCAGGCTCCCTCTCCTTCTTGGCTTGCCCTCTTGTGGTTACCGCTGCCACAATCGGCTCCTTAGGTCTCCCAATGAACACATATCTACATCCCAGGATAACTGGGTAGATCGGATCATCCATTATGGCCGCTTTAATAACTCCTCTGACAAAGTCAGAGTGTATTTCTACCAGTGCGATAGGAAGCGTCCTGGGTGCATCACTCCTGAAAACTCCACTAAGTTTGACGGTTTCCTCTGTCTCCTGACCGGGTTTGACTAGGTGCCTAGCGACAATACAATCAAAACTTAATCCAGTGTCAAAAAGACAAGTAGTAGAGGTACCGTTCAAAATTACAGTTCCTCGAGTTGAGGGTCGGTCCCCCTCAGGTTGAGAATCACTGACATTGACTCTACCTTTCGAGGCTGTATGCAAACATCCAATGCGGTTTGCACCGGTTTGTTTGCCCTGATCAGACGTTCCTGGTGTAGGGGTCTTCCCTTTTCCTTGACCTTGGTGGCCGCGCTGCCACGTAGGCTTGTTGGGTTGATCAGAATTGTTGTTGGGGGGGTATCGGGTTTTGTAGAATTTCGATTTTTCCTGGGGAGGTTTCTGGGTATTGTTATCTCGTTGGTTATAATGTTGAGAGGAAGTGGAAGAATAGGATGCCTGCTCTAGATTCTGTTTTCGAGATGGCTCATCGGTGGGTTTACGTTTAGTGCTGGGAAGTTCGGCCATTGCATTGCTATAGCGTTCGGCTTTATTGAGTATGTCTTCAAGCCTGACTGCCCCCTGTTCAGCCAAAAATCTACGTGTTTCATTCGACAAAGTGGATTTTATCTGCTCCACAAGAACAAGTTCGAGGAGTCCCTCATATGAAAGAGGTAGGTCAGATAATTCAATGCACTTTGTCAGATAACCCGTGAGACGTGAAGAGAACTGGGGAAATGTTTCCGTGCTCTCTTTTCGGCTGTTTCTGAACAACTGCAGAAACTTTCGGGCAGTCATCTCAAACTGCTGTAGTAAGGCCTTTTTCAACATGTCGTAATCATGTTGATTCGGTCCCAGCTTTGTGTACACGTCATAAGCATTGCCTTTCAGTGACGTTGAAAGTTTGAGCGCCCAGCGGGTACTCTCTAACCCATAAAGATTCGCGAGTCTCTCGAATTTTTCTAGGTAGCTGTCAATTTTTTCGTTAGGGCTAGGAAAAGATTCTAAAGAAAACGACATAGCAGTTAATTGGGCAGATTGAGTACTGGAGAGGTCCATTGATTGAGACTGGGGCGAAGACGGCTCTCCGTTAGTCGAAGTAGAGGCGCCCCGACTCTCTAGAGCCTTAAGCGCCAGTTGATGCTGTCTTTCCTTGTCTCTCTCTCTCTCTCTGCGAGTTTCCATCTCTGCTTCAATTTTCTTCTGTTCCAAAAGACGTTCTTCCGCTTCTTTCTTATCTGCCCTCTCCTGGGCTTCTCTCCTCTCTGTTCTTTCTTTCTCTTCCTTCCTCTCAGCTTCTGCTCTCTGTTGCTCCGCCTTCCTCTCAGCTTCGGCTCTCTGTTGCTCCGCGTCATATATTTCCAATTCCTGGTTAATAAACGCGTTTGCAGCTTCTGCATCTAATCCTGCCTCTTTCGCTTCCAGCCTCAAGATGGACCTCATCTTTATCCTCTCTGCCATTGTTAAAGAATAAGATGAAGTATGCTTAGAGAACTAGTAAGAAGAAACGCGAAAGGGAGGAACTCTGAACCGCTACGAGAAAAAAAACACAAGTACAAATTTACCTGTGTTACCTCCTACCTGTACTGTGCAAACTTATCGCTGCTATTATCTGGCAATTAAGGCTCTAAACGCAAGCGACTATGCCACTAAATGGTAAGTTACACTGGAAAAGAATCTACTTTTACTAACAGTAGAGAAAAATTTATATTAAAACAATTTAAAAGGAAAAAAAAATTTCCCCTAAATTTTAAATCTCTGACAACAAACTCCGTCCCTAAAGTCAATTATTGAGATGAGACGTTGTTAACTTAATTTTTAAAAATCAGAACAATCCGTCTTTAGCTAAGCTCAACTCTTTTTAACTTCAAAAACCTTAGTGACTGTAAAACAATCACGCAATCCCAGCAACTTTTATAAAGAAAGAAATATAATTATCTCCGCCAGAGGATAATTAAAATAGCAAATATATTTGTTTATCTGTACTTTCTACTGCTGTGGAGAGAAAACAACCTGTAAATATGCTGTGTGGACAACCCAAATACTTAAAGAACGTTTGTCTAGGGGTGTAATTATTTATTTATTTCCCTAATTCACAAAGACAAATCATTCACACTCTACCTAGTTAGACCCAAACTAAATCAGACTCAAAATATCTTTAACCCGGCTATGCGATTGCCTCAAATGTAGCTCAAGATCCCAGAACCAGCCCACAAATATGTGTGCATCAAATGTATCTCAAAATTATCCCGGCGAGCCGGCCAAATATTGTCGTAAATTTATTTTGAGAGAAAAGAGTCGTAGAAATAGTGGTCCGGTTTAGAGTGGAAAATGATGATGGAAAGCTCAGTGATAGAAAATGTAGAGATTTAATAGTTACTTCACAGCGTGCTGGAGGAGAGTAAAGACAGACTTATTTACGACAAATCGTGTCTCTCAATCTTCTCTTTCACTCTCCTGGTCAAACAATTATTTGCCAGTTTTCCAGACTCGCATCTGCGCGCACACCGATTTGGTGTTTTCAAACACACACACGACGTTGATACAAACTATATTAAACGAATAGGGGAAAAGTTGGGCTTTGGGTATATCCAACACACAGAACTAAATGAGTTTAGGTGATTTTATTCACTTTAAACATCAATCACTAAAAATATCAGATATTACATAAATTATCATAAGTACACAAATGCAAATAACAAGTTTGGGAGGGGTGAAGAAGATTGGTATCGACTAAGCCCTTCCCGCTCATTAGACAAAGACAAACCCAGTCCAGAGATAGATAATATCAGGAACACGGGTACGTTAACCTAACAGTAAAGTTAATTACTCTGAAAGAGGTGTTACCAAGTTAGGTATAAGTGATAGAAAAAAAAACCTGTTCTTCCCAGCTGTTCTTCCCTTTTACTAAGCAAATGGAAA